>CM066329.1:192028041-192613041 GCA_033807585.1 Hydrophis major
ATTCACAATCATAACCGCAAGCCGCTGCTGGGAATCCTTGCAGGAAACCGGGCCACCCCGAACATTCTGTCTCCCCGAATGACAAGGTGGTCCGAGTTCCTGGCAGCCTACAACTACGGACTCATACACAGACCGGGTAAGACGATCTCCCATGCAGACGCCTTAAGCCGCTCGCCGCTACCGGAACCTGACACCGACCCAGCACCCACGATGACCACCCTCAGCATAGAGACTCTACCCAACCTGCCCATAACCGCATCAGACATTGCCCGAGAGACTAATAAAGACAAACGTCTGGCGCGGGTGTTGCATTGGGTAGAGAAATGGTGGCCGGAAAGGGACAACGACGAGTCCGTCAAAACATTCCAAAACCGCCAAACGGAACTCTCTTTATTAAAAGGGTGCATACTATGGGGGGATAGGGTGGTCATTCCAGAAAAGCTACAAGGGAAGGTTCTGGAACTACTACACGAGGGACACCCTGGCATCGTTAGGACTAAAGCCCTGGCCAGAAGTTATGCTTGGTGGCCAGGGATGGACAAACAAATTGAGACCTGGGTAGCAAGGTGCCAACGATGCCAGGAAACTAGGCCAAGCCCACCCACAGCACCCGTCCTAGAGTGGGAAACCCCAAGGGGACCTTGGTCTAGGATTCACATAGACTTCGCCGGGCCCACAAAAGGACACACCTTCCCCATAACAGTAGACGCTTACTCCAACTGGCTGGAGGTAAGCAACATGAAAACAACAACCACGGAGGCCGTGATCAAGGAACTCTGCAAACTCTTTGCAACGCACGGCCTCCCAGACGTTGTCGTTTCCGACAACGGGCCCCAATTCACCTCGCTGGAATTCGAAAAATTCCTAGCAGAAAGGGGCATCCGCCACACGCTGACAGCACCGTTGCACCCGGCAGCGAACGGTAGGGCGGAACGGATGGTGCAATTCACTAAGAAAACCATCCGGAAAATAGACCACGGGGAGATCCAGGAGAAAATAAACAAACTACTCTTCACCCAACACATAACCCCAAATACCACAACGAATAAGAGCCCAGCCGAACTATTAATGGGGAGGAAATTAAGGTCCCCACTCGACAGGTTACACCCCACGTATAACTCGGAGAAGCCCCCAGACTCAAACAGCAAACTCCGAACTTTCGCACCCGGCGACCCCGTATACGCAAGAAACCTGACGGGAGACCCACTATGGGTACCGGCCATCATCACACAAATAACAGGCCCACACTCGTACCGGCTACAAACAGCAGACGGACGAGCGTGGAAACGCCACATCGACCAATTAAGGTCGAGGACTGCCAACCAAGAGACCACCGATGCACAAACAGGCGAAACCGACCCCCACAACACAAACCAAGGGGGGAGGGAATACCCAGGGGACCAAAACCAAAGAAGAATAAACCAGCCATACTTACCGGAAAGCAGCCATCATGACCCCTCGCCAGGGAAGAGACAGCCAGGCCAGCTCGACCGACCCGGAAAGACTGAGCGGGAGCAGCGAAACCCGCAGCTCAACCAACCCGGGAGGCCCAGGAGGGAGCTACGGAGAGCAGCCCGGCCCGACCAACCAGCCGGTTCCCATGACGGCATCAGGAGCAGCAGAGATCCCGACCGAACCGGCCGGGATCCAACCTACGACTGAGCTGTGCAGGTCCAGTAGGCTCAGACGGAGCCCCGCCTACCTACGTGACTACACGACGTAAGGACCAAACCAAGAGGGGAGGGTTGTTCTGTCCCTAATTAGCATTCTTGAGATCCCCGCGCTTTGATTGGCCAAAGCGCGGGCACTCTGATTGGTCAGGCGAGCCGTGCCGATTGGCTCGCTAAGAATCTCCCGCGATTGGTCCATTCGAATTGCGGGAGATTCAAAGCGGTGCCATTGGCCACGACCGCCGCGGCTAAAGGAATAAAAGCCGCGAGCTTTTTCCTTTGCCCCAGTTCGGTTCCAACTTTAAATAAAAGAGCATGATTTGAAGTCACCGACTCCTGGCATCATTTCGCGGACACAACAGCTACAGTACTTTGAAAGGCTCAGACAGCTATTATGCAAAATTAACTGTTCATAAAATAAAACCCAGCAGCAGCCTCTTGAAACTTTTTGCAGTTCCAGTGCTAGCAAAAAGCTTTCCTCTGACTGTTAGTGGGTACATGAAACATTATGTATGGGTTTTATTTCCAAAACTTTTAAGTCCCAGGATGATACATGACTTTGCAAGAATGCATCTTTCAGCAACTGAAGAAGCACTTTATTAACCCCATTCTATTTTATTATCAGGTTTTTTTTTTTTTTTTTTTCAAAACAATTGTGCCAGAGTAAACTAAGCAGCCAAGAGAAACAGAATCAGGCAAGCCAGGTGTTGGAAAAAAATAGAGATTCCATAATTGCATGGGCAAAATATAGCCATGCCTTTAAAAATAACACTAATATGCACAGATTGCAAACTAGAGTCATATTCACATCTTGAAGGCAATTATAACAGTGTTGTGACCAGCCTTAATGGAAAATGATATGCAGAAACATTATCCTTGTACAATAAGTTTTCATTATCACTAACCCAAATTAAGGCACTGTTGTTTTTAAACAAGCTTGCAAATGATCTGCTTGTGGAACATGCTTTATCCATTTGCAGAACTGATTGTGTTGCAGGTCAAGTTTTTCCTTCTCTGAATATTGGTGACCCACTTACAATTCATTACAAGTCTTCTGAGATATTTTCCAAGATGGCAATTTTTATCCAGTTAATAGCAGGATGAGTGGTTCTTCCTTTTGCCTTAAAACCTGGGAAGCTACACAGTCTATACAAACTGTACATCTCTATCTCTGTTATCTCTTTCCATCTTTATCTGTCTGACTATCTATTATCTATATGTCTGTCTGTCTATCTATCTATCATCTATCTCTATCATCTAGCTACCTAGTGACCTACCTAACTATATCTGTTTGTCTGTCTATCATGTCTATCATGTCTGTCTGTCTATCATCTATCATCTATCATCTATCATCTATCATCTATATCTATATCTGCCTGCCTGCCTGCCTGCCTGCCTGCCTGCCTGCCTGCCTGCCTGCCTGCCTGCCTATCTATCTATCTATCTATCTATCTATCTATCTATCTATCTATCTATCTATCTATCTATCTATCTACCTACCTACCTACCTACCTACCTACCTACCATTAGCCAATGGAGCTGGATGAGAAATGTGTTAGTTCCAAATTATTTCCAGACCATCTCCCTACTCCCAGCCCCCTCCCCCCCAAAAATTCATAACACTCCAGTCAAGTGTTACCCATCTTTCAGATATTTTCCTCTAGATTATTTTTATAGTAAGATTCATAGTGCTACACATAGATCCCAGCCAAAAGAATGCCATTCAACACTTACAGTGTTCAGGCAGACATTATTTTTTGTGTTTTTTAATTCCATACTTATGTTTTTGTTTCTCAGTGATCAAAGACTAAAATAAAGATATTGCACTGTAGTATTGTACACAGTCATGCATGCTCTTATTTGGTAAGTAGATCCTATTGGCTTAACAGATCAGAAGATGGGATGATTTCTACTAAATTTATCATGCTGCCTTTGCTAAGCAGACTGCTGGATGGCAGATGTGTAGATTTTTGCAAAGGCCATAAGCAATGAGTGACAGATGAAAGGCCATGCTTTTTTAGGAATGGTGGAAGCTGCCAGATCCTGAGTCAAACCATTGTTAGTCTATCTCAGTATCACCACCAGTGACAAATAACAGCTCACCAGAATTTCAAGCAAGAGGTTTTCCAGCCCTACTTGAAAAACCAGGAATTCAGCTGGGGATTTTCTTGAGTGAGAAGCATGTGCCCTTGTTTCTTCTGTCCAATAGTACAGTTCCCAAGTAACATTTTAAAAAAAAAATTGCACATGTGGAACAAAGATGGAAAAGATTTCCCTTCCAAGAATCTGAAGAGCTGTTGGATCAAAAAACTTCCATAAATTTTAGATAACAATCCACTGGGAACTTTAAATGCCCCTGCTTTGAAGGCTGATGTTTTCTTTCTATTCCATGTAACTATTCCTACTGTAGACTAGCAGAATAGCTGTTAAGCAATATATATCAGCATCAAGTTACTACGTAATGCTTTTGTTTGTATTTATACATCTCCTTTAAAGAAGGCCATCTTAGGCATTGAAATTAATAAATAACATGTTTAAAAAGAAAAAGAACAATAATACAGGAATATAATACAGAAAGATTGTAGTATAAACTGATTCTGATGGTCCCAGTGGTTATTGGCACACTGGGTACCAGGTAAAAAAATCTTGGATGTCATTTAGAAAATCTATACATTATGTAATATTTACATCTGTCAGTTACATAAGACTGCAATGCTTGGATCTGCAAATATACAATGTCGATACATTACAATATCTTAGATTCTTAGGAAGAACTCAATACCTATGAAAGCCAATACCAGCTAAAGAAGCAGCAACTGTGATTTCACATTGTTGTGTATATAAGCAATGATAATGGACAAAAATGCCAAACTCAGTCTAAATGTCTGGCTGGCTGTGCAACCAATAATAGTGATATCTTATAATTAGAATAAGACATAACTAGAGTGCAAAAATATCTGATAGAAAACTACCACAGTATTTTGCTGCCCAGTGAGCAACAGATGGCACATATGGTGGGACAAAATTTAGCAACTCTGCGGGTGAGATCAAGAGACCAATCAGCTAATAGATAACATAGATAGGAACCAGATTCCCTGACTAAAATTATCTGAAGAATAGGATGACTCAGCAGAGCCCTCCAAACCCTATAAAAAGGAACACTGTATGACTCAGAATTTCCAGAATGCCAGCCATGAAGGCACTGCAGAACAGGTAGGATGTGAAAATCTGCCAAATAGCATAATGGAGGGTAGAATATCAACGCCTGCCAAATGTTCTAAATATCCTGCTTTCCCTTCAGATCATATGCAACTTTCTTCATTCAAAGAAAAATCACAGTAAAAATTAGGGAAGATAAAAGCAGACATAATATCAGTAGCACATATAAAGATTATTTTAATATCAGTTCAGCTAATCCCACATGTTTTCTGGCTTTAGTTTAGGCTATTAGCTAGACCCTGGTTAATCTTAAAAAGATAAGCTGAGTCACTGTAGGAGAAGAGCAGGTAGAGTTTGGGGGTGGGGAGGCGGAGTTAAATGTGACATCAGCTTAGATTACTTATATTGCCACAAATGGTCCAAGTCCAACCCTTCTTGAATTCTGTTGACCTACATCTTGTGCCAATTTAGTGCTGAACTGTAGTTGACTAGATTTGTGTGCATAGCCTTAAATAAATCTTCTGTGTTGCAAATTAATGTATGATCCTGATCCTTTGAACCTGACAGTTAGATTTTGTTAATATTTAGTGGAAGGCCACAGAAATGCCAGGACAGTAGGCTGGTTGGAAGATCAAAAACTATCTGGAAAGAAAGCAGGAGCAAATCACTTCCAAGAACATCCATATTATGTTCTTGCCAAGAACATGATATGGATGTGTTTGAAGGCTTCAAAAGTCAAACTTCCCTTGATGTATACAGGAAGAGAAATCATAGTCTATTCCAATTTAGTTGTTAACATTTTTGTTTATAAAACTGGCCTGTTTTCTAAAGATGGGAGCAATTTATCACATACTAGACTAAATAATGTTTTTATGGCATGCTAACATTTTCAACCATTTTATGAGCTCCTTTTACCTTCCCAAAGGTTTTGAATTTGGTCTCATTGGCTATAACTCATCAACAGTCAATGACTCATTGACCTTTTTTCTAGGGTACAATTGCAGATATTGCTGTGGGAGTGAGGTTAACATTGAAGTGGTATGGATGCTGCCTCTATATTAACACAGACCAAGGAATTGCTAAATGGTGCAGCTGTTGGTTTAGTGCATGCTATGCTTCATTGCTATGCAAGCAGCTGATTCTTATAACTGCCAGCACCAATTCATTCAGTATGTTTCAACAAGAACAGCAACACAGAGAAATTGGAGAGACCATTTATTGTATGGTTTCATTGTCTGTTGCAGGGAGGCAAAGCTATCTCTATCTTTCCATCTGTCCTGTGACAATTACACAACTCTCAGCAGCCTACCTAGAATATAAAAAGTTAAGTTATCCATAGCAATGATTAAATAACCAACCAAGAAATAACAAGAAAAATAAGGATCAAAAATGAAAATAAGGTAAAGGGAGGAAAAGATGATGTTATACATAAGCTAAAAAGAATCCTTTCCAAAATAGTGTGGTCTTCAGTTGAGGAGGTTTTTCTGGACAACAATTTAGAAGGATCAAAGGCATGGTTCTGTTGAGAAATGAACAGATCTATAATACCAGACTCTTGTTATAATAGCACTAGTTGGAAACTAGGCTGAAATGCTATCTACAGATAGTCCTTGCTTTACAACCACAATGGAGGCCAAAATTTCCAATTGTTAAGTGAGTTTTGTCACATTTTACAACCTTTCTTGCCACAGTTGTTAAGTGAAACACTGAAATGGTTAAATTAATAATACGCTTGTTAATGAATCTAGCTTCCCCACTGAGTCTGCTTGTCAGAAGGTCACAAAGGTGACCATATGGCCCTAGGACATTGTAATTGCCATAAACAAGAGCAAGTTGCCAAACATCCAAATTTTGATCATGTGACCACAGGGACTCTGCAACGGATGTAAGGGTGAAAAATGACCATAAGCCAGCGCCATTGTAGATTCATTGTAACTTTTTTCAATACTATTGTAACTTCAAGTCAATGGCGGATTAAGGCTAAGCACTGACAAATCTTGGCATCCCCCTCCTTTGTACATATTGTACAAATGAAGCCATATTCTCAACTTTGTGGTGCCCCCTTTGGGCCTGGCTGGTGCCCTAAGCACATGCTTAGTCTACTTAATGGTTAATAGACCACTGCTTCAAGTGGTCACTAAATGAAAAGTTACAAGTCAAGGACTACCTGTATTATCTTTGTAGAAATCTGAAGTACTAGGGAAGTGCCAGATGACTGAAGGATAGCAGATGTCCTCACTGTTAAGAAGAGGAAAACACATGAAGCTAGGGAACTATAGATCAGTTAGACACTGATACGTCTGAGCAAAACATAAAGAGATTGATTAATGAGCTTTTTGCAATATATCCTCTAATTTCCACAGCTTTGCATGTTTTACCAATACCAACTCTTTCCAGAATAATGTATTTTATTTTTGATTGGGTAATTTTTTAATATATTATGAGAATGTTGAGATCACAATATATCCTGATTCCAGCAAGCATCTGACATAGTACCACCAACATTCAGATTAGCAAGCTGATTAATTGGAGCTTGATGGCATGAGAATTAAATTAAAATCATGCTCATTATTTGTTCCTTATCAAATTCTCAGGATGGAGTGAGATCTCAGGATGGAGGCCAAACAATTTGGTCCTGGGCCCTCTAAGGCTTAATGACCTGGATGAAGAGATGGAGGGAATGCTTATCCAATTTAGTGACCAAAACTCAGGAGAGATAGCTAACACCAACATGAAATTCAAAATTACTTTGATGGATTAATGAAATGGGCTAAAAGTACCAGTATGAAGTTCAACAGAGAGAAATGTAACATTCTTCATTTAGAAAATAAAATTAAAATGTCTTAGTATAGAATGGGAAAGATATGGCCTGATATTTAGATCTTAAAATAGAAGCAGGTGACTACATATTATGCCATTTCAAGGTGCTTCAACAGAAGCAGAGTGTTCAAATTCAGAGAGCCACTTTTGATCTAGTGGTTAAGACACCAGGCTAGAAAGTGGGAGAGTGTGAGTTCGAGTCCTTCTTTAGGCACGAAAGCCAGCCGGTGGACTTTGGGCCAGGTACTCTCTCTTGATCCAATTCACCTCTGAGGGTTGTTGCTGTTGTGGAAAAGTAGGAGGAGAAAGGACTATTAGGTATATTCACTGCCTTGAGTTATTATAAAAATAATAATGGCAGGATGCAAATCAATCAATCAATCAATCAATCAATCAATCATAAAATGTAATCCTTCAACTATATTTCAAAATGATCAGATAGCTCCTTCCATTCTGTATCAAGTTCTGGGCACCACAATTTCATTTTCAGGAGGAATAGGCTCAAAGAAAAGCTCCTCCTCCTCGGAAAAAAATGGGGGAGGACCAAGCAGGAAGAGAGAGTCAAATACTTTTCAGTGTAAATGAGTTTCTGCCACATAGTTCAAGGGGTATTGAGCCATGATAGTGCAGTGTTTAGGGTGCAGTACTACAGGGCTACTTCTGCTGACTGTCGGCTGCCTGCAATTTGGCAGTTCAAATCTCACCAAGCTCAAGGTTGACTCAGCCTTTCATCCTTCTGAGGTGGGTAAAATGAGGACCCAGATTGTTGGGGGCAATAGGCTGACTCTGTAAACCATTTAGAGAGGGCTGTAAAGCACTGTGAAGTGGGTATATAAGTCTAAATGCTATTGCTGTTGGTAAGCTGGATCAAGGAGGGCTGGAGGGACAGAAAGGGAGAGAGGGGAGGAGAAGGTTCCCCTCACCTCCAGTATTCTCCCATAGTGCATTGTCCTGGAGGGAATTGCTTGCAGGGAGTTGTTTTGCAGCAAGCCAGCCTGGAGGGAGGGAGGACAGAAAGAAAGAAAGAAAGAAAGAAAGAAAGAAAGAAAGAAAGAAAGAAAGAAAGAAAGAAAGAAAGAAAGAAAGAAAGAAAGAAAGAAAGGAAGGAAGGAAGGAAGGAAGGAAGGAAGGAAGGAAGGAAGGAAGGAAGGAAGGAAGGAAAGAAAGAAGGAAGGAAGGAAGGAAGGAAGGAAGGAAAGAAAGAAAGAAAGAAAGAAAGAAAGAAAGAAAGAAAGAAAGAAAGAAAGAAAGAAAGAAAGAAAGAAAGAAAGAAATGGAAAGGAACAGCTTTCTTTCCAAAATAAACAGAAAAAGTGAGACGAGAAAGAATGTACCTATCATATAGTTCAAACTATAATACAGGTGTCACATCATCCTTGTCTTATCTACACTAATGAAGAGGACTTAGTCATATTTGCTTGAAGATTTATAGAACTGTGCCTTCAGTTGGAGAGCTATTACTTCCCACAAAGTCTTACAAGATGGAAGAAGATTCTTTTTCTCTTTGCTCCTACACAGTATGATGGTAAAGAAATCCCTAAGCCCACCATTCAGTGATATTCAAAAGGCCATAAAAAGAAGCTCCAATCCAGAATTCCAATAATATGCTTCCAATTAGTTTATGTTGTGCACATACCACAGTGTAATTTAGCAAAATGTTTTGTTTCTTCCATTGACTTTGTTGTAATCCTACTCAGACTTAGTTAGGGAATCACAAAAGCCTTTCATTTGGGTGGTGCATATTAATGGAAAATTTGAGACCATGGAAACATTTATTCTCCATCCTGTATGTCAATGATATTTACCATTTGCCAATTCACTGACATTTTCAACAATTACTGTACATGCCAGTAAATACCAAACAACACAAGTTGCATACTGAAGAACAGATTAGAAGAGTAGGGTGGAAGAGATTTTCCATGTGAACCAGAGCTCTTACCTTCAGATCAAATGGCTTCTAAGCACCAATTCTGGAGAGCTCAGCGATGTAAAGTCTTGGTAGATGACCTGTACAAAGATGTGCTTTGCATCAAAACAACCTAAAAACTATTCCTAACAAGTGGGGCTGGAAGGATTACATGTTTTCTTTCTGTTTCTGCTGATCATACACTCAGAGCTGCTATGAGGCATGAAGGGGGATATTTAAAAAATGCTCTATTACAAGCATCCCATTCAATCCCATCCATATCTGTCACTGCTGTTGAGAGATATTTTTTAGCTGATTGCCTTACTAACTAGACCAAACAGGAAACACAACCAAATAAGCTAATTCTTAACTGTACAACTACCTTAACAGAATCTTACAAATCTGAAAGTACAGTTCTCCCACTACCTCCTCTACAGTCTGAAAAGCTAGGAGGGTCCTTCACAGACTCTTTCTCTGTCCATTATGCAGTTGAGCACTCTGCTCTCTCTTGTCTGACCATTCCCTGAGCGGCCTCTCTTTGCTCTATCTCTCAAGTTTTTTCCCCACATATTGTTACAGTTATTTTCCAACTTCTGGTGAATATACTTTGAATGAACAAAAAGAATTCAACTTCAAAAGTAATCAGTTCACTTTGTTTGTTTTTAAATAACTCCCATATTGTGCTTACAGTCCTTATTCAAACACTTTAGCATGCTGGCTTGGATTACAGACAGGCTATTTGGGTGATGAAAAGCAAATTAAGCTACAGCCCTGTCTAAATTTAAAATAAAGAGTGAAGGGACATGGGGTGACTAATGTAGCTTGCTCAACTCCAGAGGCCAGTTATTTGGATATGTTATATATCGATATTTACTTTCCCATAAGAACTGACTTTTAGAATTCTATTTACATCTCTTAGAAATGCTGATGCATTCAGATTTGGGTTGCCTATTAACAAAGACCTAAGTCAAGGAACCTCCTTCAGTATCAAAGCTGTTGCCTTTGTAGGTATTTGTGGGTATGTGTAGTTTATACTGCTTTGAGCATTTTTTTTTCTTTTTTGAGGGCCAAATGGAATAAAATATCTTAAATACAGTAAAGCTGCAATGCTAACCCCTATGACAGTCTAGAAAATTGTTTTGTTGGTGCCTCTTCTGAAAGAAAATACAAGATTGCCTTTTCTTGGCTACAATCCTATACAGGTACAGGGAGAAATAAGTAACACTTAGGCCAGGAGGAATCATGTATGTGTATAAGACTACATTTAAAAGATCTGATTTGCTGAAATAAGATCACTATGAAATCAGTTACTACAGTTAATGTAGAGTTGACTGTGAACTTCAGGAGGCAGATTGTCTTTCAGTTCCAACTTTCTGACCATGACATTTTGGCTCTTAGAAGCATATGGAAGATCGCCATGGGTTCTAATGGAATAAAATGTCATTAAGGCCATGATTTCATTAAACATTCATCTTTCCCCTTGGCCTATCCCATTATTTTGTATTGAGTCATCTTGATCATAATGCAAGAATTTTGATTCAATACAAAATATTTTACCAGAATTAAACTGGTAAACTACTCTACTATGGCATTCCTGATGTTTTTTTTTTCTTTGTAAATTAAAAAAACACCCACTGTGTTTGTAGTGGGTTATTGTAGAGAGGGTGAAGAAAAGGAAACAAGACAAATTAAGATGCATGGCAAATTTTAATCAATATACATAAATAACAGTATTCTGAGTACACATATATATTGTAAACATACATGTCAAGTAAGGTAATTGATACAAAGAGAATCAAGAGACCAAAAGAAATTCAGGATATTAATTGTTATGCTGGTTGGAATCACATCCATTCATTCACCCATCCCACTCAAGAGATAAATGCTTATAGAGAAATATCTTCAGAAACAATGCGGGCTAGAATACTCAAACATTTTTTTTTAGGCAACAGCCACAGTCTTCTAGCTTCTTCAATCTTTTTTTAACTAGTTACATAGACATGTATTAAATGCAGAAATGGGCCTTGCCTCTTCTTGTGCCCCTTTTCAATCATTGTATATTTCTGTTGTGTTGCAGGGCTAAATAATGGGATAGGCCAAGGGGAAAGATGAATGTTTAATGAAATCATGGCCTTAATGACATTTTATTCCATTAGAACCCATGAAGTTTCATATGAAGTCAATGTGTCTAAGCTGATCCACTTTTGGACTGATTGAAAACCAACACATGGCAGCCCTGAAAATGCTCCCAAAATGGCTTCAAGGCTGACACCCAGTACAGGAAGCAGAAATAATGTTTTTTACATATTTTCTAGTTCCAGACCAGTCATATATATGAAAGGCACAAATCTAATTGGCAAAATAAACCAAGCCAAAACAGGATTTATTTCAGGTGGCATGGTAATGGGTAAACAGTGAGCTAGCTTCTTAGGTGGCATAGATCAGCACCGTTTATCCATTAAAGTCAACAGAACTGTATCAGAGGAGACGTTAGCTTAATATCCCTTTAATTAGTTGAGAAATCAAGAGATGCAACAACGTGCCTTAGTGCTGAGTCAATAGTGAAGAACTTTCTTTCCATGTGCATTAGTTTTGCAACCATGGCAACTATCTATATATGAAAAGAGGAAACTCTTAAAATAGCACTGTGCTCCAAGTTGGAAAGAGCTTCAAGTGAACATGTGCGGTCATATGAGAAGGGAAACATTACATTAAGTGAAAGTTGGTTGCTCCTTCTGACAGGGAATCCCACAATAGCATTGTCGAATAAATTAAACAATGGACAGTGAAATGAAAGCAGATACTCCTTTACAAATCACTTTTCAATTCTTAAAGCAAGTGAATGATTATTTTGCACATTGGGATAATACCTTCCATGTCTATGAACTAATCTCAGTTTACATTTATTTTGAGGATTAAAAGGGTCATAACATTATTTCTGCTTCCTGTACTGGGTGTCAGCCTTGAAGCCATTTTGGGAGCATCTTCAGGGCTGCCACAGCAAGGCTGGTTGGAGCTGTCAGAATGTGAGGGGGGAAATAGAGATAGTTGGGATGTGTAGCCAGAACAACATTCTTTCCTGTGCAAGCCAAAGACATTCTACCAGGTATTGGAGAGGCAGGGACCAAAGCCAGCCAGGATGGTGGCTGTGACCTTGTTGGACCATGTGACCTGGGGAAAAGAAATTTGGGGTCTTGATTTGGGTGGGGGAAACCTTGGGTCCTTCCGAGTTGGGTTTTCCCCAAATGTGCCAATATGATATACCTAATAAATCTATGTTTTGAAGAATAAGCCTGCCTTGGAGTTTTGATTCCACTGGGCATGTTTGCTGGAACCCTGACACTGGGCCTATCATTCATTGGGATGTCAAATTGGTGGCCCACAGGTCAGATGCATCACATGCAAGCCATGCCCACCCTGGCTCCACAAAGGCAAAAAACATCACAATATGTTGCGATACGTTACGTGATATGATTGAGGCTTTACCCATCTAGAAGTACAAGAATATGTAATATTAGGTTGTGAAGTGATTTTTATGAAAATAAAATAGCATTAAAATATCATTTAATATTTGTATTTCACTGTGTGAGAAATATATTTCATTGTAAACTTTTTTGGACTCACTATGTAAAATTGACATGTTTCAAATTTTCAACTCTGAAAAATATTCTGTGGAGGCATGTTTCAGTTTTACTTCCAGCCTAATTAATCTACCCATCAAAGTCATGCTCAAATGTTAATTGATGAAGGCACAAAGAGGTGGCAAGATCTCGAAGAACTAATTCTGATCTCTTCATGAAGTTTCATATGAAGTCAACGTGTCTAAGCTGATCCACTTTTGGACTGATTGAAAACCAACACATTAAACTTTTTATCATCATCAAATGAAGAACAGAGGGAGCACAGCTGGCCTGCATGTCTTCAACAGCATCTTCATCTCTTTTTAAATTAATGTCAGGACTACTGTGAGAATGACAGAAGAAAGGCAAGAGTATATCAGAACATTTGAACAATCATTTTTAGTTTCCACTGCCAGATTGACAAATTATAACCCCCTGGATCAGGAACAAATTTTGTTTCCTGTAAGGATCAGCAAGTTTTTGTAACGAGGTGTAGATGTGGCTGTAGCTTTCCCCCCACTTTTATCCTTCAGCAACTAAACTATTTGTTTTGAACTTGAAAATTACCCCTAATCACAAGATCTAGCAGGCCCTGTTGGACAGCTTCTGTGAATTTCCTACAGCCAATTTTGTTGAATGATTCCGAGTTCTATTTTTGTAGGAAAAATAAAGGAGAAAAAAGTCTACATTTTTTCTCTACATGAGGCATAATTTTAAGAAAAACTGAAACTGTGATATATAGAGTTTATTAGCCAAACATTTTTTTAAAAAAATACAGGAAGAAATATATGTCAGAGAATTAAACCACTAGGGGTGTCAAGCTTCATTTCACAGAGGGCTGTGTTTGACCTTGGAGGGCCAAGGTGTCAACGTTCCAAGTAACAAATTCCAACACAACAAACTCCGAGACAAGCATTTTCTCAAAGTCACATTTTTATTAGAGTTATCATATTGGCACATCTGGGAAAACCCGAATCTAAAAGTTCCAGATTTTCCCTTCGTAAATGAAAATCAAAAACCCATCTTTTTTGTCCTTTTCTATATTTCTTTTACTTTTAAATTTTCTTGCACTTTTAGCTTTCTGGTCTATTTCTTTTTCTTACTTTGTATCAGTTTTTTATTTTCCTTTTTAAAAACATTAATAAAAATCTAGTACCATTTCCAAAGTGCAACCTTTGGGCTACCATATAAGCATTGCAAAAATCTGGAAAACAGTTAGCTGGTGTAACGATATGTGGGAATAGCCTTGAGAGATAGGAAGAAGACCTGAAGCTTAGACAAGATGTGATAAACAAAATTTGAGTCTGAAGGAGAAGGGGGTGGTAAAAAATCCTCCCAAGGAGAGTAAAAGTGAAGGACAGGAGAGGTACTTTTTGATTTGCAGTATTCTGTTAATGTAACCTTACAATAAAGATAGTTACACTGTGCTTCTTATCTGGACTACTCCACAAGGCTGACATCTGGCATCTCTATCCCTCTGCCAGCATTTATTGGTCATCTGCATTTCTGCAGACAGTTAAGGTGGTTTGATGTAACTTTCAGTTCCTATGATACTGTGCCAGGTAAGCACAATTGATACAAAACATATTAAATTCAAAACAAGTGCATGCACAGAATGGTCAGCCTCATATGAAACACAAACAGTGCAAAGTTCATTTTATTAACACCTGGTAAATTAAGTATGGTTTGAAATAGGAAAGTTTCCAAATGGGAAAAGTCAGAAGTCACATAGATAATTAAACTATAATTGATTGGCACATTGGCAGAAAGAAATTGCCTTTTTATCTGAATGAGAATAGAAAGATTGGATTGCTCATACTAGTGATGAAGGGAAAACACCAGCCTCCTTGTAAATAAGCCACAACACCCGATTGTGCTACCAAAATCGATGTGATGATGCGAGTTTGACACCCCTGGTTTATTGTTGAGACACTTGCCTACCTCTTTTCCCCTCACAACATAATTTATCTACATAAGGCAGTGGAATTACTCTTTTACATCAGTTGTTGTCAGGCCCAAATAATCTTGAATTATATGTAGAGTTACAATACTTTCTTTTCTTGTTCCTTACTATACACAAAATATTACCAGACTAAAGCAACTGCTTGTATAACTACAGATGTACTCTATAGCTGGGGAGAAAGCATTTAACCCTCTTTCTGCCTACCACATTTTCCAAGCTCCACTGCCTCCTTGCCCTCCGAAAAATAGCTTCTCCCTTCCGGAAATCCAGGCACATTCCACCACCATTTTGACCAATTGGTAACCATCTCTATGCTGCCTCAATGGTATCTGAATTTTCCTTATAGATCAAGTATGACCCATAGGTTGTAAGGAGAGGGTTGCAACCTGGAAACATTTTCTCTGAGCAAGAGCAGGCCTTCACAATTTGGAGAAGTGCCTCCACCAAAGGAAAATGAAGTTTTTCCTGCAGAAAAAAAACTTTCTTGCTCAGAAAAATTAAACCTAGACAGACATCTTGGAAGCAGAGTTAGATAAAAGTCAACTTATTCTCTGTGCATGACAAAGAATTAACCTATCAAGGTCATCCTTGTCCTTCTGAAAACATTTTCTAAATCAGTTGGTGTTGCCCTATCTATAGCAATGGAAAATACAAAACTGCCCAGAGTAAACCTCTGCCATTCTCCTATCATCAAATCCTGAGAATATGCTTCTATGTTGCAACCCTTTCCCATGAATTGGAGAGAAAAAGAGCAGCAAAAAAAAAAAAATGTTCAGCCATTCATTATATCACTGCCTGTGGCTTTTTCCTATGGGAAGGGAGGAAGGAAGATTCTCCAATATTTCTCCAGACAATTTCCATTCCCAAAGTGATCCTTACCTTTGATTTATCACTTTATCCTTTATCACTCTTTATGGATTGTCTGCTGGAACAGACTAAAGGGATATCAACATTTGGCACTGATTTTTATTGTTAGAATTTTCAATCTGTTTTCTCAAGACTGACATACTCTAGACCTTGATGCAAGGGAAAAAAACAAGAACAAGAACTTAGGAGAAAATTTCTGTCAGTAAGAACAATTAATCAGTGGAAGGATTGCCTTCAAAGGTTATGAGTGTTCCATCACCGGAGGAAGAGAAAAGATTGGACAGTCATTTGTCTGAAATGGTATAGGGTCTCTAGGGTTAAACTAGAAGATTTCCAAAGTCCCTTGAACTCTGTTATTCTGTATTAAAAGTTTACCAACACTCTGTGATTGCTGATCATTCACGAAAGACTGTTCAGAATCTGCCCCAATTATATTGTTATATAATTATGTAATAATATAAATAACTCCGTTTAAAGGAGAATGCACTGGACTTATAATTGGAACACAAGTGAAAAGTATAAGCATTTCAGCTGTAAGCATTTTTAATTTTTTTTATATTCATTTTCTGTTACCTTGTTAGGAAAATATGTGCCTGCATTTTGCAATTCATTAGTTGAACAACTAGTCTCGAACTTTATTGAAAGCTATTTTTAGTTTTGGAGGTTTTTTTCCCCTCACTCTGCTACAAATTAGTGTCATTATGTCTGACTAAAAATAAAACATTCCTCACTGCTGACTATAAAAAAAGGCCATCTGCAACATATGTGTAATAATGTACAACTGTTTTGTATGTGTGAGTTCCAATGCACATGTTTCAGTTCTATAAGGCAAAGAAAGGTGCAAAGACATTACTCTGTGTGAAAGACCTTGAATTTTGAAGGTAGCAAAGATTTCATGCCATAGGACCTTGAATAAAACGTTAATTTGTCAGAATTTTAGAAATTGGAAAGCAGGGGTGAGCAGCCTTTAGAAGTGGGTGGACATAATGCAGCCTCCCAACTTTCTTAGATAGGGTTTCTCAACCTTAGCAACTTTTAAGATCTGTGGACTTCAATTCCCAGAATTTCTTAGTGAACTAGAAGTCACGGGAGGATACAAACTGATGTCCTGGGATTCTAGACAGTTGCTATCAGTAGCTTGTAGGCTCTAGTTTTGTTCATTTCTTTTCTCTAAAGGGTACAATAGAAGTCATTTTTGCTCAATGACTAAATAGAATTTTGTTTTGCAGCTATTTAGAAAATGGCATGTCCTATTCGGTTAGAAGGCAGTTCTATCAAAGTTTCAACTTGAATTAGCTTTCTATATCGATTTACTGAATTGATTCAGAGGGTCAAATTGAATTTGGTGCCTCCATTTTGTTAAGTGTGGAGCATGGGTGCGAAGAATGGAGATGAGCCGGTGAAACAGTGAACTTCAACTCTTTATTTACATGGTGTGACAGCTCAAACTGGATGGCTGCTATAGCCTTCCTTATATAGGCAACTTATTAACTATTCAACCAATGGCGACCTGGGAGCACAAGCTCCGTTAACCAATGAGAACGGCTTGCTAATGGCCAATCAGATTCTCCTGAACGGACCAATCTGATCTCACCATTTAACAGCCAATCAGAAGTGCAGGGCCAGAACCCTGCACTTGACTTCAAGCTCTAGATAACTTTATTAAACATTTATTCATTCACAACACCTCTTCCCCCCCCGGGTTCCATTTACGGGGTGCGGTCATGTAGTCCTTAAGGTAGGACGGTTGTTTTGTTAGTCTTTTTGATTTTCGCTGTGCACCCGGTATTTGGCTGCATTCTTGTTGAGGTAGGGCGTTGTTTGGCGATTCAGAGTTTGCGTTTTCATTGTCACCAACATCTTCGGTATCACCCTGAGGTGAACTCACTCCCATCCCTGATTCCTGTTCTCGCGTTTCTGTTCCGCTATTGTTTCCTTCAAAAAGGTTTTCTGCTAATTGAAATTCATCTTCTTCTGTATCTCCTCCCCCCCCCCTCAGTTTGGTTATTAGAGAGTTCGGAAATGCCTGACTGCAACCTTGATCGTAGTTGATCAATATGGCGCTTCCAAAGTCTATCACCAGGGCATTGTACAAGGTATGATCTCGGGCTGGTTACACGGACCACAGTCACTTCTACCAACAGTGGATCGCCCGATAAGTTTTTAGCGAACACTAAATCACCTACCTGGAAGGTACGGCATCGGCCGCTGGATCCGAGTGGTTTCTCTAGTTCGTACGGTGGGTGTAACCGGTCGAGGTGGGAGCGGAGCTTTCGTCCCATTAGCAGCTCGGCGGGAGTTTTGTTGGTGACACTGTGAGGAGTGATATGCTGTAAAAAGATGATTCGGTTTATCTTCTCTTCGATGTTGTCATACTCCACTTTCTGTAGCATTTTCTTGACAAATTGTACTATGCGCTCGGCCCTACCGTTGGCCGCAGGATGCTCAGGTGAAGTGAGCGCATGTCGAATTCCGCGGTCAGCCAGGTACTGCTCAAAGGACAGTGTGGTAAATTGGGGCCTGTTGTCAGATACCAGAACATCTGGTAATCCGTGGGTTGCAAACAGTCTTTCTAGTATTTTGATGACCGCTTCGGTTGTAGTGTTCCTCATTCGGTGGATTTCAAGCCAGTTCAAGTAGGTTAACAAGAAGGTGTGGCCTTTGGTTGGCCCAGCAAAATCCATGTGGATACGGGACCAGGGTCGCCGCGGTGTCTCCCATTCGGTTGGGATTGCCTTTGGTGGAGCGTTGCTTACTTCCTGGCATCTATGACAAGTTTTGACCCACGACTCAATTTGCTTGTCAATGCCTGGCCACCACGCATAGCTTCGTGTGAGGGCCTTCATGCGCACAATGCTGGGGTGACCATCGTGCAAGGTTCTTAGTAGTGCCTGTTGGAGTCGTTCTGGAATAACGACTCTATCGCCCCAGATGATACAGCCCTTTTGAGAGAACAACTCTGTTTGTTGACTTTTGAGTGGTGCGAAGTCGTCTGATACTTGGTCCAATGGCCATCCGCGTTCCACCCACGTGAAGACTCGTGCTAAGGTGGGGTCACGTTTTGTTTCTCTCGCGATATCACGGGCAGTTAATGGCGGTGCACGGAGTGTCTCGATCTGCAATGTTGTCATTGTTGGCGCGGGGTCGTCAATAGTCTCTGGAAGCAGTGCCCGGCTCAACGCGTCAGCGTGGGGAATAGCTTTCCCAGGGCAGTATTGCAGCTGATAATTATAAGTAGCCAAGAATTCTGACCAGCGAGTCATCCTGGGAGATAATATATAGGGGGTTGGCTTATCCCCAGCTATTATTCCCAGCAAAGGTTTGTGGTCAGTCACTATTGTAAAAGCCCGGCCATACATGTACTCATGAAATCTTTTGACAGCCGACACAATTGCAAGGGCTTCTTTATCAATCTGGCTATAATTTCGCTCAGTTTTCGAGAGCGTCTTTGAAAAATAGGCAACAGGGGCTTCGCTACCATTAGGCAATACATGGCTCAAAATGGCACCCACTCCGAAAGGCGATGCATCACATGTGATATTTAAGGGTAAGGTTTCATTGTACTGCATTAGTACAGCGTCAGAAGTCAGTAGTTTTTTTACATTACGGAACGCCTGCTCTTCTCTATGACCCCATACCCAAATTGCTTTTTTGTCCAGTAGACGATGTAAAAGTTCAGCAACAGTCGCCTTGTGTGGCAAAAATACGTTATAAAAATTGATGAGGCCTAGGAACACCTGGAGGTCGGCCTTATTCTGGGGTCTGGGAGCATTTTTTATTGCTCTCAATTTGCTATCTGTAGAGTGAATACCCTGACTGTCAATTAAGTACCCTAAAAATTCGACATGATCTGTACACAGCTTACACTTATTTTTCTTCACCTTAAGGCCTGCGTCTTTGAATTTTTGGAGAATCAGTCTTAAGCGATCCCGTAAAATTTTTGAAGTAGGGGCAGCAATTAACACATCGTCAAAATAGGTGACAACGCCTTTAATCCCTTGTAAGAGTCTTTCCATTAGGCTCTGAAAGATCCCCGGGGCTACACTCACTCCGAATTGGAGCCGCGTACATTTAAAGGCACCTTGGTGCGTCACAATTGTCTGTGCCTGTGCCGTTTTTTCATCAACCGGCAGTTGCTGATAAGCCTGAGCTAAGTCTAGTTTAGCGAAGACTTTTCCGCCCCCCAGGGAATGGAGGAGGTGTTGCACCACCGGCACTGGATATGGGTTTTGCTGCAGGGCGTGGTTCAGGGTGGCTCGGTAGTCCCCACAAATTCTAATCAAACCATCCGGCTTAATGGGTGTCATGATTGGGGTCTCCCAGGGAGAGTGATCGGTTGGCTCTAACATTCCCTGGGCTATTAACTTATCAAGCTGTTTGTCGATTTTCAGCTTTAAGGCAAACGGAACTCGACGAGGCTTAAGGCGGATGGGAGCTATTTTTGGATTAAGGCTAAAGGATATCGGGGTCCCCTTGTACTCGCCTAGCTTTTCTGTGCAGACGTCCCTGAATTCATGGACGAGGTCCTCCTCCCAGTCAATGCTGCCGATTCGGTTAATGCCTGCCACTTCAATGCCGAGCGGTGCGAACCATTGCAGGGCTAACAGGCTAGGCCGGTCCTTGTCGATCACAGTCAGGGGTAAGTACGCTGTGCGGTTTTTGAACGAAACCCAGACTCGACTGGATCCCATGACTGGAATCCGGTTCCCCTGATAGTCTTTAAGTATGAGTCTTTGGGAATGAAGGTCTTGGCGCCGGATAGTAGGGATGAGTTGCTTGAGGGTCTTCCAGGAAACCATCGAGAAAGATGATCCCGAGTTGACTTCCATTTGGCAGGGCTGATTTTCGATGGCCACTTTAATTCAGATTTTCTTGGCATCCAAGGAAGAGGCGTGACCGATAGTGATAGTTTGGTGAGCCTCTTCTCACTTCGTTAGGCGATTCATGGGTCAGTTTCTGTAGGAGTGGTTTACTGGTTCTCGCCTTACAGGATGGT
The DNA here is from genome assembly GCA_033807585.1 of Hydrophis major. Classification (NCBI taxonomy): domain Eukaryota; kingdom Metazoa; phylum Chordata; class Lepidosauria; order Squamata; family Elapidae; genus Hydrophis; species Hydrophis major. The sequence continues at coordinate 192,049,043 of CM066329.1, forward strand.
TTCCTGTCAATTGGTGATAGTTGGCCCCCTTCGAGGTCTGGCTGGGTCCGAGGAGACTTCTACAGACCCATCCGATATGGCCTCGTTTCCCGCACTCATGGCAGAGCACGTCGCGGAATTTGCATTCGGACCGGTAATGGTTGGCCCCGCAGCCAGCGCATGGTTGCTGGGACTTCGGGTAATGGTCCCGATCGGACCGCAGTCGATGGACCTCTTCTTTGTTGCTGTCTGACGACGAAGAGAGGTCCTCGTGTTGGGCCGTCCATAGCTGTCCTTCTGACTTAGGTGAAATGTCGCAGGCTGGTTGGTGTGTCGGAGTGTGGTTGTGGCGCAGTTGGGCAGCCAACTTCTTGGTCGCTTCCGCTGCCGTAGCCTCAGCAATGGCATCGGCAAGGCTAATGTTGCCCTTTGCCATTATCTTGCTCTGCACGTTTAGCGCATCTAATCCCAGAACTACTCGGTCTCTCAAAGCCTCTTCCAGGTTGGCAAAATTGCAGAGGCCTCCCAAGTTTCGGAGGTCCGCAATGAAATCGGCAACACTTTCTCCTTTCTGCTGGTTTCTTTGGTAGAACTCGTGCCATCTTATGAGCGTTGGTATGGTCGGTGCATAGTGGGCCCTTAGTGAGAGGTTCGAGGATGTCCCAGTCCATAGCCTTCACTTCAGCCGGTTTTGCTTGTGCCTTGGCCATCTTGAATACGGTCGGCCCACAATGCGTTAGGAATACCGCCCGTTTCTTCCCGGTTGTGGCATCCTTCAAATTGTTGGTTTCCAAGAACATTTGGAAATGATCCATGTAGGACTCCCAGTCTTCTTGCACTGGGTCGAACGGAGCGGGTGGTACGATGCCACCGGACATGGTTCCGCCATTGTGTGTTTCAGACACGTGCTCGGTTGTCTTCTTCGTTGCTTAGTCAGCTCTGATGTCTCCACATCCCACCTTCGTCGCCAGTGTTAAGTGTGGAGCATGGGTGCGAATAATGGAGACAAGCCGGTGAAACGGTGAACTTCAACTCTTTATTTACATGGTGTGACAGCTCAAACTGGATGGCTGCTATAGCCTTCCTTATATAGGCAACTTAATAACTATTCAACCAATGGTGACCTGGGAGTGCTAGCTCCATTAACCAATGAGAACGGCTTGCTAATGGCCAATCAGATTCTCCTGAACGGACCAATCTGATCTCGCCATTTAACAGCCAATCAGAAGTGCAGGCCAGAACCCTGCACTTGACTTCAAGCTCTAGATAACTTTATTAAACATTTATTCATTCACAACACATTTAGTTTCAGCAATTCAGTGGTGATATGATTTGGTGATTTAAAACTGGCAAGTACCTCCTTCCCAAAATTATCTAGTAATAGATATAAACTAAATGTAAACCACTCCAAACTTGATTGCAGGAAGTATGAATTGACCTCACCCCATTTCTAAGAGGTCTATAAGGGGTATGCATAAACGCACAATCATGCCTACCTTCCCTGTCCTATTGTTCCCAATTATTAGTTCCTATTTCTTGTATTTAAACTTATGTTTATTCTTGTTTCTGTTACATTGTAAGCTTTTGATAAATAAATAAATAAACATATTGTTATTACAAACTGCTTCCAGTATAGGTAAACCACTTGGTATACTGTAGACCAGGGATGTCAAACTCAAGGCCTGCAGGCCAGATCCGGCCTGCAGGGTGCTTAAATCCGGCCTGTGAAGCCCACCTGGAAATATCAAAGGAGTAGCCCGTGGTGCCTCTGGTGGCTAAAACAGGCCATGTGCACCCCCCATGCCTCATTTTTACCCTCCATGGCCTCCTGAAACACTCTGCTAGCCAAGAACAGGCCAAAAATGCCCCCCAAAATGGCCCCATAAATGACCCCAAAACAGGCCAAAAATGGCAGAAAAACAGCCAAAAATGGCCCAGAAAACGGACCAGAAATGGGCCACATGGCCCATTTTTGGCTGGCAGAGTGCTGTAGAAGGCATCCATCCTTTCCTCCCATTCCTGAAGAGGGAACTATATTGCTGATCTGGCCCTCAAAGAAATCCAGTTTGATACTCCTGCTATAGACCGTCTGAGGTGTTCCTTATTTATCTAATTTATCTATTTATTTAGAAAAATCTCACCACGAGATGACTCTGGGAAACTTACAACAATAAAAAGAATAAAAGAATAGAAAAACATATATCAGAAGTGTCGTGTCCGCAAAATGACGCCAGGAGTCGGTGACTTCATGCAATGCTCTTTATTAAGATAAATGGAACCGAACCGGCGAAAGGAAAAAAGCCCGCGGCTTTTATTCCTTTCGCCTCGGCGGCCGCGGCCAATGGCAGCACTTCGAATCTCCTGCGCTCTGAACGAGCCAATCGCAGGAGATTCTTAACGAGCCAATCGGCGCGGCTCGCCTGACCAATTAGAAAGCCCCGCGCTTTGGCCAATCAAAGCGCGGGGATTTCGAGTATGTTAATGAGGACAGAACACCCCTCCCCTCTTGGTTCAGTCCTTATGTTGCGTAGTCACGTAGGTAGGCGGGGCTCCGTCTGGTCCTACTTGACCTGCGCAACTCAGTAGTCAGCGGGATCCCGGCCGGTTCGGTCGGTTTTTTGGTTGCTCTTGCTTCTATGAGAACCGGCTGGTCGATCGGGCCGGTTCTTTCTCCGTGGCTCCCTCCTGGGCCTTCCGGGTTGGTTGAGCTACAGGTTTCGCCACTCCCGCTCGGTCTTTCCGGGTCGGTCGAGCTGGCTTGGCTGTTCTTTTCTGGCGAGGGGTCGCGATGGCTTCGTTTCGGTAAGTACTGCTGGTTTATTTTTTCTTGTAATCGGTCACCTGGGTATTCCCTCCCCCCTTGGCTTGCGTTTTGGGAGGTGGGTTCGTTTGCTGTCCTCGACCTAAGTTGGTCGATGTGTCATTTCCACGCTCGTCCGTCTGCCGTTTGTAGCCGGTACGAGCGTGGCCCTGTTGTTTGGGTGATGACGGCTGGGATCCATAGGGGGTCTCCCGTCAGGTTTTTCGCATATACGAGGTCCCCGGGTGCGAACGTTCGGTATTTTGTGCTTGAGTCTGGGGGCCGCTCTGGGTTATACGTAGGGTGTAACCTGTCGAGTGGGGACCTCAGCTTTCTACCCATTAGCAGTTCGGCTGGGCTTTTGTTGGTAGTGGTATTCGGGGTTATGTGTTGTGTAAAGAGAAGTCTGTTGATTTTTTCTTGGATCTCCCCGTGGTCCATTTTCCGGATGGTTTTTTTGGTAAATTGGACCATCCGTTCCGCCCTACCGTTCGCCGCCGGGTGCGCCGGTGCTGTTAGTGCGTGGCGGATGCCCCTTTCCGCCAGGAATTTCTCGAACTCCAGGGAGGTAAACTGGGGCCCGTTGTCGGAGACGACAACGTCTGGGAGGCCGTGTGTTGCAAAGAGTTTGCAGAGTTCTTTGGTCACGGCCTCCGTGGTTGTTGTCTTCATGTTGCTTACCTCCAGCCAGTTGGAGTAAGCGTCAACCGTAATGAGGAAGGTGTGTCCATTTGTGGGCCCGGCGAAGTCTATATGGATTCTGGACCAGGGTCCCCTTGGGGTTTCCCACTCTAGGACAGGTGCTGTGGGTGGGCTGGGACTAGTCTCCTGGCATCGCTGGCACCTAGCTACCCAGGCCTCTATCTGCTTGTCCATCCCTGGCCACCAAGCGTAACTTCTGGCCAGGGCTTTAGTTCTTACGATGCCAGGGTGCCCTTCGTGCAACATGTCCAAAACCTTCCCCTGTAGTTTGTCCGGAATGACCACCCTGTCACCCCACAAGATGCACCCTTTTAACAACGAAAGTTCCGTTTGGCGGTTCCGAAATGTCTTGACGGACTTGTCGTTGTCTTTTTCCGGCCACCCTTTTTCTACCCAATGCAAAACCCGCGCCAGATGCCTGTCTTTATTAGTTTCTCGGGCAATGTCTGACGCGGTTATGGGCAGGTTGGGTAGGGTCTCGATGCTGAGGGTGGTCGTTGTGGGTGCTGGGTCAGAGTCGGATTCCGGTAGCGGCGAGCCGCTTAATGCGTCTGCGTGTGAGATCGTCTTACCCGGTCTGTGTATGAGTTCGTAGTTGTAGGCCGCCAGGAACTCGGACCACCTTGTCATTTGGGGAGACAGAATGTTCGAGGTGGCCCGGTTTCCTGCAAGGATGCCTAGCAAAGGCTTGTGGTCCATTATAATGGTGAAGGGCCAGCCGTAAAGATATTCGTGGAACCGTTTTATGGCGGCAACTATAGCCAGAGCCTCTTTGTCCAGTTGGCTATAGTTCCGCTCCGGTTTGGTGAGGGTCCTTGAAAAGAACGCGATGGGCGGTTCTTTTCTCTCAGGAAGGGTATGGCTGAGGACAGTGCCGACGCCGAAGGGTGATGCGTCGCAAGTGATGGCCAGAGGCAGGGTTTCGTTGAATTGTATGAGGACGGCGTCGGAGGTGAGGAGGTCCTTAGTTTTTTGGAAGGCGGCTTGCTCCCGTTTCCCCCAAGTCCAGGTCGCCGCCTTGTCCAGGAGCCTATGCAAAGGCTCCGCTGCCGTCGCCTTTTGGGGTAGGAAAACATTGTAAAAGTTCAGTAACCCCAAGAATGCTTGTAGTTCAGTTTTTGATTTAGGGGTGGGGGCCTCTTTGATGGCCTTGATTTTTTTACTCGTGGGGTGAATGCCGTGCCGGTCTAGGAGGTAGCCCAAGAATTCCACTCGCTCCGTGCACAGTTGGCATTTCTCCCTTTTTACTTTAAGTCCCGTTTCTTTAAATTTAGTTAGGACCTCTCTTAGTCGGCTTTCTAGTTCGGCTTGGTTGGGCGCCGACACTAGAACGTCATCGAAATAAGGTACCACCCCCTTGATACCTTGCAACAACCTTTCCATCAGGCTCTGAAATATGCCTGGTGCCACGCTGACTCCGAATTGGAGTCGGGTACATTTGAAAGCTCCCCGGTGGGTGACGATGGTCTGGGCTTCTGCCGTTTGCTCGTCGACCGGCAACTGTTGGTATGCCTGGGCGAGATCGAGCTTGGCGAAGACCCTGCCCCCTCCCAGTGAGTGCAGTAGGTGTTGCACTATTGGGACGGGGTAGGCACTTTGTTGCAGCACGCCATTTAGGGTGGCCTTATAGTCCCCACAGATTCTCACTGACCCGTCCAGCTTGATCGGGGTGACTATGGGGGTCTCCCACCGGGCATGGTCTATGGGCTGCAATACCCCCTGTTTGACGAGCTTATCAATTTGCTCGTCTATTTTGGGTTTTAGGGCGAATGGCACCCGCCTAGGTTTCAGTCGTTGGGGGGGGGACGTTAGGGTCTAGGTCGAATGAGATAAGGGGCCCTTGGTACTTGCCCAGGCTTCCGTCGAAGACTTCTTGGAACTCCTGGGCTAGTCGCTGTTTCCAATCGTCGTCGGCGACGTGGTTGACTCCCGAGAGAGTGATGTCGAGCGGGGCGAACCATTGCAGTCCCAGTAGGCTTGGGCGGTCGCGGTCGACGATCATTAGGGGGAGTTGTTCGGTGCGCCCCTTATATGTTACGTTAAAGTTTTTTGTGCCGACTACCGGGATGCGGTTTCCCTGGTAGTCCTTTACAATAAGTCTCTGGCTGTCTATGTTCCTCCTTTGGAGGATAGGCACCAACCGCTTTATCTCGTGCCATGCAATCATGGAGAGGTAGGACCCGGAGTCTACCTCCATTTTGCACGGTTGGCCCTCGATGCGTACCTCGACATGGATTTTCCAGGCATCGTTGGTGATGGCGTGGCCGATGGTGACCGTCTGGTGGGTCTCCTCTCTCCGCCGGTTGTCGCCGCCTCGCGAGGATCGTCCGGTCCGGTCCCATCGAGCTGGACTGCGGTTTTTCTTCAGGCGGCAAACCCGGGCAATGTGCCCCTTTTTGTCGTAATGCCGGCAGATGGAATCGAAAAACCGGCATTCCGACCTGGGGTGGTCGGCGCCGCAACCGACACAGTTGGTCCTTGACTTACGACCTTTCCGGTTCCGTTGGTCGCGCCCAGTCTGAAGGCGATGGATGTCTTCTTCGTCTTCGGACGTGCTGGATGCAGAGTGGAAATCGCCATGGTGTGTAGTTGTTTCAGTTTTTTGTTTGGTCGACCTCGCCGGGTTGTTGTTTCCGCCGCGGTCCTTCGTGTCAGGTCTGCGCATGCTATCGGCGGAAGTTCGGGTTGCTTCTGCGGCTGCGGCTGCGGTGAGGGCGTCTGCTAAACTGATGTCGCCCTTAGCCATCAGCCGGCTCTGGAAGGCGGGGTCCCACAGACCGAGCACGATTCGGTCTCTCAGGATATTGTTCAGGTTATCAAATTCGCAGAGCCCCCCCAGTCGCCGCAGCTCGGCGACGAAGTCGCTCAATTTCTCACCCGCTCTCTGGTCCCGCCGGTAGAATTCGTTGCGCCGGATCAGGATGGGGACCTCGGGGGCGTAATGTCACCGAAGGATAGGTTCAAGGACGTCCCAGTCCATGGCGGTTGCGTCGGCGGGCTTGGCCAACGCTTTGGCCATCTGGAAAACTTCGGTTCCGCAGTGGGTGAGGAAGACGGCGCGTTTTAGCGGGCCCGAGGCGTCCTTCATGCCGGTGCACTCGAGGTACATGCGGAATCGGTCGGAGAACGATTCCCAGTCTTCGGGGGCGGGGTTGAAGGGGGCGGGCGGTGCGATTTTCGCCATCTCGGTGCTTTGTCTGGCTTCCGTCGGACACGGGGTTCGGTTCAGGGTCTGAATCCCATCCTCGTCGCCAGTGTCGTGTCCGCAAAATGACGCCAGGAGTCGGTGACTTCATGCAATGCTCTTTATTAAGATAAATGGAACCGAACCGGCGAAAGGAAAAAAGCCCGCGGCTTTTATTCCTTTCGCCTCGGCGGCCGCGGCCAATGGCAGCGCTTCGAATCTCCCGCGCTCTGAACGAGCCAATCGCGGGAGATTCTTAACGAGCCAATCGGCGCGGCTCGCCTGACCAATTAGAAAGCCCCGCGCTTTGGCCAATCAAAGCGCGGGGATTTCGAGTATGTTAATGAGGACAGAACAAGAAGAATAAAATACCATAAAAATACAAATTACCAACTATAACTAAAAGATGGAGAAGGAGTAAGATGAGGGGAGAAGGTGGGATCTGTTATTAATCTATCAACCATTTCCTGTTGGAACCCCAGACCAACTGTCAGAGCCAGGTTTTCAAACTCTTGTACAAGATCAGGAGGGTGGGAGCCAACCTCACTCTGCTCTGCTGCAGAAATAAATGGAAAGAAAGGTGTTTTGGATCTTCTGACTCGAAGAAGGAACTTAACAAAAACTGTGCCAATCCTGAAATAGAAGGGGATTCTATAGTCACAATATGTTGCAAGTAGGGAGAGGTTTAATGAACATTCCCTTTTAAAACCAAATTACGTTAAATTATTTTTAAAAAATTTCTTTGGAAAGGGGAAATATAAAACAATACAAGAAAAGGCCACAATTACTCCAACAGAATTCCAAATAATATCAATTAAAAATCAACTAAATTAGACTCATTTCTTTTAATAAGATCTTTGACTTCAGTACATGCTCACAATTTGCTGAAAAAAAGAAAACTCCATCTATTCAAGCTTCGCAGCCTGGGATCAGCTTTCCAAGTGGCTTTAAGTAACACTTTGTGTCATATTTAAAAAAGAGAGCAAGGGTTCTGACTGATATATGTATGAAGGTGGCTATGTCGGTAGGTATATATTCTGGATATATTGTACATTTCTGCAGTGCTCCAAAAATATCTTTAAGACCTGCTTTCTGTTTCCAGGTCTAGGGATTAAGGTTTTGAAGCATCTGTTGAAACATCTGTTGAATATTGTTTGTGTATTATTTCTGTGCTTTTGTACAAGCACTTGTGTTTTTTTAAACTATGTATTTAAAAAAAAACCAGAGTTCTTTCCTGGAGTCAACATCCAATTAATACAATGAATAAATAAAATATCTCTCTTGGTCTTTCAGTTTCTCTCTAATTCTAGGGTTTTGCAAAACTTTAAAACATGCTTCAGTTTAACAAGCTTTAACTTGAATCACCTCATCCAAGCAGGTTCTTGAAACAAAAGTTGCTGCTTTCAGGCAGCAAATAAAACTGAACCTTGGAAAGCCCTTGACATGGTAGAGTGATTGATAGTCTGCCATTGTAGAAAATACCTAGTGCAAGAGTTCCATCTCTTCTTCACCTCTCAGCCAATCAACTTCCCGGGATGAAAAAGTAAACTCCACTTTCTCAGCTCTCTTCTTTTCTGTGACCAGCCACAAACCTTCATGTTGCTCTATTTTCTTCATAACACTCCCTTTGAAGTTTACTTCATGTTTCAAGTTCATGAAACTTTCATGTTAAAGCACTAAGATTAAAGACCAAACCTGGATATAGATTCTTAGACAGAGTCTTAGTTTCTGGGCCATGCTTCTTGACAGACAAGTGTCCTCAATTCTCAAACTATTGAAGATCAAATTACAACTCCAGGTATTAGATAGGACCAAAATACAGAGGTTTCAAATATGTGGTCACTGAATAGTCTACAAAATATAATCTTGAGAACTATGTTAGCGGTGCCCCCATACATATTTTGTTTATTTCAGACTTGAAACAGGAAGACTAATTCAGCTAGTTCTTGACTTATGATCACAACTGAATCCAACATTTTCATTGCTAAGTAAGACAGTTGTTAAATGAGTTTTGCCCCCATTTTATGACCTTTCTTGCCACAGTTGTTAAGTGAATCACTGTACTTAAATTATTAATGTGGTTGTTAAGTGAATCTGGTTCCTCGTTGACTTTGCTTGTGAGAAGATCACAAAGTGTGATCACATAACTCCCCTGGGTACTGCAACCATCATAAATACATGCCAGTTGCCAAAGTATCTGAATTTTGATCATGTGATAATGCAGATGCTGCACCCATCCTAGGTGTGAAAAACAGTTACAGGTCACTTTTTTCAGCGCCGTTGTAACTTTGAATGGTCACTAAATAAATGGTTGTAAGTCAAGGACTGCCTGTGCCCAAGTCTAAACATAGGTTACTTCAGCTATACTCTTTGAACAAGTGACTTCTACATGTCCTGGTTTGCACAGATTTCAACACTACTCCAAACCAACATTTCTTTCATGTGAGCAACTACAAGTAAAGTTAGAATTTATACCAAAAACCTGAAATGTGGCCTGACAGATTTTTTTTTTTTTTGCCTTTTTTGGAGGAGAGAAAGGGATTATACAGGTGATCTTCAGCATATGACAATTTGCTTAGTGACCATTCAAAGTTACATCAGACCCCCCACAGGGGCATTTATGACCCAGTTTGAAGTTCTGACGGATGCACCCCACCCCAGTCACATGACTGAGCACTTAATCAGGAGAGATTTCCTGACAGTGAGAGCAATTAATCATTGAAATGGCTTGCCTTCAGAAATTGTGGGTGCTCCATCAGTAGTTTTTAAGAAGAGATTGGACAGTCATTTGTCCAGAATGGCATAGGGTTTCCTGCTTGACCAGGGGGCTAGTCCGGAAGACCTCCAAGGTCGCCTTCGACTCTCTTACTCTGTTACTATGAGAGAATTGCGCAACAGCTGTCCAGATGAAGTCGAAGACACCAACACAAATGTGTGTGTGTATGTGTGTGTGTGTGTGTGTGTGCAAAATACACACACACACACACATACACACTTTTAACATTCAAATTTGCAGCAGTCTGTGTCATCATCCAGAACAATACAAGATAGGAACACAGGAACCAGTGGTGGTATTCAGCAGGTTCTGACCAGTTCTGGAGAACCGATAGCAGAAATTTTGAGTAGTTCGGAGAACTGGCAAATACCACCTCTGACTGGAGATTTTACAGTATCCTTCCCCTGCCACACACACCAAGCCATGCCCACAGAACTGGAAGTAAAAAAATTTGAATCCCACTACTGACAGGAACATCATGAAGAAAATTAAGCAGTATGCTGAGCACACAGAAGAAAAAGGCGGAAAAAAAGGGAAACTCCCCCTTTATATTTACAGCAGCCAATTGCATTATGCATGAGTTAGCACTCTCTAATTAATTACAACTGGGTGTTCTGGCCTGTTGTAGTGTTCCAGCTACTAAATTCAATATCCTAACAGTTACACTTGGCAACCGGTTCACATTTACGGCCATTTGTAGTATCCTACAGCCATGTGAATGTGTTTCACATTTTGGCTGAAGCGTTGCAAATGTTGTAAAACTACAATTGGTTTAGTTAACAACTGTGTGCACTTAATGACTACTACAAAAAAGGTCATGAAATCACGAGGACCCAGTTTATGACCAACATGACTTATTATTGCAATGAGCAGGCTCCATTACAGGCAGAAAAGAGGAAATAAGGCATCATATATTACAAAAATGATGGCTACAGAAAGTATATCTAAGGTCAATTTTTTAAACTGATGCCATCAGAAGTATTACACTCAGAAATTCCTTATTGCTCACATTTTTGTTTTTGCAACATTAGCCAACTAGATCCCTCGTATTTATCTATGTGAGGTGAAAACAATTTCAAAATAGTCTATACAAATGGAATATTATGAAAATGACTATGTTCCTTCCTTCCCTGATTCACCTCATTCCAAACTTATCTTAATAAATACGATATTCGTAGAATCTTGGAATGTAAAAGTTCAAAGAGAACTTGAAGCTTTTCCCCACTGTTAAATCTCCTGTTACAGCCTCTTTGACAGATGACTATCCAGCTTCTCTTAAATATTTATAGAAAAGAGAAACCAACATTTCCTAAGGCAATCTGTTCCAGTGTTGAAACTTTCTGCCCATTGGGATTTTTTAAATGTCCAAATCTGCTTCCTTGTAGGCTTAAAGAGACTGATTATTTGATTTTGGTTTGTTTATATATTATTAAATTGTGGTGTTTTATATTATACTCCATTACTACTGTTAAATTCTGTGCATGGGCGCAAAGGAGGAGACGAGCCGGTGAACAGTGAACTTCAAACTCTTTATTTACATGTGTAACAGCTCAGCTCTATGGCCGAAATGGCCCCCTTTATGTAGGCAAGCTCTTGAGTATTTAACCAATGAAAACACAGGGAGCGCTAGCTCTGTTAACCAATGGGAGAGGTTCGTTAATAGCCAATCAGATTCTCCTGAACGGACCAATCTGATGTCGCTATTATCGGCCAATCAGAAGTGCAGGGCCAGAACCCTGCACTTTACTTCAAGCTCTTAATAATCTTTATTCAAGTACTTTTATTAATTCACAACACCCCTTCCCCCCGGGTTTCGTTTAAGGAGTGCAGTCACGTAGTCTTTGAGGTAGGCAGGTTGTTTTGATTGTTTATTTGATTTACGTTGTTCTCCTGGTATTTGACTACAGTCTTGTTGGGGTAGGACGTTATCTGGTGAAGAGGGTGCCTTCAGTTCTGTATTCAAATTTTCGTTGCCGCTAATGTTCTCGGCATCTCCTTGAGGCGAGCTCACCCCCATCCCCGATCCTTCTTCACGTGTTGCCTCTGAGCAGTCATTACTTCCGCTTAAGCTTTCTGCCGTTTCTAATTCAGCTTCCTCGGTATCTCCTCCCCCCTCGATTTGGAAGTCAGGGGACTCGGAGATCCCCAACTGTAGCCTTGAATGGAGCTGATCAATATGGTGCTTCCATATTCTATCGTCGTGACATCTCACGCGGTACGATCTGGGGCCGGTTACTTGGACTACAGTTGCCTCGACCCACAACGGATCGCCCGAAAAGTTCCTAGTGAAAAACAAGTCGCCTACCTGGAAGTTACAGCATTTTCCACTGGAACCGTGTGGTTTTTCAGGTTCATATGATGGGTGAAGATGGTTGAGGTGGGAGCGGAGTTTCCGCCCCATCAATAACTCGGCAGGAGTTTTGTTGGTGCCACTGTGCAGAGTGATATGCTGCAAAAGGAGTATCTGGTTAATCTTGTCTTCTATATCGCCATAGTCCATTTTATGCAAGGTTTTCTTGACGAATTGTACCATGCGCTAGGCCCTTCCGTTGGCTGCAGGATACGCCGGCAAAAGTCAGCGCATGGTGAATACCGTGGTCCGCCAGGTACTGTTCAAAGGACAGCACGGTAAATTGGGGCCTGTTGTCAGAAACCAGAACGTCTGGTAATCTGTGTGTTGCAAATAGCCTGTCTAGTTTCCTGATGACTGATTCGGTTGTTGTATTTCTCATCTCATGGATTTCAAGCCAGTTCAAGTAGGCATCCACCGTTAATAAAAATGTGTGTCCCTTGGTAGGTCCCGCAAAGTCCAGATGAATACAGGACCATGGTCCCCTCGGTGTTTCCCATTCAGTCGGGGTTGCTTTCGGAGGGGCGTTGCTTACTTCCAGGCATTTGTGACAAACTTTTACCCATGTCTCGATCTGCTTGTCGATACCCGGCCACCACGCATAGCTTCGTGCGAGGGCTTTCATGCGCACGATGCCGGGGTGGCCATCGTGCAAGGTTCTTAGTATCACTCGTCGTAACCGCTCTGGGACAACGACTCTATCACCCCAGATAATGCAGCCCTTCTGGGAAAATAGTTCCGTTTGTCGATTCTTGAATGGGACGTAGTTGTCAGGTATCTGGTCCAATGGCCATCCACGCTCGACCCAACTGAGGACTCATGCTAAAATGGGGTTGCGTTTCGTTTCCATCGCGATATCTCGGGCTGTTAGTGGCGGTGTTCGAAGTGTCTCGATCTGCAGTGTTGTAACTGTCGGAGCGGGGTCATCAATGGTCTCCGGAAGTAGTGCATGGCTCAATGCGTTGGCGTGGGGAATGGCCTTCCCCGGGCGGTGTTGCAACTTGTAATTATATGCAGCCAAGAATTCTGACCAGCGGGTCATTCTGGGAGATAATATATACGGTGTTGGCCTATCTCCCACTATTATTCCCAGCAAAGGTTTGTGGTCAGTCACTATAGTAAAGGCTTGGCCATACACATATTCATGAAATCTCTTAACAGCAGACACAATAGTAAGGGCCTCTTTATCAATTTGACTGTAATTGCGTTCTACTTTTGATAACGTCTTTGAGAAATAGGCAACAGGGGCTTCACTACCGTTTGGCAAAACGTGGCTCAAAATGGCGCCCACTCCGAATGGTGATGGTTGAAGGCAAAGTCTCGTTATACTGCATCAAAACAGCATCAGAAGTCAATAAATTTTTCACATGTCGAAATGCCTGTTCCTCTCTGTGTCCCCATACCCAGGTTGCTTTTTTGTCCAACAAACGATGTAGGGGTTCGGCTACGGTTGCTTTGTGAGGCAGGAAAACGTTATAAAAATTGATAAGGCCTAGAAAAGCCTGGAGGTCGGCCTTATTTCGGGGATTTGGGGCGTTTTTGATTGCCCTAAGTTTGCTATTGGTGGGGTGAATGCCTTGACTATCAATTAAATATCCTAAAAATTCTACACAATTCGTACATAGTTGACACTTGTTTTTTTTTTTTTTTTTTAACTTTGAGACCTGAGTCTTTAAATCTCTGGAGAACCAACCCCGGTGATCCTTTAGTTTTTTCCAAGTCGGGGCAGCGATTAACACATCATCAAAATATGGGACAATGCCTTTTATCCCTTGTAATAGTCTTTCCATCAAACTTTGAAAGATTCCCGGGGCTACGCTTACTCCGAACTGGAGTCGGTTACATTTAAACGCACCTCGGTGCGTAACGATTGTTTGGGCCTCTGCCGTTTTTTTGTCTACAGGCAGTTGTTGGTATGCCTGGGCTAAGTCTAGTTTAGTGAAGACTTTTCCGACCCCCAGGGAATGGAGGAGGTGTTGCACCACCGGTACCGGGTAAGCGTTTTGTTGAAGGGTGTGATTCAGGGTGGCTCAGTAGTCCCCACATATTTTTATCGATCCATCCGGCTTGATGGGTGTCACGATTGGGATTTCCCAGGGAGAGTGATCGGTTGGTTCTAACACACCCTGGGCTATTAATTTATCAAGCTGCTCGTCAATCTTTGGTTTAAGGGCAAATGGAACTCGACGAGGCTTAAGGCGGATGGGAGCTATTTTGGGATTGAGGTTAAATGATATCAGGATCCCCTTGTACTCACCTAGTTTTTCTGCAAAGACGTCCTGGAATTCTTGGACGAGGTCCTCTTCCCAGTCGCTGCTGCAAGTTCAGTGAATGCCGGCTACTTCAATTCCGAGTGGAGTGAACCATTGGAGGCCTAACAAACTAGGCCGATCCCTGTCAATTACAGTCAGGGGTAGGAATGCTGTATGGTTCTTAAACAATACCCGGACTCGGCTGGATCCAACGACCGGAATTCGATTTCCTTGATAGTCTTTGAGTATGAGTCTTTGGAATCTGAGGTCTTGCCGCCGGACAGTAGGGATGAGCTGCTTGAGGGTCTTCCAGGAAACCATCGAGAGGGACGATCCTGAATTGACTTCCATCAGGCAGGGCTGGTTTTCGATGGCCACTTTCACTCGGATCTTCTTGGCATCAAGAGATGAGGCATGACCGATCGTGATAGTTTGGTGAGCCTCTTCTCGCTTCGTTGGGTGGTTTAGGGTTTTGTTTCTGTAGGAGTGGTTGTTCCATTGGTGGTTCATGGGTTCTCGCTTTACAGGATGGCTTCCTGTCGGTTGGCGATAGTTCGCCCCCCTCAAGGGCTGTTTGGGTCCTAGCTTGCTTCTACAGACCCGTCCGATATGGCCTCTTTTCCTGCACACATGGCAGAGCGCATCGAGGAATTTGCATTCTGACCGGGGGTGGCTTGCTCCACAACCAGCGCATTGGTACTGCGATCTCTGGCGTTGGTCTCGTTCGGACCAAAGTTGGTGGACCTCTTCTTCATCGCTTTCTGATGACGATTCAAGGTCCTTGTGGTGGGCTGTCATGGGCTGTCCTTCTGACTGGGGTGAAATTTCGCAGGTGAGTTGGCGAAGTGGGGCGTGGGTGCGGCGCATTCGGGCAGCCGACTTCCTGGTTGCTTCTGCTGCAGTAGCTTCAGCGATGGCATCTTTAAGGCTAATGTCGCCTTTCGCCATCAGTTTACTCTGTGTGCCTGCAGCATCTAATCCCAGAACTATTTGGTCTCTCAGGGCTTCTTCTAGGTCGGCAAACTCGCATAGGCCTCCCAGATTCCGGAGATCCGCTATGAAATCAGCAACACTTTCGCCTTTCCGCTGACTTCTCTGGTAAAATTCATGCCTTCTAACAAGCGTTGGCACAGTCGGTGCATAATGAGTCCTCAGCAGGGGTTCGAGGACATCCCAGTCCATAGACTTTACTTCTGCCGGTTTCGCTAGTGCCTTGGCCATCTTGAATACGGTTGGCCCGCAATGAGTTAGGAATACCGCCCGTTTCTTTCCGGTAGTGGCATCCTTCAAATTGTTGGTCTCCAGAAACATCTGGAAACAATCCATATATGAGTCCCAGTCTTCTTGTGCCGGGTCGAATGGAGCGGGTGGTATGACGCCGCCAGACATGGTTCCGCCGTTGGTGCATTTCAGCCACGTGCTCTGTTATAGTTCTTCGTCGTTCAGTCAGCTCTGACGTCTCCACATCCCACCTTCGTCGCCAGTGTTAAGTTCTGTGCATGGGCGCTAAGGAGGAGATGAGCCGGTGAACAGTGAACTTCAAACTCTTTATTTACATGTGTAACAGCTCAGCTCTATGGCCGCAGCGGCCCCTTTATATAGGCAAACTCTTGAGTATTTAACCAATGAAAACACAGGGAGTGCTAGCTCCGTTAACCAATGGGAGAAGCTCGTTAATAGCCAATCAGATTCTCCTGAATGGACCAATCCGATGTCGCTATTATCGGCCAATCAGAAGTGCAGGGCCAGAACCCTGCACTTTACTTCAAGCTCTTAGTAATCTTTATTCAAGTACTTTTATTAATTCACAACACCTACTTTATTTTAATTCGGATATGTGTACATTTGAAGGAAGTCTTGTTTTATGAGGATTGATGTTTAAATAAATAAATCTCTTTGCTTTTATTCTTGTGTTAGCTGAATGATTCACTTTGGTGCAAGACCTGGCAATCCAATTGGGAGATAGTCAGAGTTTGCAACACTCTGAATACCAATTCAGAGCTGAGCAGTTTCAATTCACAATCTTAAATCAAAGCTTGCTTCTACATTCTGCATGGTATGAGCAAGTTTAAATCCCTTGACTGGAAGAGAGGAGATGCCTGGCTAACTTGAGCTGGAACTATATTTACTGTTTTTAAGAACATGGGGTAACAAGACTACAAATGTTTCTTCTTAGTGTCAATGTCTTTCTCTGTACAAGAAATCTTAATGGCCACAGTTGAGATCAGAATTTCCATTGCTAAGCATGAGTTTTGCCCCAATTTATGACTTTTTTTTTTGCCATGACTGTTAAACAAATCACTGCAGTTAAGTGAACAACACGGCTGTTAAATAAATCTGGCTTTACACACTGACTTTGCTTGTTGGAAGCCAGCTGGGAAGGTACCAAATGCCAACCACATGAATCTGAGATGCTGCAACCGTTATAAATTCCCGATGGTTGCCAAGTGTCTGAATTTTGATCACGTGACTGTTGGGTAGGTTGCAATGGTCCTCAGACTAAAGACTAGTTGTACATCATTTTTTTCAGTGTTGTTGAAACTTTGAATGGTCACTAAATTAATTGTTGTAAGTCAAAGACTACCTGCATCTTGTCTGTCTCTCTCTGATACTGTCTGATATTTGTGCTAGGCTAATTATCTACTAACTGGCATAGAGTACCATTACAGGGTTCTGACTAAAAATGGTCAGGCTTAACCATTATACCACACCAGCACACACTAAGCCAATCTGGAGGAAGTCATTCCTAGAATGGAATCAACTTGTTACTTAACCATACCATCTCTTCTGGCATGGTCCCATCAAAATCCAGACATGGAAACTATCATCACTCTATAAAGGCAAGACAGTGATTACTCTTCAAGGAAGGCACTTCAGAAAAACAAGCAGAAAAGTATGAATTTAGCTTTTGTAGCCTTTGAAGTATTTTAAATCAGATATTTTCTGCACTGGTTCAGCATCACATCTTTATAGTTTTACTGCTAATAACCTGGAGACTAATTTTTCATGCTTTAAAAGAGGTATGGGAAAAATATTTCAAAACAATTCTGGCAACAACATTCTTGAAGTATTCAGCTAAAATGTAAAAGGGTTAATATTTTCCCAAAAGAATACAAGTTCTACTGTTTTCAATTCTTTTTGCTAGGAAAAAAAAAAAGCAGCTATATTCATTTTGACCCATATGCTCAATACTCTTTTAATGGAGAATGCAAGAAGGCAATCAATGATATGAATTCCTAAGCAATTATAGTTGATAGATGATGTTTTTGTGCAAAAGCATACCAGGTGGAGATAGTTATCACCAACATCAGCACAAGTATGCTCAATAATTTCTTGTGTCTGGCTATTTCCTTAGGGTGAAAGAATTACACAGAAAGCTGCCTCCTCTTGTGAAATTTGGATGGGGCACCACAGGAAGTCACCTTTCCTATTTTAAATAAATGTCTCCAGATTTTTCCTCTTACTAGAATTACTAGATCAAAGCGGTGTTGGATTATGTTGTGCTAAGGGCAAAACTCCATACTGGAATCTTACAGCCTCACTCAAGTTTTTTTTCCTTTTAAAAAAGGCAATGAAGTAAAGATCTGCAATAATATTTTACATGAGATTACAACACAGCAAAATTATTTATTGTTAACCTGAATCAACCAACAACAAAACTGAAGTGGTAAATCTTGAGCAAAAGCAGCACTGGAAAGAAATAAAACACCCTCCATATATATCTGCATTTTCCCTGTTACTTGCTCCAATTCTTTCAGGACATTTTTAGGCCCTGGGACTGATGTCCTAGGCTCAGTAAGACAAAATCAGTTTCTCATGACCTTGCTTCTAGAGAATTCCCAGTCAAGACTGCTTGGACATCTTCATTTGAATCCCATCACTCAGCTTCCATTGGAAGAAGTTAATAGTTGGGTTTATAGACTACATAAGTCATCGCCTGAGCAGCAGGCTATTCATCAGTTAGCCTACAGTAGGACTACTGCTATATTGGGACTCCCAAATTCCAGACAGATGGTAGCAAAGTTTTCTTTGCTATTATCTAGGGATCATTTGGATTTTTTGCAGCCTGGACCTGCTAAGCCCTAGCTTGCAGGCCCATGGATCTACTAAAAAGTAAGAAATGTATTTGTAGAACATGTGTGTGTGTATTTCCTCTAAATCAGAACTCTATCACTTTCTAATTCAAATTGGGAAAGAAACACATTCAATCAAATGATTGGCTTCTTGACTTAGCCATGAAAACCAGCTGGGTAACCTTGGGCCAATCATTCTCTTCCAACTCTTTTCACCTGATAGGATTGTCATTGTGGGGGAAATTGGTGGAGAAAAGAACATTAGATACTATATGTTCACCACTTAGAGTTGTTTATAAAAAGATAATAATAAATATGGGAAATAAAATAAAATAATTTGACTTAGTTCCTAGTTGAAGGCTTTAACCATGGGCAACTATGAAATCTCACTCTTCCTCTTACACAAATACTGCACATGGGATTAGAATTATCTTACAATTTTGCAACTACATATTTTCTTGCACTGAAATCCAATTTTCTTCAGTAGTGATTATTCTCAGGTAAGACTAAATAATAATTCTTTCTGCAAACAAAGTCTGCCATGCAAGTTTCTTTGACATTTTGATTTGGTTGATGAAAAAAGATGGTGGGATTTCCGGTGAGTTTGAGAGGAAATTATTAAGAACACAACCCCACCAACGTAATCAGTTTTTAAACCATACTGATTTTTAGGACAGACTTCACTGGAACTTAAAAACATCTAAAACGATAATTGTAAAACCAATCAAAGTGATACCAGCTATACTTACAACATGACAATTGATAAGATTCCTATCCAACAATATAATTCTAAAGAAGGAATTTGTTTAGCTTGTGCTTGTCTGCCTCCCCTCCTTTTAAAAAGGATTAATGTTCATTCTTCCTTCTTTTATCCTGCAAAAGCAACAAGTAGATGGAAAGTTTAATGTGCTACATGCACATTCATTCTTTCCATGGTTCAAAAGGACAGGAATCTTTGAACAAGAATAAGCTTCAGCTGGTCAAGTCTTTTATTGTACAAGACATCACACGCTGCCCTTTTGTATTAAACTGCCTAATTTTATCTGACTTCAATATTTTGCCCATTTATTCTGTCACATAAGGAAGACTACAGGTACTTAAAAGATAATTTGGTAGTGAGCACATAAAGACTGTACTTCAGACTAAGCAAGACACAAGGGATTTTGATGGATTGTTTCACCAAATGTATACCCTTGTTTTCTCTTAGCAGTTACATTCAAAGCAAGGGTTGTAAAAGAAACCCTCCATTATGTCTCTTCAAATGAAACTTGCCAAAGCAGACTCTCCTTGGGAAGGGAAACTGCTGTACTTTTACTGTAATTAAAATCTCTGACATGACAAATTTAGCAGTGTTGCATATATCTCCAACAACTGTACACTTTCACTACTATAATGGGCTTTAGATAACTCAGTTCCAGAAGACCATTTTGAATCTACAATTAATGCACAGTGTAGCAGTCCCCGTTCTAACTAGAATAACCTGATATTCCCATACAACAGTGGTGCTGAAGGTGCTGCATTAGTTGCAAGAAAGTTGTGTGTGTGCATGGGTTTGTGTGTGTGTGTGTATCTTTTTTGGGATACTGGTTATAACCTTCAAAGTCCTGTAAGGCTTGGGCCTGAGTATCCATGATTCTTTGTTCATCAGCCTGAACAATTATAATATAGTCTACATCAGGGGTGTGAAACTTACATTGTCACAGCGTTGTCATGTGATATATCAGAAATTTACCCCACTTTGTTAATCCAGGAGGGGGCAGGGCCAGCACTTGACACCCCTGGTCCACATGATGTTGCCCTTGAAGTCCATATGGAAGTTACAGTTGAGAATGCAGCATGCAAGTAAATTACAGATAGTCCTTGACTTACAACCTTTCATTTAGTGATAGTTCAAAGTTACAATGGTACAAAGACAAGGGACTTATGGCCATTTTTCACACTTACGACCATTGCAGCATCCCCCCCGTGGTCACATGATTAGAATTTGGAATGCTTGGCAAAATGGCTTCTATTTATGGCAGTTGCAGTGTCCCGTGGTTGATGCCCTTTTGCAATCTTTTGTTAAGCAAAGTCAGTGAGGAAGCCGGATTCCCTTAAACTTACCAAATGCAGTGATTCACTTCACAACCGGGACAAGAAAGGTTGTAAAATGGGCCAACACTCCCTTAACAATTGTCTCACTTAGCAACAGAAATTTTGGTCTTCAGTCAAGGTCTACCAGGAAGGGTGTATGTATGTGTCACAGTATGCCTATATACCACCATTTTACAAGCTTCTGAGTCAGTGGTGGGATTCAAAAAGTTTTACCACTGGTTCGGTGGCATGGCTTGGTGGGCACACTTTGCATGCATGCACACACTGTGCGCAGGTACAGAGGCATTCCAACTCACCTCCTGCAAGCCTGCACTCTCCCGGTCACTTCATTAGCTGCCGCGCAGCACTCTTCTATACCGCGCAAAGCAGCTGCGCTTCAAATTCAGAGGATAAAGGTGAATATGGGAGCCCAGGTGGGTGGATGGGCCCAACAACAGAGTGGCGGAGAGAACCGGTTTGGTCTCTGCTGCACATCTCTACTACCGGCACGGCAGAACCAGGCTGAACTGGTAGAATACCACCACTGTTCTAAATGCGATTCATGATACTTGTTGTTACTTGTAAAGCCTGACCTGGCACAGGACTGGGTTATTTTGGGACAGACTCTTTTGAATTGTGTCCATCACTCCCACCATGAGATCTAACAGCATAGACAAGCTTCTAGTTCACTCTATAAAACTCCTCATCTAATGGCTAAGGAAGTAAACTCACCCTGAGCAGTTACTTTCCTCCAACCCACCCACCCACCCCAATAGTTTCAGCAGAGAATAAAGTGCTCACTGCTGCTTTTAGCCCTGAATAAATTGGCAGAGCCACACTGGACTTCAAGGGACTTTACTGGGGCTTACTTCAAAACGTTGGCTACTGCCACAGCAAATGGTGTCATTTCCTAATGGATAAGTTTGGTCTTCAAACATTTTGATTTACTTCAGGGAAGACAAGCCATAGATATCTTCGCCACTGTTTTGCCTGGCATTTCATACTCAGATTTCATGACCCAGCCAGGTCATCTTAGAAACAGCATGTACTGACCTACAACTGTCTAGCGCTGTGCAGGATCAGTGAAGAAAGAAAGCAGGCATCTTTTAGATCTCTAGCAAAAATGTAAGCTTCAGCTTTCTTGCCTTAATTTCTGTGGTTTGCTAATACTTTCACTTTGGCAGTTCTGCCTGTAAAATGGGGTGGGGAAGACACATTTTTAAAAGCACATTTTAGCCACAGCTGTTTCCTACTTCCTTCAGATAGTGATTTAAACACCTTGCAATCAAGAGAAGGGGAAAATGGAGATTTTCCAAGTAAAATATTGCCTGTCTGAAACTTTGCTATAAAAATGGCTGTTATTCATTACAGTAATCTCTTAGAATTATCACAGAACAACTTGGAATTGCATATAACATGTAATCTATTTCCAAAGGATTTGGGGTGGGGGTGGGGGGATGTTTTGTTTTGGGGTTTGGGTTATTATGGGGAGAACAGACTTTTCTTTTTGTAGAGGAATTTAAAAAATAATATAAATATAGTGAGAGAACTAAAAGAGTGTTTGGCAAATCAAAAGGGAGAATCATAAGAATATGAAGTTATTCCTGGTGGCCTATTTATATATAATAATTTTAATACTGAAGAAGCTATCCAAGCTTTTTTTAGACCAGTGGTTCTCAACCTTTTCTTAACCATGTACCCCTTTTAAATCTATTTTGTGACTATAGACCATGGCCACAGACCACCAAGACTTAAGATTTAAAATATAACCTTTCTTCAATCCTTCACAGACACACTGTAATGACATTGCATTCCTCCCCCCGGGTCTGTGGGCCACACGTTGAGAACCACTGGCTTAGACGATGCTTATAAAGAGTTTACAACTTTCTGAAGATGAATTTAGAACCTATGGACATGGCTATGAGATGACTTATGAAAACAGTGACAGGAAAACCCAGTCAAGGTACTTTCAACAATTGACTGAAACACAAGGCTTTCTTCATCTCATAAATCGCCTGGTTTCCTTGTGAGCCATTTTTGAGGGCAGGATGTTGAAGGAGGCGAGTGAGTATTGCAGTGAGTATCGGAATCCTTCTTGAGGTGATGCCATGATGGTACTTTATTAGTCACCAACCCACAAGGTAACTGAACAGCCTTCTTCCTGGGTTGAGGACCAGGCAACAGGCTGCTACTGACAGCAAAGGTTGGAGGTCAGGATATGTGGAATAGTTTCCACATGGACCACTCCAAAGGCTGTTTATATGGCAGCTGCTCTTTGCAACAGCTGTGACACATGGACTGCCCCTATTTCCCACAGAGTCTTCATGGTTTGCCTACTACCTTAACAGAAAGATCTCCTTCTGAGTCACATCAGGTTTCTAGGGGTTTCCCTGTTATTCCTTCCCCTTCCGTCCTGATCTGTTCTTGGTTTTGTTTATGAATGAATAATATCCATGCTGCATACAGAAACAATCAAGCTGATCATACTTGAAAAAGTTTACTCCCTTATTATTCGGAGTACTGAGGAAATACCTGATGCTCCCAAATGGTCAGCACAAAGCAAACTATCAAGAAATCCCGTAAAAGTGAGAGGGGATGTTCTGCTCAGCTGGAATACAGGCAAAGCTGTGACTGTGGAACAAATCAGAGCCCTTTGGTGGTGACACATGGTGAGGATTGCCAGGAAATGGCAAGCAATCAAGGTAATACAGGAAGCAGTGAGTGTATGGATGGACTTGTGGACCCCATGCCTAATTGTTGCTCTGGCTGTAACCTATTGGTAACCCATTGGGTACAATCCTTTCCTGGTTGACATCATCATCAGCATTAATTCATTTAGTTTCCTTTTAATTGTATGAATGCCCTGAAGCTCATTCTAGAGGAGACTGCCAGAAAGTGATCTTTGTTATGACCTTGAAACTCTAAAGATCCAAATATTTGTAAATATTTGTCACGGAGGAGGGAAGAAAACCTATGCTATAAAATTTCATTGGTAAAAATAAGAATATCTTTTTATGAATAGTTAGTGACTTCAGACAGATCTTTATTAATCCTAGAACAGGGGTGTCAAACTTGCAGCCCACAGGCCAGATGCATCACAAGCTGAACATGCCAACAGCTGGTTTAGTGAAGGGGGAGAAATCATGATATGTCACATGGCAGTGCTGTGATGACACAAGTTTGACACCCCTGTCCTAGAACATCTTCTTTCTTATCAGATTGAACCTGAGACTATTACAGAAGAGAATACAGAATACCTTTATTGTCACTATCCACGTGTACAATTTGCATCATACGCATACACAGTGAAATTAAGCAACTCGTCCTTCAGTGCAACATACACACCAGAAATATACATAAATCTCTAAAAAATTATGATAAAAAGAGTAAGAAGAATAAAAGAATAAAAGAATAAAAATACCCTACTGTGCCTGTCCCAGTAGGAATTATTGCACATGCCCACCAACACAACAACAATAGTGATCATATTGCACAAGATTTGTTCACAATTATTTACAGTGTATCTGGCAGTATTTAAAATCAGTGCATGTGTAAGTTCAAAGTAGTTATGGCTTTAGGGAAAAAACTGTTTTTAAGGCGGTTTGTCCTTGACCAGATGCTCCTGTAACGCCTCCCTGAGGGCAACAGGTCAAACAGTCCATAACCAGGATGAGAACTGTCTTTTATGATGTTCACAGCTCTACTAAGACAGCGGGAGGAATAAATGTCCGACAGGGAGGGAAGAGGGCAGCCGATGATCTTCTGAGCTGCTTTGACTACCCTCTGTAATCTCTTCCTGTCTGCCATGGTGCAGTTGCCATACCACACTGTGATGCAGTATGTCAACAGACTTTCAATGGACGCACGGTAGAAGGTAATCAGCAGGTTAGAGTCCAGGTTGTGCTTCCTGAGCACCCGCAGGAAATGGAGTCTCTGCTGGGCCTTCTTAATGACCGCCGTGGTATTTTCCGTCCAAGAGATTTTATCAGCAATGATGACACCCAGAAACCGGAAGGTGTGGATCCTCTCCACCTGCTCTCCATCGATGTAAAGGGGAGCCAAATCGGTGTTATGCCTCCTAAAATCCACAATGAGTTCCTTAGTTTTCTTGGTGTTCAGAACTAAGTTGTTGTCCGAACACCAAGCTGTTAACATCAGGACCTCCTTCCTGTAAGCTGCCTCGTCTCCCTTCGAAATGAGTCCAACCACTGTGGTGTCATCAGCAAACTTCACAATGAGGTTGCTGTCGTGCTGTGGACTACAGTCGTGGGTGTAGAGGCAGTACAGGAGTGGGCTCAGCACGCAGCCCTGTGGGGAGCCAGTGCTGAGTGTACAAGTGGAAGAGAGGTGGGGGCCAAGCCTCACAGTCTGGGGCCGATCGCTTAGGAAGTCTTTTATCCAGGCACATGTAGGGGAAGGCAGACCTAATATGTCCAGTTTTTTAACCAGTATTCCTGGGATAATTGTGTTAAAGGCAGAGCTGTAGTCCACAAAGAGCATCCGGACATAGCTCTGCTGCTGCTCCAGGTGGCTCAGCGCAGCGTGCAGAGCTATGGCTATAGCGTCCTCTGTAGACCGGTTTGTACGGTAGGCAAACTGGTGAGGGTCGAAATCCAGGGGGAGATGATTGATGATGTGCCGGAGCACCAGCCTCTCAAAGCACTTCATAACTACAGGAGTAAGCGCCACTGGACGATAGTCATTGAGGCTGGAGATGGGGGATTTCTTCGGCACAGGGATAATTATAGCAGATTTCAGACAAGATGGTATAACTGCCTGGGCCAAGGAGAGGTTAAAGATGTCTTTGAAGATGGAAGCAAGCTGGGGAGCACATGCCTTGAGCACCTTGCCAGGAACTCCGTCTGGACCGGCTGCCTTCCTGGGATTCACCGCACGGAGCACCCGTCTGACGTCATCCTCCGTCACAGAAAGTGTACTGGGTGGAATAGTGGAGCTGGGTATAGTTGAAGGTGGGAATAGGGCTGGTACAGCTTTATGATGTTGAGGGACTTCAAAACGAGCAAAGAAGTTATTCAGCTCCTCTGCTAGCGCTGCACTCGGATGTTCTGTTATCGCATGACAGCCCCTGTAATTAGTAATGTCATGTATGCCCTTCCACACCTCCCGTGTGTTATGGCTGGACAGATGGAGCTCTATGCTCCTCCTGTGGTCTATCTTGGCTTTTATGATCCCCTTCCTCAAGTCGGCTCGAGCGGCTGTATACAGGACTCTGTCACCTGACCTGAAGGCTACATCCCGGGCTTTGAGGAGTCTGCGGACTTGAGTGGTCATCCAGGGTTTCTGGTTTGGGAAAACCCGGATGTTTTTATCTACAGTCACATTTCCGATACAGAACTTGATATAGTCCAGCACCGTACTCGTGTACATTTCCAGCTCCTGATGTTGAAACGTATTCCAATCTGTCTGCTCAAAGCAGTCTTGTAGTCTGCTGAGTGCATCCTCCGGCCAGGTCGTAATAGTCTTTATGATAGGCCTGCCCCTACATCTGAGGGGGGTATAGGCTGGGGGTAACAGGAGGGAGAGATGATCTGAAAGCCCAAGATGGGGGAGGGGTATGGCTCTGTATGCATGTTTGATGTTGGTATAAACGTGATCCAGAGTATTTCCTCCCCTCGTAGCACACTTAACATGCTGGTAGAATTTCGGGAGTACAGTTTTCAGATTGGCCTGATTGAAATCTCCTGCAATGACGTGAACACCATCGGGATGAACCCGTTGCTGTTCATTTATGGTGTTCAGCAGGAGAGAGAGTGCCTTATCCGTGTTTGCACCGGGTGGAATATACACCGCCGTAACAATCACGACAGTTAGCTCTCTCGGTAGAAAAAAAGGCCGACATCTTACAGACATATACTCGAGATCAGGGGAACAGTGATTGTCTATAATTGTCCCGTTATTACACCAGTTCTCATGTACATAAATACAGAGCCCCCCCCCTCTACTCTTACCAAAGTCTCTCGTTCTATCCCAGCATAAAAAAGTACGACCTGCAAGCTGCATGCTAGTGTCAGGAATCCCGGGATGTAACCAAGTTTCGGTAATTACCATAACGCAGCAGTCTCGAACATAGCGATTACCAGCGAGTTGTAAGTTCAGATAGTCCGTTTTATGTACCAGGGATCTGGCGTTGGCAAGATACAGACTCGGAAGAGGTGGCTTGTATGGATGTTTCCTCAGCCTTAGCATAACACCAGACCTACAGCCTCGCCTCTGCTTCCTCTCCCTCCTCCGTCTGCGCCGCCTCCTAGTCCCGACAACAATCCACGGAGAGCCCGCTGGTCTCGCTATCTCGTCAGGGATGTTATGTAAACGATGAAAAGCACTCGAAACAGACGTCTGGTGTCGGTTTCCTATGCCTATGATGTCCAGTCGTGAGTATAATTGGATCGTAGAGCCAATAGTCCACAGATAAACAGAAAAGACGTATACAAACAACAAAAAAGAGCACCGAACAGGAGAGCCATAAGCCGCTGCGTCCGTACGCGCCGCCATTTTCATCCACCTAGTTAATGTATTTATCCTAGTTAATGTATTTATCTACCATAAATTCAAGTCTCTCTTCCAAACATATTTTATTTCAAATTCACCATACAGAATGGTGCTGCAGAATATTTATGTTTGATTTTCTAGAAGTATGTTAATTCAGAATAAAGACCATACTGTTGGCAGCATAAAAATGCTAAAAGATCTAAATTAAAAGATACATTTTGAGACATTTTCTATACTAAAAGGAAATTTCAAACTTTAATGCCTATGGCATTCTTCACAATATATAAATGAATGTGATGAGTCATAATTTGCAAAATTAAGAGCTAAATAAACAGAGATAGCCAGAAAGCTAGCTAGAAATATAGATGATATAGAGATAGACATAGACATAAATGTACAGATATCTAGATATAGACACATAGATATTGATATGGCTAAAGATATAATCTTGGGTCATTAAGGGACAAAAAAGTACTACTTGGTCCTAGGAAAGTAGAAGGTATCAGAAAGTATTTGAAGAAATGCTCTAATCCACTGATTCTGTTGATATAAAGGGGGACAGAGAAAAGGCCTGGCAGTTCTTCAATCGTTTATTATTATACCCTCCCAATGATAAAATGGTATTCCTTCATATCTGTTTCCTGACCAGATCTATCTCAAAGAGCTGACATAAAATTAGCCCCACCATGGACTTAATTAAGCCTGTTAACAATTAGCAGGTGTAAGGTATGATTAAATGTTCCTGATGTTGTCACCATGAAAAGTGTACTTGCATTAGACCTGGACCAACAGCATCAGCAAGTGGTAGTCAAGGAGAACAGAATAACAACAAAAGGAAAATTGTATCTGTTAGGAATATAAGTCACCCAACAGCTATTTGGGTTAGAAATATATAAACCAGGATAAACATTTTAGTACTATATCTTTAAGGGAATGCAAGAGCATGTAATTGGGTGTGGTTTCTCAAACAGCCATAAGACGGAGCCAGAAACCTGGGTTGTTTAGTCTTAGTCTCAGAAGAGAAGGTGTCTGAGTGAGTATCTCTGTTTCCTTCTGTTGGAAAGTATTGCCATTGCTCCATTTTTCCTAATTGACTGATATTACTGGATTTGATGTAAGTCTGATGCTGAACTGTTTTTGACACTGGAATTTGATATTTGGATTATCCCTGGATTGAAAAACTGACTGATTTACTCGTGAATGATTTTGGATTGCTTGTTTGGACTTTGCTTAATGTTTCTGGAAGTAAAAACCTACATTTACTGTACAGTGTATCTGTGTGCTCTGTGTGTATTATTCCTACACTACTCTCTATACGTCTCCCTGTATGCGCTCATTCTCCTAACGGGGAATTACCTCAACAGTATCATCATAATCTTTACCTATTTTGCATCTGCATCATGGCACTATACAAATATTCCAAAGGAGTGGAGCTTGCCACATGATGCTGCTTTTGCCATGTTGATGACAAGAGACAGAACTCACACATATGTATGCTTAGGATGCAAGAACACAATCATGGCATTTATGAGATGACATCATCACATGGATGTTGTTATTTCAGAGTTACCACTGTTTGCTGCAGGTACTGCTGGGTGTTGTAAGAAGGCACAAAAGCCCAGATTAGACTGGGTATGAAAAAGAAAACTTGCATGTAAGTCATGTAAAGCATTGTACACCAAACTGAGCCCCTAGGGCTTGGAAGAAACTGATTATCTCAAAATAGGTGATGATACATTGTCTCTTAGAGGTATGTCTGCTCACTCATAGATCTGCATTTTTGGCTAGTATTTCTAACCTAAATGATTTTTCTAAATAAGACTGTGTTCATTTAGTGGTGCAATTTGTTCAGAAGTGAAAGGGTTACTAAATGAACCACGTGATAGAGAGAGAAAGAGAGAGATGCTGAGAAGATTGCTGGGTGCTGCCATCTCATTTAAATTGTCTTATGCAGAAATGCAGGTATTACTCTCTTCCTGGATGCATTATTGTCAGCTGCAGCAATTTGAGTGTAAGTGGTTGAAAAAATTTTTTTACTTCCTCTAACTACTATTTAATACTGTTATATTTGTGACCAGTCACTAACTAAAGTACTCACTAAATGGGGACTGGCTGGAACCGAAGCATTTTAGACAACATTTGACAGCAGGGGAGGGTTCTGATTGTACATTAGTGTAACTAATTATAATGTAACACATTATACATTAATATAACTAATTATTTCAATACATTATACAGCTAATCTCTAGGCCTTTATAAATCAGATCTGATGTAATTCAATCCAGAAAGTGAATATTCAAATAGGGTGTAATTCAATTCATATCTGTGCTCCCAGATTTAGAGGTAAATTAATTTGGTTCCATATGGCATGAGATTTCTGATTCATTTTTTAAGAAACAATAATTCACAGAATATAATGCAAGTTATCAGAAAGCTGCTTCATTTATTGGCAGGGGAGGGAGAATGAAAGTAGTAGGGATGGGTGACACTGTACAGGATTCACTTTAACCAGGATATTCTCAAGGATTTCACCACAGAGCTTTTTTTGAAATATTCCTCTACCTCTGTTTTAAAACAGGACAACAACAAAAGCAGCAACAACAAAAAGACAGCAAGGATGAAGATCAGTCCAAATTGTTGACAAATGAGTCTTTGGAATACTTAAAATTACAAACTTCTTTAAAATTACTCTTACTTTTCTACTAGCTTTGCAGGGAGTCTAAGAAAAGACTTCAAAGAGTGCCCCTTCATCTGCTCATGGAGATCACAATGTTTTGCCCCTTCTGACTATGGATCAGAGGGGCACAGAAAGATTGAAATAGATTGAAAGACATCACTGGCTGTGAAGGAAAACAAGTAGAGAAAAGGCTCCTTAGCAACAATTGACATTTTCTTGACTCAATCAATTTGGGGTGGAGCAATTCATGTTGTTGGTGAGTGGTGGCATCAGGACCAGGCTGGAGATTGGTTTATTTATGATTTATCAAATTTATATGCCACTCTTCTCACAACTCTATAGTATGCAGTGGAGAAAGCCAAGCTACACTAGAAGAGGCTGGCAAAAAGGAAGTAGCATCAATAGTCTTGCACCCCTTCCCTCATTCTTGAAAAACAGAAATCCTTTGCCCCTGTATTCATATTAGACTATTGGACATTAACTCATTGTTGAGGATTTAAACCTGCCCTAATCACATAAAATTTAGAAGTGTGTGGTGGACTGATCGGGTTCTGAATATTGAAGGTTGAATTAAGCTTCCACTTGTGTGGGAAAAACCAGCAGAGAAATATGAGAATCCATTAACACAAGAGAGACAAAACGAAGAGGCTGAGAAAATGAATGAAGCTCCCTTTGATGTTAGCTTTGTCATCCCAGATGGACTTCGATGGGCAGCAAGTTTACTGTAGCAGAGAAGGTCCTTGGCTAGATCCTCTTATCAATATTGGACAATGTTCATGACATTATTCAGCTCTCCCTCAATGTTCTCCAGATACATCAGTGAAGTTGCTGCATTATAAATTATCTTCCACAACCCCAGAAGCAAGAGAAAAGCCATCAATCTGCAAAGCACTTCCCAGTGCTACTTTGCAGTTTGCAGCCTCTCGACCCAACCGGCTAACCTGAAGCCATCCCTTGATATGGATTATTTGATCCGGTCTTTGCTGAATCAAAGATATCTTGGGATCCTTTCAGTCAGAAACATACTTTGCCTCAAATATCGGAGATCTATTTCTGAAGGGGAGACAGCTCGACATTTTGCAGAAATTCCAGGCCGATTCACAATTCACTGGGAGGCAGTGGGAGGGAAATGCTCTGGGAAAAGGAATTTTAAATTCTAGAAAACGTTAGACAAAATAAATAATCTTGGCACATTTTGTCCTGCTAGCTTTTCTAGAAGTAGCTTTGAATTTCAATATATCTTCCTGCCCGTCATCTATAAATACAGGCAAGCATTTAAATATAACGAAGGCTGAATACCCTTGCATTCTTCTGGGTTCATAGCACTTCACTGCAAGTATATTGCTTACCAAAACAACCCTTGAAGAAAGGACAGTTAACATTTGAGATTAGAGGCAGGAACAGAAAAAATAGTCACTGCCAATGTCCTTCAATATTCTAAGTGTGTGCTGTCATCCAGGACACACATGTCATCCATGCCATTCTCACTTTAATTGCAACTTCTTGCTCCTCTTCAAGAAGCCAAGTGGTGAAGGTGGGCAGGATGGAATGATGTAACCTTTGCTTGCCATCTCCCTCTGAGTGGTCAGAGATGGCCTTGCTCTGTGCTACCTTTGGCACCCTACTCACAAATTGCTCTCTAGCTGGTCATGTGAGAATAATGGCAAGAGGTATCATTATCTCTGCCACCCTTCTCAGCTAAGATCTGGAAAGGATTGCTATGGAGAAAAAGCAATAAATTCCTGCACCATGTTGCCATGTTTGTCTAAGAGAATAATAGGGAATCAGGGTAATAGAGAATAGACATAACTTTGGCTTTCCCATTGCTTTGATTTTACAATGAGATTGGGAATTTTTAAAAACAAACTGTGAAAAACCATGGCACAGGCCAGCATTTGGTGGGGTAAGGGTTTTGGCACTTGCTTAAGCCTGCCAGCATTAAAGTTATCAATCAAGATGCATTCACAATCACAATTATGACTGAATTAATTAGTATGACTGCAGAGTTCTACCTAGTCCAGAAGATAGCTTATAATTCCTCCAACTGAGGATATTTTTATTTTATTTTATTTACTATTTTATTTTTTATTGATTAATTTTATTTTAATTTTATTGATTTTACCTGCCTTTATTACTTTATAAGTAACTCAAGGCAACCTCCTTCCTCCTTTTGTTTTTCTCTCAATAACAACCCTGCGAGATAGGTTAGGCCGAGAGACAGTGACTGGCCCAAAGTCACCCAGCTGGCTTTTGTGCTTAAGATGGAACTAGAACTAAAATGGAACTATAATGAGAGTGATATGACAGGAGACAAAAAACCAGATATAATTAGAACTATGGAAAAAGAGGTGAAACTCTTATCCATTAACATAAATGGCTTAAACTCAAAGACAAAAAGACAAAGGATTATGGCAAAGTTGATAAAACAAAATGCAGATATTATTTATTTACAGGAAACACACATTTTAAAAACAAATAAATAGAAAAATAACTAGATTGCCCCAAATTAGGGACAGTGTTTACGGCTTCTGCAGATAATGAAAAAAAGAATGGAATAGCAGTTTACATTAAAGAAGAGATAAAGGCAAATTTAATATTTACAGATCCCAAAGGAAGAGTTCTGGCAATAGAAATACAGATAAACTTTAAAAAAATTCTATTGGTGGTAATTTACGCCCCTAATGTCAACCAAAGAGAATTCTATAAAGCTCTATATGCTAAAATCATTGAACTGGAAAGGAAAAATATTTGTATTATAGGGGATTTTAACACTGTAGCAGATTATCAAAAAGATTATAATGCGGGGCGGATAAGAAGGGAAGGAAAAAAAAGAAAAGAGAACTACCTAAAATTTGCGTAGAAATGATTAAATAATTAAATTTAATAGACATATGGAGAAAATTAAATCCAGATAAGAGACAATTTACCTTCTATTCAAATCCCCACCAGTCATGGTCGCGCATTGATATGGCATGGATGAGTGGAGATTTAATAGAAGAAGTGACAGAAGTAGAAATTATACCAAACTCTTGGGCAGACCACAACCCTCTTAGAATCAATTGGAAAGGTAAGAAAAAAAATCAAGGAGAAGGTGGACTTTAGATTCTCAATTATTAAAGGATGAGGATTTTATAAAGAAACTTAAGGAAGAAATAACTTTTTATTTTAAAGAAAATAATAACCTAGACACAACTATCCAAAATTTATGGGACACCATGAAAGCCGTCATATGGGGAATTATAATATCTTACACTGCACAAAAAAATAAAGAAAAACATGCTCAACAAAACAATTTATATCAAACAATCAAGAAACTAGAATCCGAATTACAGGACGCCCCACAAAATGTTAAATTAAAAAAAACAATTGATTCTCTATAAACATAAACTCAACTTAGTTGAACAGGAAGAATTGATTAGAAACTTGAAAGTAACTAACCAAATATACTTTGAACAAGCAAACAAGCCTGGTAGATGGCTGTTTTATAAGCTCAAAAAAGAGAAAGAGAAAAGAACCATCTACCAACTACAAGATGAAAGTGGAAATTATCAACATACAATAGAGAAGAAAAAAGAGATTGCTCATAAATATTTTGAAAAACTGTATAAGAAAGAGAGAGTAGATGAAGATCAGATAAGGGAATATCTAAAAGAAAAAAGAACTCTAGAAATTAACAATGAGATGAAAGAATTTTTGACAAAGGACATATCTATGATAGAATTAAAACAAGCAATTAGAACCCAGAAAAGTAACAAAACCCCAGGCCCTGGTGGCTTCCCAGCAGAATTTTACAGAGTGATAGAAAGATAAGTGGGACCAATGATGGTGGATTTATATAACGAGATATTATTATCTGCTAAAATGCCAGACATGTGGAGAGAATTATTAATTTCACTAATCCCAAAGGGGGACTCATATAGCAGAATGATACAAAACTATAGCCCAATCTCTTTGCTGAATGTAGGTTATAAAATATTTACTACCATTATTGCTACAAGATTAAAGAAAATTCTGAATGATTACATACATCCAGACCAAAATGGATTTCTCCCAAATAGACAAATTAGGAACAATTTAAAAATAATAATGGATAGTCTGGAATATTATGAAGCCCACTTGGAGAAACAGGTAGCCCTTGTTTTCTCAGATGCTCAAAAGGCTTTTGATAACCTGAATTGGCAATTTATGATTCAGCAAATTTATAACATGAATTTCGGCACCAAATTTGAGAATATTATAACAGCAATTTATTTAGTACAAAAAGCAAATATCCTAATAAATGGAGAAAATATCCAAACTTTAAATATAGAGAAAGGAGTCCGACAAGGTTGTCCGCTGTCCCCTCTGCTCTTCATATTATCATTAGAAGTACTAATAAAAAGAGTGAGGCAAAATCTTGAAATAAAAGGATTGAAAACTAGAAATGAAGAATATAAACTGCAAGCATTTGCAGATGATATGGCTTTTATTATTGAAGACTCAATAGAAAAAGAACAAATATTAAATAAGGAATTAGAAAGATATGGAGCAGTGGCAGGATTGAAAATTAATAGACAGAAAACAAAACTTTTAGCAAAAGTTTTAACAGATGTACAAACAATAGAATTAGAAAGAGCACTCGGACTTCAAACAACAACAAAAATTAAATAACTGGGAATATGGCTGACAGAACACTGTAAGGTGATAAAGGAGAATAATTATAATAAGCTATTACAACAAACAAAAAAAGATTTAGAATTATGGATGAAAATGCAACTGTCATTACTAGGAAGAATACCAGCCATAAAAATGTCTATATTACAAAAAATTTATTTATCTATTCCAAACTATTCCAGTTAAATTAGAAAAGATATTTTTTGATAATCTTAATAAAATGACAGCAAAATTTATTTGGCAAGATAAACAATCCAGAATAAAAATGAAACTACTACAAGATATGAAGAGCAGAGGAGGCTTTGGATTGCCAAATTGGGAATTATTTTATAGTGCAACATTAGTTTGGCTAAAAGATTGGATTTATTTAAAGAGTAAAAGGATATTAGCTATAGAAGGTCATGATCTTCAGAGAGGATGGCATGCCTTTATTTGGGACACAGGACCCACCAAACAAAAATATTTCCACAGACATCTGATTAAAGATTTGCTGATATACAACTGGATCAAAGTTAAAAAGAAACACTATATAAAAATCCCAATCTGGCTATCTACAATGGAAGCGACGATCCACCCAAATAATTTAGACCTGAACAAAATGTTAAAGTATAAAGACTTATTGGATACACATGGAAACTTAAAAACAATACAGGAGCTCCAAGAACAAGGGCTACGGGTAGACTGGTGGGCTTATCTTCAAATACAAAGCCGATATAAAAAGGATGTAAAGGAGTATGGAATATACTTGAAACCTTAATAATTAGACAAAATCTTGTTAATAAAAGTTTTATTTAAGTTTTCACAAAACATACAAATAAAAATAAAATATCTTTTTTTGAGAACAGCATGCCCCCGGATTCACTTCTCCATACAGACATAAACTCAATACATATTTATCTTATACATTCTAATCCATATCTTATAACTATTTTCATATTTTTTTCAATAGCTTTTCCCTTTCATTACTTCCTATAGCCTTATTTTAAATTATCTCATTCATTTCTTCATTCAATTACATATCTTTTTCTAATTTTTAAAATCTTTCTCCTCAATGTTGTTATACTTTCATCTGTCCTGTTTACAATTTCATATTATCTTTTCTCATAAAACAAATTTTCCCCTGTAATTACTAGACTGGAGTGTAACACCTTTGTATCTTTTTTAAAATCTTGTTTAAAAATTTAAGTTACACCTTTACAGTTATAACATTCATTTTCTAACCTCTGTTTTATAACACATACCTATTTTTAAATCGAATTATGCTTGGTACATTCCCTTGTTTTCTTAAGTTTTTGCGGGTACTTACATGTCTGGCATTCAGCTTTGTTCGGGTATTTTCCCACGTGGTGCTTTTAAAGTTGTAGCAACGTTTCAGCAGAATCTCATCTGCCATCATCAGGCTTTTGTATGGTGTTTGTCTGTGAGTCAAACTTTTACAGTGGTTTCAGATTTAAATTTGGGGCAGCCTATTGCTGTGTCAGAATGGTTTTTTCTTCCTCCTGATTGGTTGAGAGTCTTGGTCTGTGTTTATTGGTCTTGGAGTTTGCTGTGTTCTGCTACTAATATTTTCTGTCTTTTTTGGGGGGGGGGGGGGCTCTTTTTGTATCTTGATTGGCTGGCAACATTGTGTTACTTTATTGGAGGCCTTTAGTGCAGCTTGGCTTCGGGTAAATGGACGGCTATCATTAGTTAGGAAGCTGGGTTTCATCTGGGTGCCTGGTTGGGGTGTGTTTGAGCTGGGGGTATCAGGGGGGATCTGTTTGTGCCCAGGTGTTTGCCTGGCTTGTGGTGTGGAGATTTTTTTGTTTGTGAGTGCAGGCTTCCAAATGATTGACAGCCTGGTGGAATCATCTCTTCTGTTCATGCTTTCTGGTCTTTTTTCAATCTCTATGGCTTCTCTGATGATTCTGTGGCTGGGATTTTCTATAGTGGCTAGGGTTTTGGTGCCATTGAAGTTGATGCTATGACCTGTGGCTTCCATATGTTGGACTAGTGAGGAAGTGTGTTTCAGCTTTTTGACTGCATTTTTGTGTTCATCCAGGCGGGTGCTTATTCTTCTATTGGTCTGTCCAATGTATGTGGCCGGGCATGATGCACAGGGGACTTCATATATGCCTTGGTTTTCCAGGTCAATTTTGTTTTTGGGGTTCCTGGACTGCCTTCAAAACAGATAGAAAAATAGCAGCCATCCTCAGGAACCCCAAAAACAAAATTGACCTGGAAAACCAAGGCATATATGAAGTCCCCTGTGCATCATGCCCGGCCACATACATTGGACAGACCAATAGAAGAATAAGCACCCGCCTGGATGAACACAAAAATGCAGTCAAAAAGCTGGAACACACTTCCTCACTAGTCCAACATATGGAAGCCACAGGTCATAGCATCAACTTCAATGGCACCAAAACCCTAGCCACTATAGAAAATCCCAGCCACAGAATCATCAGAGAAGCCATAGAGATTGAAAAAAGACCAGAAAGCATGAACAGAAGAGATGATTCCACCAGGCTGTCAATCATTTGGAAGCCTGCACTCACAAACAAACAAATCTCCACACCACAAGCCAGGCAAACACCTGGGCACAAACAGATCCCCCCTGATACCCCCAGCTCAAACACACCCCAAACAGGCACCCAGATGAAACCCAGCTTCCTAACTAATGATAGCCGTCCATTTACCCGAAGCCAAGCTGCACTAAAGGCCTCCAATAAAGTAACACAATGTTGCCAGCCAATCAAGATACAAAAAGAGCCTCCCCCCAAAAAAAAGACAGAAGATATTAGTAGCAGAACACAGCAAACTCCAAGACCAATAAACACAGACCAAGACTCTCAACCAATCAGGAGGAAGAAAAAACCATTCTGACACAGCAATAGGCTGCCCCAAATTTAAATCTGAAACCACTGTAAAAGTTTGACTCACAGACAAACACCATACAAAAGCCTGATGATGGCAGATGAGATTCTGCTGAAACGTTGCTACAACTTTAAAAGCACCACGTGGGAAAATACCCGAACAAAGCTGAATGCTCTGCCATTAATATTAATAACAATCTTTTACATTTACATTTCTTTTCACAAACATTACCTAGTAATATCAGTTTTCTTTCACTTTAATCATCTATATTTCATATTTTACTTTTTATTGTCTTTAAATAAAAAACCAAACAACAGTTATTAACAGTAGTCAATAAAGTTATTATTCTTATTCAAGTTAATCTTGTCAACTGAATAAAAATCTTCCATGTTTCTTTTCAGTTTTTTTTTAAACTTTCTTTTTAAATCATTGAGAGCCTTATTCTCTGTACAAAAAAATATTCCACTACACATCAATAGAAATTTTTTCTATCACTTTAATCATCTAACATTTTCTAACCCTTTTCTATTTCTAATATAACAATGCTATCCCATGCACCCTTGCAGAATCCTCTCCTTAAGTTAAATTTTAACCATTGTCTCTGTGTCTTTTAAATAGGTGTATACCTTTAATTCTTGTACGTTTTTCCTGTACCTCTATATTTGTTTCTGTCCTTTGCAGCTTCTTTTCCTTTCCCTCTTCCCTCTCTTCTTCTCCCTCCCCTTTTTATTCCCTTTTCTATCTGATTCTCCCTTCTGTGATCCTCCCTTCTGCTTCTTCCTGATATTATGATTACTTTTCAAATTACTCTTTTTTCATTGTTGTTACTTCAATGCTTAAGTTTTTAACTCGCTTTCCCCCCCTTTCCCTTTTTTACCCCACTTAAAATTGCTTGGTCATTAAAGATGGCTTCTTTGTTGTCACACCCTTCTTGTTCTGCCAGCGTTTCTTCTTGTTTTTCATAGTTCAATATCTCCATTTCTAAAAATTGAAATATGAAGCCAAAAGATCCTCTTCCCTCTTGTGCTTCTTCTTTTTGTTCTTTAAGTCTCATTCTTAACTCTTCAAGGAGTGATGCCATTTTAAAAAAATTTAAACAACCTACAATTTTATTTTGTTTCATTAGGATCCTCCATCCAAAATTTCAGGAATCATCCAATAATCCAAAACTGTTTCTTGCTTCTTTTCTCACTTTCTCTTTCCAGGGGCTTCGTTATCTTGTAACAAAGTTTCAGCTACAATGTATCTTTTGCAAGATACATTGTATCTTGTTAAAATTCCACTATTGATTTTTTTTAAGTTCCAGGTGGTCTCCTCCATTTTCCAGATTCCACTCTCTTTTTTCTTTTTTCCCTCTGCTGCTTTCTTTCTTTTTTTAAATAAAAATTTTAAATTATCCAAGAATCTTTATTCCTTTGACACTTTACTTTCAGCTAGAAATAGCCTATTAATGTCAAAGTAGATTAGTATCAATTTCTTATTCAAATATCTTCTTCTTAATGTTCCAAGTCAATTAAAACTGTCAATGTGAGAGGAAAAAAAGCCAATTTCATTTCCTTTCCCTTTCTTTTTCGCCACTTAAAAACTTTTTTAGGAATAGTATTGGTCTTTAAAATTCAGGTTCCAAGTACCTTAAATAGATGTTCTCCATTCAACCCAGTCAGTCAAACTTTCTCCTTTAAACTTCCTCCTGCACAATCTTGTCCAGTCGGGTTCCTCTTTGAGGTGGCTGTTTCTGACCACCACTACAACTGCCTTTGGGAAAGGGAGTAATGGCCAGCCGAGGGGGAGAGATGCGGCTCCCCCTTCTTCACCACCTCTACGGGATGGCTTCAGCCCCAAATCTGGGTGGCTCTGGGTGCTCCAGCAGCAAGCATGGATCAAAACTGTGCACAATTGTGATTTTGGTCCAAACTGGAAGTCTAAACAATTAGACAAAATCTTATTAGGCCCAGATTTTTATAAAAAATATTACCAAAATTTACAAGTATCTCCTAGAAGTAGATTTAGAAGAAGTAGTGAAAGGATGTATGATCGCATGGAGTCAAAATATTGGTCATGATATAAAGTTATCAGACTGGGAGACTGTATGGAATAGAAATCACAAATTAACAAGATCAGCAGCATACAAAGAAAATGCATATAAAATGTTCTATAGGTAGCACTTACCCCCTTCAAGATTAGCGAAAATTTACCCTAAAATGAGTCCCATATGTTGGAAATGTAAAAAAAAAAAGAGGGAACATATTATCATATGTGGTGGTCTTGCCCAGAGGCTTGAAAATAATTGGCTCAAAATCAAAAATTGGCTACATGAAATCACCAATGAACAATTAGACCTAGAACCAGAATTCTTCCTATTGGGGATTTTTTTAAAAAAATACGTAAAGAGCACAAAATACTTATTATTACACATATTGATTGCTGCCAGGATTGCCTTTGCCCAATGTTGGAAACAGCCATATACACCCGTAAAGGAACTGGTTATACAAAAAGTTATGAATTGTGCTGAAATGGATAATGCTTTGAAATTTACATTAAACCACTGCTGTGGCCTGTCATAGATTTGACAGACGTTTGTGCTGTTTCTGTCATCACATTTTCATACCATCTACAACTCTTGCTGAACCAACTTATTCCAAAGAAAGAGCAGAAACAGAAACAACGAAGCTTCCACAAAGAAATCTTGATAAGGTTTGAGCTCATAAACAGAAAGCAAAAGCAGAAGAGATATAGAAGCAGAGGAGAAAGATCATCTATGTAAAAAACAGGACAGCCTAGGTAAAGAAAAGTGACAATACCAACCTGACAACCTCATCAAGATGTTTCATCAGGATGAAACACTTTTTCACTTCCCACTCATTCTCTTTCCATATATTGTATTTCAGACAGTAAGCTTGAGGTCAGGGACTGTTACATTATTTAATTTTATATGTCATTCTGGTATATTAAGCTGAAAAAGTTAATATCAACAAAAGAAGGAAGCCAAGGCAATTTATCTCCAGATAATGATCTAGATAGACCTATTGTTATTTTATATATATCTTGCTCCTAAAAAGCTCTAAATGCAACTCAGCCTAAATGCAACTCAGGAATTTTGGAAATGTTGATTATGCCCAATAGCCCTGCTAAATGGCAAGATCTACTTGACTTTGGTTGATCTCAACATTACCTGGATATGGCTAGGACATGAACGGAGACAACATGAAAATCCCCAGGCTGTACAGAGGACTGGGAATTTGAAAAAAGAAACATCCTAGAAGAAAACAGTGGAAAATTACTTCTATATTATTGTCAAAAAACTGGAAATATTCATGATGAGGTCACTCAAGGGAGACTTGATTTTATTAATAGCCAGTAATGCAAACCATTACATTGTGTTTCTATTATTAGATTTCCTTCCTTCCTTCCTTCCTTCCTTCCTTCCTTCCTTCCTTCCTTCCTTCCTTCCTTCCTTCCTTCCTTCCTTCCTTCCTTCCTCCCTCCCTCCCTCCCTCCCTTCCTCCCTCCCTCCCTCCCTCCCTTCCTTCTCTCACATTTAGGTCAAGGCAGCATATATAGTGTTAACATCTTCCATTTGTCCCCATTATAAGCCTGTGGGTTACACTGGGCTGACAGAGCAATCAAAGTTGCCTCATGAACTTCTAAAGCTACATTAGTTGCGGGCTCTCCCCATTTCTAATGCAATACCATGAATACTGTATCACTTTGTGTGTTGTGTGAAGAGGTGTTAATTATCTTCCTGAGCCTGATTTTCCACCATTCATTCTAGATTTGTGGCACTATTGGAACCAAAGACTTAACAAGAGAAAATGCTTCTTTTTGCTCCCAATAGGAGCTGATGGGCTGTCAAGCTAAAATGATAGACCATCCATTCAAGATGAATCCAAGTGGATGGTGGAAGATTTGACACCTACAAAAAATGTAAACAATTTCTCAGTGTATAGTTGCAAAAAGTTTTTCCCCCACTAGAAACAGTTGTACCCCTAGTGAGTATGGAGCCTGTATACTTTTAACTCACATAATCCTTTTTCCTACAGCTCCTCCATCTTATAGGCATTATTCCAGCAATGACAAGAATATTTTCCAAGTATTAACATTCCTGTGCCATATATCAACATCAATGGAAATGTGGCAGGAGAGAAATTACAAATACTACAGTTTCCAATAGGTCAGGGGGAATAGGAAGATTTTGCCAAGCATTTCAGATTTCAAAATATTTCAGGGTTAGGATTTCTTCAGGACCTAATATAAATTTAGAAAGAAAGAGTGGAAAAGGACAGCTGAGGTCCAGAATATCATCTAAAGAAGACTGGTGGAGGAAAAAAAATGAAATTAGGAAAACAGTATAACCCACACTGAATGTTATGTAGCATTTATTTTCAAGGCATTTATTTATTTATAAAACTTTTATGTAGCCACCTATCTTATATCAAACTCTGGGCAGCTTTCAGCATGACTATCATAGTTTCCTTTCTTTTCTTGCAGTTAAACAGATTGCTGTGTTTTTTTTCTAAACCTTAGCCCATAATGCCAGAATAGTTGCATCTCCACTGAGGATATCCACACCAAAAAATTAGGGCAATGGGGCTTCCTTTTATGTTTCAACTGTTGCCACATGGAATCCTTGTGAAGATCTGGTGCCTCAATTTCACATTGATATTTTTCCTATACTGATACTGTCACATAAAACACACATCAATTTTGGCACAATGAGCAAAAATAGATGAACATTTTATACCATGTATCACATACTTCTTGGAATACCTAATGGGTAGAATAGCTTCTGTACAGAAGACTGATTCACAGCTGAAAGTATTCTAATGTATTTCTAATACTTACATTAACTGACAACCGAGTTACATCTTCTTTTTGTTAGTGTTTCATAGCTTATTTCAGACTTTAATTCTGAGTCACCACCCTGTGCTATCATATTGCTGATGCAAGTCAGTTTTCTTCCTCCCTTTATTTTATAAACTGGACTTGTCAAACCAAATCAAACAGTACAGCAGTTGTGTATGCAGAGCAATTAGCTTACAAACAGTGAATTTGGCCTCTGGGACAAGCTAACTGAGACCTCTGACACTAAACCAGGAATAGGGATTGTAAAGCAAGGTAGCAAATTTATGATAAACGATATCACACAAAATGGAGTGACCTTCCGTTTAGCTGACCATGATGCTGTCCAGATCACATTGCTTCATCATAATCCATTGCTAAATATCCCCAATACATTGTTTACATTTAACTTCAATTAACAATGAGCAAATTCTAATATAGTAGATATAAAAGTTATAAGGTCATAATGTGCAAGTACCTGAGTGTTTCCTGCTTTAAAGGTCAAAGCTTTGTAGCAAGTAGAAACACTGAACTCTCTCTTCATGTCTCCAAGCTGAATTGGAGAATTAGATAAGTAGATTTACTGTATATAATAATTAGGAAGGAGTTATTTGTTAGCAGCACCAGGAATTTTGCTCTATAACTACATTATTTTCAATGTAGTTTGGAAATAAAGTTTAAATCCTGGGAATTTCCACTCCTAGCATTTGGAATCAATGACCATTTGGCCATTTAATTTCCAGCCTTGAAGTTTTCTGCCATTTATCTCTTGTTTACAAAAAATACTTCTCTGATATGAGAATCAAAGATTTTCTCCTTCCCAGCTTCAACCCTTCAACCCAATTAGGGTTCACATGTATGCAGTTCCCCAAAATAAAAAGAAAGGGTATATATGTTTCAATTATACTAATTTATAATATTCCATATAAAACCAGAAATGATTACTATAATTTAAAGATAAATATAATGCCTGTCATAATATGAAGAAATGGATGAAATATGTCCCTACTCAACTTGCACTACTTGAGCAAGTTCAGTCCACCTCTTCCTCCCCCTCCTTCTCTTCAAAAGTCCACCTCCAATTGTGGCCAATCACTACAAGCCCTCTATTGCAGTGTATTTATATAATCTAACCCTGAGTAAATGGGTAGATGGGCATTTTTCTAGAAACTGTTTAATGTCTTTCTTCTGCACTGTGGGTAGATTTCATATCCGCAAGACATTGTCCCTATGGCTCTAGGGAGACTGACACTCTTTCCCAAATCTTCCCCATATCCAAAAATGCACTATTTCTAATTATATTCTCTAATCCCAATTATTTTCAATCTTGATAATACATAAAATTATTTTATGTTAAACCCTTCACTCATATTCTGGGTTCTTAAATACTTTCACTCAGCCAAATTTTGATTTATATATGTTTGTAATAATTTGGAGAACAATAAGTTTATTATAACAATCTGCTTTCTTTTTCTTATTTATATTGCTGGTCAAATACCAAATTTCAGTGACCAGTCAATTACCAATAAAAAAGAATAGAGGTTTTTTTTTAGCAGTTCATGGGGAAGAGTAAGAGTTAATTGTTCCTTCCCTAGCTATCTTTCTGATTCAGAGAGAGTCCCACCAGCAGCAAGGAGAGGTAATTCCCCGTTAGGAGAATGAGCGCATACAGGGAGACGTATAGAGAGTAGTGTTGGAATAATACACACAGAGCACACAGATACACTGTACAGTAAATGTAGGTTTTTACTTCCAGAAAGGTTTAAACAAAGTCCAAAATAAGCAGTCCAAAAGTCATTTACAGGCAAATCAGTAAGTTTTTCAATCCAGGGATAATCCAAAATATCAAATTCCAGTGTCAAAAACAGTTCAGTATCAGACTTACATCAAATCCAGTAATATCAGTCAATTAGGAAAAATGGAGGAACGGCAATACTTTCCAACAGAAGGAAATAGAGATACTCACTCAGACACTCTCTCTTCTGAGACTATGACTAAACAAACCAGGTTTCTGGCTCCATCTTATGGCTGTTTGAGAAACCACACCTAATTACAGTTTTGTATTTTCTTAAAGTTACAGTTTTAAAATGTTTATCCTGGTTTATATATTTCTAACCCAAATAGCTGTTAGGTGACTCATATTCCTAAAAGAGGCGTTGCCAGATTTTACTTCCATTGGTGGAATATCTGTTATGCTTTGAGAACAACATTGTAGATAGGAAGATATAATTAATATTTCTCCTGTTTAAACTGGTCAACAAGACAGCAGCCTGCCAAATCCCTATCCAGTACTTCTATTGGTATATAGAATAACAAGGGGAAAGATTGGTTTTCCCCATGTATCAAATCTTGAACCCAGGAAGAGGCAAGTAGAATCTAGGAGGCCAACAGGGAGAACCTCAATGTCTGCAAGGAATAGCCAGAATGTACACAGAAAAAAATATATGGATGAACTATGAATGAGAAGACTATGAATAACCTTGGATGGATGGATAGAATTATTTAATTTATATTCCACCTGACTCCCATTGACTTGAATGGTATGTATGTGACTGTTGTTAATCATATAGTGAAACATGGAAGGGACAAACCTAACAAGATTACAATGAGGAAAGAAAACCTTAAATTATTTATTATTATTTCACTAGTCCTTGGAATATCCTGGCTATTAGAGTTATTCTCATGATTAGGTAAAGTCAATCTTAACAAAGAATTTGGCTGGGATCCTTTTGCATAGACTATTTAGCATAATGATTAATAGGCTTAGATGCAGTTCTATCTGAACGATGAGCAATGGACTTAATCTCCATCTCTACATTTCTATTTTCTGCTTTGGGACTTGAGGACATT
Organism: Hydrophis major; assembly: GCA_033807585.1. Lineage (NCBI taxonomy): Eukaryota > Metazoa > Chordata > Lepidosauria > Squamata > Elapidae > Hydrophis > Hydrophis major. Next base: position 192,093,617 of record CM066329.1, read on the forward strand.
TAAATCACTTATAATCCTAGGATTCAAAGCCATTAACATTTCTGTGCCTGTATTTCTCTCTTTCTCTCTCTCTCTCTCTCTTGCAAAATATTCTGGTCAGATGTATTTAATAAACAATGAACACTAAATCCAGGAAGAAAAAGACATTTGAAAGAATCTCGGAAGACAGAAGTTGATATTAGATTTAGTTCATGACAGAATAGCTCAGCAAAACAAACCACTATCTTAAGACAATATTCCATGTAAAATGCATCCTTTGGAATGCTTCCTTAGCTCATATATATTATCTACGTTATGATACGTAATAAACATTACACACACACATACACACACACACACAAAGAGAGAGAGATACGTAGACATAGACACACACACACACACATATATATATGCAGGTGTTGGCATGTTCGGGTCTTTTCCCATGTAAGATTGAGAGTATCTTGGTGACGTTTCAACAAGGTCCCACTCTCCATCTTCAGGCTGGTGCTTTCGGTTTCGTGCTTGTGTGAGCAAAACGTGATCTGAGTTGCTGTCTCTCTATAAATATTGGTGGGGACATTGGCTGTGTTGCATTTCTTGATTGGTTGATGGAGTTGATGTTTGCAGATTGGCTGGCTTTTTTGTAAGAACATGTGTGGCTGAGGTATTGGCTGTGTGTCTATCAGCCTCCTGTGCTGTAACGACCTGGGTAATGGGCTGTGTGATGACCTTCTGAGTTCTATTGTTTTGACATCCTGGGTATTGTGCTATAATCTCCTGGGTTGTAATGACCTGGGTCATGGGCTATTTGATGATCTTCTGAGTCCTATTGTTGTTTCATCCTGGGTCTTGTGCTGTAATCTCCTGGGTCGTTGGCTGTGTTGTAACATCCTGAGGTTTTGTGATGTAACCTCCTGAATTCTGTGATGTGATATCCTGAGCGGGTGGCTGTGATGTGACATTCTGGGTTTTGGTTTGAGGCCTGGTTATGTGTTCATGGCATGTGTCCATTTGCTTGGTTTGGGGGTCAGGGTGTGTGTTAGGAATATGGTTACTAGATCAGCAGCCTGCCCTATAAAAGGGCTGCTGCTGCCCTAGGGTTTTGCTCTGTTCAGAATGATTAATAAAGAGTTGAAGTTCACTGTTCACTGCCTCATCTCTGTTCCTTGAGCCCATGCGCAGAACATAACATAAACTATGATAGTGAATTTAAGTGTGTGTCACTTTAACTGCAAAGCATGTAATTTTGGGTGCGGTTGTAAAATCACCATAAGAGGGAGCAAGAGAACCTACTGTATTGCTGGCTTACTGAATTGCTTGCTGACTATGATGGATTGTTAACTGTGTGTTCCCTGCTGCTGAAGAGAGAAAGGAGGTTTGAACTTTTTCATATCTCTACTGTGAGAAGATTTATTACTGGACTGATATTTGTAAGTTTACTGACCTCTTTTTTGACACTGGACTTTGCAACTGAGTAATCCCCGGATGGACTGAACTAGTGAATGATATATGGACTGTTTTGACTGTGATAAAACTCTTACTGGAATAAACTATTTAAATAGCACAGTGTATCTGTTTTACTGATATATGGACTGTTTTGACTGTGATAAAACTCTTACTGGAATAAACTATTTAAACAGCACAGTGTATCTGTTTTACTGAGTGTAAGCTACAAAAACATTTATCTCAAATATTTTGCCTGCCTGCCTGACTGCTGTGCACATTCTGCTAAGGTGTATCCCTAACAGTGTGTGGCAGCTGGTGATGCAGCCATGGTCTGGTTTCTGGACGGTGGTTGCCTTTTGTCTATGGGGTGGGTTTGGGTTTGAGTCTGGTGAGGGAGATTGGTGGTGGCGCCGTGTGTTGTTTTGGGTCCGGTGTTGGTTTTGTGGCTGGGACTCGTTGATAAGGGCTAGTTTCCAGATGTCTGGTAGGCGAGGGGTATCATCCTGTTTATTCATGTTATGGGGGTGTTTCTTCCCTCATCCTTTCCCACTGGACTATTTAAGTTTTGGATTTGGTACACCAGTGGATCAAATTTGGTTATTTTTGGTGGGCATGGAGGAGAAAATACTTCAGCTCACAAAAACTATTTTTTATTTATTCTTTTTCCCCCCCACACAAATATTCAGCAAAAATTACTTAGAATCCCTAGCTCAATGTTTCTTAAAGTGTAGTCTTAGGACACCTGTGGCTCCCTAAGATTGTCTTGAAGGAATCTGCATAAATAAAATTATTTGCCAGCCCTAGTTGACAAATAAAACAACATGAAGCAATTGTGAGAAGAGTAGTGGTAGTAAATGCACCAATTAAAAATTTCAATGTGGTAAATTTTGATAAATATGACATATAAAAGCTCTTTTGAGGGACCTCCATAATTTTTAAATACAAGGAGAGGTCAGAGAAAAAAAAGCTTAAGAGGCTCTTAAATTATTTCACAATTCAGGATGTTAATTCTAGGTCGGTTTTAAAGCTGTAGACATTGGCACAACCCTGTAACTTCTTGACTTGGTGCTTTCTGTACCTTTCAAGTTGTTTGACTTTTACAACATGAATAGAATTGTTGAATAACGTAATAATGGAAACTGCCATATCTTTCTGCAACTTAATATTCAATTGCTTTTGCATGCTTAAACAAGTGATCACTTGTTTTATCACAAGAGTAAACAGAATTAAATAAGCAAGTGTGCTTACAGTGGAAATCATGCACTGGCAAGTACAGAAATGCATGAAGAATAAGTCCTTCCTAATACCCTGTAATGGAATAATCTCTTATCACAATTACAGCAATTTCATTTCTCTACTGGGAAGTTGATAAACATTGGTGTTCATTAACAATAATTCCCTGAATTTGGAACAATACATCTTTCTTTCTAATCTGAAGGTTCAGCTTTATCCAAACTTAGCTATCTCTTCTAAGAAAGGTTTTGCAGATTTTTCTTTCTGCTACAAGGTCATCCCAGAAAGTTCTTCTCTCTTGCAGTAGATCTCTTGGGCTTTCTTTGCTGCTGGAACTGTGTTGGTAGAGAAGTTAAGGACAAAAAAAAGGTTCTTGAGGCAAGGCAGCCTCTGCCACCTTCTCACTGCTCATTGTCTTTATAAAAAGGCATTTTTAAAAGAGGAAAAAAATAACACTTGCTGGTCTGCCTACTAAGCTAAGCTGAACAATTCACTGTTTCTTTCTTCAGGCATCACTCGAAGGTTTCATTTGGGATCCTACTAAAATTCCATGCCTTTTGGGTTTCAGTACATATAAGGTGACTTCCCACTTCATCCTAAATGGAATTCAATTCAATACTTGGACATAATAAAAGCAATGTGATTTCTTCCCCAGGATCTCTCAGCAACATGTCTCAACCAGTAATTAGAGGAACAAACTAGGACTGAGGTTGTTGAGTTTGAGTTTATCAATTATGAAGTGCTAACAAATACTTTGTCCTATCCTCTTCTGATTTTGGGTGCACAGAGGCATAAGCTCACATTTGGAAGGCCCTGCCCATGACCTCAAATTTGAATCCAGTGGATTTATTGCAAAATCCCTTTGAACTCTGCCTAGTAAAAAGTGAGGGGGAAAGTGCAGGGTAGATTTCATCTAAATGTCTGCCTTTGGGCAATCTTGGACTCTGGCCTAAGCTGCTTGTCTCATATGCTACTCCCAGCTGTTCTAAAGCTGATTGAACAGCAGCATATTGCAATGGTTTGGGCAGTGGGATTCAGGGTTGGATTATGGCTACCACAAGGCCTCTTTGGTTATTCCCCTACTTCTTGTCCTTTCCATCTCTGCAGGGGAGACTAGCCTGCCTTTTCCTTTTAGAGACTGCTCCATTCTCAATTTCTCAATTTCTTTCCTCTCCTCTGCTTCTCTTCCTCCTCCTGGTCTTCCTCCTCCCCTCCCCCTTCTCCCTTCCCTGATTTTTTCCCACATAGATGCTTTCATATACCCCTTTCACATTTCCTTGTTTGACCTTGAGATACAGCCTACTGCACTATCCTTGTTCTGATGTGAAAATGATCAAAGGAAAAGGATTGTTCCTTTGTTCCATGTTCTACTAGAGAACTGAATAGTGTACTTCCATATCAAATTAAAACTGGAGTTATTGGAAAAGGCATGAGAAAAATATGAAAGAGAGTTTCATAGTTATGATGGAAGTAGATAGAGAACAAAGTTGACCATCTAGTACTCATGAAATGATGATCAAAAGTGTGGATATGGCCTTTATCTCAGATCCATTCCATTAGGAAATCTATATTTTCTACAAATTAAATCTTTTTTCTTTTTACTTTTGCCTCATTTTTAGATAATAATAACACTGCAGTTCATAGTGTGATTTTTCAACAAGGAATTCTCAATTCTCACTCACTTTTGTATATCTTTCGGTTTGCCCATTTTTGCATAACTTTTTTCTCACAAATTCTAGCAAACCATGTTCTTGATATATGGGATTATTTCCTGCTCTTTAACCATTTTATATTAAAATAGTTTAATTAAATATCAGCAAAATTGGAATGTGACTAAATAGTAAATTTTTTAATTTATTTATACTTCATATCTCTTAATTTCCTCTCTCCCTCGGATACTTCATTATTGCCAGTGAAGATATATGAGAGGTATAAATGTTTCTTGTGTGTAAAATTTCTTGCCTGTTACTGCTCAGGAAGCCTGAATGTACCTTTCTCTCGACACTAAAAGTTGAGTAAATAAAGGCTCCCTGAAGAAACTGTTTGACATTTTTATTCACCCCTGGATTACATTAGATGGAAATAGAGAAAAGACTGGCTGACATGTTCATGATGATTTATCGCTGATGTGTTTCATTTTTAAAAGGTACTGTATCCAAGCCAGCAATCCTTCTTTTGATCCAATCCAGCCCACTGTTCTGTACAGGTTCCTTGCTGAAACCTGTGACAGTTGCCAAGTTAACATTTAAATCCTGGAAAAGCAACCTGGGCTCTCTTTTTCCATTCTTTCAAGCTCTCTTAATATGTTTCAGGTTGAAAAAGCGACACTATCTTCAACAAAAACAGCTTATTATAAGCCTAGAGAGTTGATAGGATTTGACATGAACAGGATGTTGGTGATCCTTTCTCATCACAATCATCATATTGGAAAACAAGAATCTGCGTAACCGGTTTCTTTTTTTTTTGAATGAAAGCAAGGAGGACAAAGAAAGAGAGAGGGGGGAAGACTAGATACTCTCCCTTCCAAGCTTCAGTATATATTATGAAAGACACACTCCCATATTCTTTTTCACTAATCACAATTGCACAATTGTGGGGGAGGGGAATGACATATGAATCAGGCCTGCTCAAACTAGCGATTGGAGATTTACAATGGCATGATTCAATCGGTGTTTCAAGATTTGGAGACAAACTGATTCAAGGTCTGAATCCAATAAAAACCTAGAGATTCAAGATTTCATTTTGAAAAAAAAAAAAGAAGAACATTTTGACCAAAGATTTTGGTTGGGAAGTTTCAAAAGTTTCCAGCTGCCTTTTTTTTTTTTTTCCAGGATTGAATGAATATAACAGAGGTGGAAGACTCTTTAGAGTATACCTGCCAAACCCTAGGTGTAGACTTCAAGAATTTTACTTCAATTAAGCTTTGCCACCATAAGATTGCTTTTAAGGATGAGGCAAGGATAGCACAGTAGCCTCCAAACCACTCAGGAAAGAAATGTTCCTGAAATGTGCTGGCAGCCCATGCTTCTTTTGTGGCTGCCTGGTAGGAGCATCAATGGCTTTGGAATAATGCAGCTGGCCTCTACTCTTTATTCCCCAAAAGAGGCCAGTTGGCAACACCCACATTCACAGCAGAGCAGAGGCTTCCCATACACTCACACCCAAGATGCCCTGATAGGCAGAGTTTTCAGAGTGTGATGACTCCCCCTGGATACTCCCCCTGATACCTCTCCGGAGGTCAATTTGGAGAGGGTGAACCAATCCCAAGCACATCAGGAAGGGAATTGGTCAATGGTTCTGAGTAGCCAGCTGAGAGGGATTTGGTTGAAACACAGCTGCAGCAGAACAACCCTGAGTCTTCAGGTGGGGAAAGCATGCAGCTGCAGCTGGTCCAGTGAGGAGGAGGAGGGACTGCCTTCTTCACCTGACCCAAGAACACCTAGGGCAAAGAAAGGGCAGGAGCAGAAAAGGTCAGCCCAATTACTCATGAGGAGGCAGTCTTGTCCTTCTTGATGGGCTGGACCAGAAGTTGGCTATTTAGCACAACAGACAGATGGAGACAAAGCTGGGAGCAATGTATTCATTTCCTAGCTATGTATTTCTTGGTCATTATGATTTCTGCCTTGCTTTGGATTGACACCATGCCTTGACTTTGGATGATACCTTGTGAACTCTGGACTTTTCTTGCCTCATGAATCCTCCTGTGTTGTGAATTTAATTTTGCTTGATGGATTTGTCTTGTCTGGGAAGCTTTCAAGTGCCGAATGGACTATTGCTCATTACTCTGTGGACTGCTTTTGGCTGGACTTAACTGGGACAGTTCTGGTGAAGGGAATTGGTGGGGAATATTAATAAACCACTAAACCAACATTATGTGTGTGTGTGCAAGTGAGCAGATGTGAAAAAATTAATTGCCTGGCTATTTATGTCAACATCTCACTTTTGCCAACTTGGTCTCTACATGGAAAGAAAATGGAAACTGTTCTGCAAAGGCAGATAAAACAGAAAAACCAACTGGTTTCTGAGAATGAAGCAAAACATTCCAAAGTTTTTCAGAAAAATCTAATTCAATATATTCAACCACATTTCTGTTTGTTGTGAACGAATAATACCAATAAAGTATATTGAGCTTGAAGTCAAGTGTAAGGGTTCTGGCCCTGCACTTCTGATTGGCTGTTAATGGCAGGATCGGATTGGTCTGTTCAGGAGCATCTGATTGGCCATTAACAGGCCATTCCTATTGGTTAACGGAGCTAGCGCTCCAGGTTTGCTATTGGTTGAACAGTTAATAAGTTGCCTATATAAGGAAGGCTATAGCAGCCCTCCAGTTTGAGCTGTCACAATATGTAAATAAAGAGTTTGAAGTTCACTGTTTTTACCGGCTCGTCTCCATCATTCGCACCCATGCTCCAGACTTAACACTGGCAACGAAGGTGGGATTGGATGACATCAGAGCCAACTAAGACAACTAAGCACGTGGCTGAAGCGCACAATGGCGGAACCATGTGCGGTGGCGTCGTACCACCCACTCCGTTCGATCCAGCTCAAGAGGACTGGGAGTCCTACATGGATCATTTTCAAATGTTTTTGGAAACGAATAATCTGAAGGATGCCACACCCGAGAAGAAATGGGCGGTATTCCTAATGCACTGTGGCCCGACGGTATTCAAAATGGCTAAGGCATTAGCGAAACCGGCGGAAGCGAAGGCCATGGACTGGGATGTCCTCGAACCGCTACTAAGGGCCCACTATGCACCAACCGTTCCAACGCTCATAAGACGACACGAGTTCTATCAAAGAAACCAGCGGAAAGGAGAAAGCGTCGCTGATTTCATTGCAGACCTCTGGAATTTGGGAGGCCTTTGCGATTTCACCGACCTCGAAGAGGCCTTGAAAGACCGAGTAGTCCTTGGGCTAGACGCTCTAAACGTACAGAGCAAAATAATGGCAAAGGGCGACGTCACCCTTAAAGATGCCATAGCTGAAGCTACAGCAGCGGAGGCAACCAAGAAGTTGGCTGCCCAACTACGCCGAAATCGCGCTCCAGCACACCCACTGGCCGGCGAAGTTTCACCTAACGCAGAAAGGCAGCTACCGATGGCCCACCATGAGGACCTCTCTTTGTCGTCAGACAGCGACGAAGAAGAGGTCCATCACCTGCGGTCCAATTAGGAACGATACCCAAAGTCCCAGCAACTGTGCGCTGGCTGTGGGGCCAACCATTACCGCTCCAGCTGCAAATTCCACGATGCGCTCTGCCATGAGTGCGGGAAATGAGGCCACATCGGACGGGTCTGCAGAAGCCTCCTCGGACCCCGCCAGACCTCGAAAGGAACCAATCTCCGCCAACCAACAGGGAATCACCAGTAAACCACTCCTACAGAAACTTACCCGTGAATCGTCTAGCGAGACAGGAAGAGGCCCACCAAACACTCACTATTGGCCATGCCTCTTCACTAGACGCTAAGAAAATTCGGGTCAACGTGAACATTGAAAATCGGCCTTGCCAAATGGAAGTTGACTCGGGATCGTCTCTTTCAATGGTCTAATGGAAGACCCTCAAGCAACTCATCCCCACTATCCGGCACCAAGACCTTCAATTCCAACGGCTCGTGTTAAAGGACTACCAGGGGAACCGAATTCCAGTCGCAGGATCCAGTCGAGTCCGGGTTGCATTCAAGAACCGCACGGCGTACTTACCCCTGACGGTGATCGATAAGGACCAGCCTAGTCTGTTAGGCCTGCAATGGTTCGCACCACTCGGCATTGAAGTGGCTGGCATTAACCGAATTGGCGGCAGTGACTGGGAGGAAGACCTCGCCCATGAATTCAGGGACATCTTCGAGGAAAAGCTAGGCTAGTACAAGGGGACCCCGATATCCTTTAGCCTTAATCCAAAGATAGCTCCCATCTGCCTTAAGCCTCGTCGAGTTCTGTTCACTCTAAAGCCAAAAATTGACGAGCAGCTTGATAAGTTGATTGCCCAGGGAGTTTTAAAGCCAACTGACCACTCCCCATGGGAAACGCCGATTGTGACACCAATTAAGCTGGATGGTTCCATTAGAATTTGTGGGGAATACCGAGCCACCCTAAACTATGCCCTGCAACAGAACCCATATCCGGTGCCGGTGGTACAACACCTCCTCCATTCCCTGGGGGGCGGAAAAGTCTTCGCTAAACTAGACTTAGCTCAAGCTTATCAGCAACTGCCGGTTGACGAAAAAACAGCACAGGCACAGACTATCGTAACACACCGAGGTGCCTTTAAGTGTACGCGGCTTCAATTTGGAGTCAGTGTGGCCCCGGGGATCTTTCAGAGCCTAATAGAGAGATTATTGCAGGGGATCAAGGGCGTTGTCCCCTATTTTGACGATGTGCTTATTGCCGCCCCACTCCAAAAATCTTACAGGAGCGTTTAAGACTGGTATTACGAAAATTCCAGGAAGCAAGCTTGAAAGTCAAAAGAAATAAGTGCAAACTGTGTACCGATCATGTTGAATTTTTAGGGTATTTAATTGACAGTCAGGATATTCACCCTACCGATAGCAAATTGAGAGCAATAAAAAACGCTCCCAGATCCCAGAACAAGACCGACCTCCAGGCGTTCTTAGGCCTCATCAATTTTTATAATGTATTCTTGCAGCACAAGGCGACTGTCGCTGAACCTTTATATTGTCTATTAGATAAAAAATCGATTTGGGTATGGGGTCACAAAGAAGAGCAGGCGTTCCGTAATATGAAAAAACTACTGACTTCGGACGCCGTACTAATGCAGTACAATGAGACTTTGCCAATAAACATTACCTGTGATGCATTGCCTTTTGGAGTGGGCGCCATTTTGAGCCATGTGTTACCTAATGGTAACGAAGCCCCTGTTGCTTACTTCTCAAAGACACTCTCGAAAACTAAGCGAAATTACAGCCAGATCAATAAAGAAGCCCTGGTGATCGTATCAGCTGTTAAAAGATTTCATGAGTACGTGTACGGCCGGGTTTTCACCATTGTAACTGACCACAAACCATTGCTGGGGATCATTGCTGGGGATCATTGCTGGGGACAAGCCAGCAATATTGCTGGGGACAAGCCAGCAATACATACTTTCTCCCAGAATGACCCGCTGGTCAGAATTCTTGGCTGCCTACAATTATCGGCTACAATATCGTCCCGGTAAAGCCATTCCCCACGCCGACGTGCTGAGTCATACACCGCTCCCTGAAACTATCAACGATCCTGCACCACCGATGACAGTGTTGCAGATCGAGACACTCCACACACCGCCATTTACGGCCCATGACATCGCAAGAGAAACAAAACGCGACCCCATCTTAGCACGAGTCCTCACATGGGTGGAACGCGGATGGCCATTGGACCAAGTACCAGATGACTGCACCATTCAAAAGTCGTCAAACAGAATTGTTCTCGCAGAAGGGCTGTGTCATCTGGGGCGACAGAGTCGTTATTCCAGAACGACTCCAACAGACATTGCTAAGAACCTTGCACGATGGCCACCCTGTCATCGTGTGCATGAAGGGCCTCGCACGAAGCTACGCATGGTGGCCAGGCATCGACAGACAAATCGAATCGTGGGTTAAAACTTGCAGGAGATGCCAAGACGTAAGCAACGCTCCACCAAAGGCAACCCCAACTGAATGGGAGACGCCGTGGGGACCCTGGTCCCGCATCCATCTGGACTTTGCCGGGCCGACCAAAGGCCACACGTTTTTGCTAACCGTCGACGCCTACTCGAATTGGCTCGAGATTCACTGAATGAGCAACACGACCACTGACATGGTTATCAAAAGACTGGAAAGATTGTTTGCAACCCACGGATTACCAGACATTCTGGTATCCGACAACGGGCCCCAGTTTACCGCGCTGTCTTTTGAGCAGTACCTGGCTGACCGTGGTATCCAGCATGCGCTCACTTCACCTGCACACCCTGCTGCCAATGGTAGGGCTGAGCGCATGGTACAATTCATCAAAAAGACCCTTCAAAAGATTGACTATGGCAAGATCGACGAGAAAATCAACCGGATCCTTTTCCTACAACACATTACACCTCACAGCATCACCAACAAAACTCCCGCCGAGCTGCTAATGGGACGAAAGCTCCGCTCCCACCTTGATCGGTTACATCCAGCCTACAAACCGGAAAAACCACTTGGATCCAGCAGCCAATGTCGTACCTTCCAGGTAGGCGATTTAGTATTTGCTAAAAATTTATCGGGCGATCCGCTGTGGGTAGAAGTGATCGTAATCCGCGTAACCGGCCCAAGATCATATCTCGTTCAGTGCCCTGATGACAGACTTTGGAAGCACCACATAGATCAACTACGATCACGGCTACCGTCGCGCACTTCCGAACTCCCTTATGACCAAACTGAGGGGGGGAGGGGAATACAGAGGAAAGCGAATTGCAATTTGAGGGAAACCTTTTTGAAGAAACTGAAAACGGAACTGAAACGCAGGAACAGGAACCAGGGACCGGAGTGAATTCACCTCAGGGAGTGGCCAGTGATATTGGTGACAGTGGGAACGCGAACTTGGAACCAGAGGCACCCCTACCAATAAACAACGATCTACCTCAGCAGAAGTGCAGCCAACAGCCAGGCACTTTGTGAAAATCGAAAAGACTAACAAAACAGCCGTCCTACCTTAAAGACTATGTAACCGCGCCCTGTGGGCAGAAGCCGGGGAAAAGGGGTGTTATGAATGAATGATACCAATAAAGTATATTGAGCTTGAAGTCAAGTGCAAGGGTTCTGGCCCTGCACTTCTGATTGGCTGTTAATGGCAGGATCGGATTGGTCTGTTCAGGAGCATCTGATTGGCCATTAACAGGCCATTCCTATTGGTTAACGGAGCTAGCGCTCCAGGTTTGCTATTGGTTGAACAGTTAATAAGTTGCCTATATAAGGAAGGCTATAGCAGCCCTCCAGTTTGAGCTGTCACAATATGTAAATAAAGAGTTTGAAGTTTACTGTTTTTACCGGCTCGTCTCCATCATTTGCACCCATGCTCCAGACTTAACACTGTTCATTTAAAGCTTCTAATTAAATATCTAGACTCCCCTGTTGTATTTCTTCTTCCTTTTAAAAAATAAATTCACTGTTGGTCAAAACAAATGCATCTAATTGTATTTAGTGCTGATGGAAAACAAGCCCAGTGAATGGGTATCCTTGTTTTTCCACATCTATTGTCTCAGCTTTTCCTATCTTCTGATCCAAAATCCTTATGGAAAAAAGGCTTACTTTTTAATGATCTCGGAAAAGCCCCTAATCAAGGAATTGGCCAAAAAAGACAACCCTCCGGAAATATTACAGAAATAGGCTGGGAAAAACACAAATTCTAGGAGGCAAGTTATTGCTGTACTACCCAGAGGATGAGCAGGTGACAATAATGGTAGGGGGAAAATAATTATTCAACCACATTGTATTGTATGTTTTAGAGTTACATTCCACCTTTCATATAATTGCTCAATGAAGCATACAAGTTACTTTCTTCTATTTTTCCCACAACCATCTTGTGAGAATTTCAAACTGAAAGAGAAGAATTAGCCAAAGCCACCCACTGCATTTATACAAATGGTGGTGGATTCAATTTTCCAAGGATCAGCCCAACACCTTAACTAATAATACCATGGTATTGTAGCACTGACCTCTTAGTCAGGGGTCCTGTTTCTTTCTTCTTAAACCACTTCTGTCCTCAACTGCGCTGAAGGAAAACTTTGTCTTGTCATTACTCAGATTCAGGTAATGAAATCCTCACTCTTCTGGATCAGTTAAGATTAGTTTCAATCATAACACCATACTTGCTACCTTTTAGCTTCCTGCTTGGTCATTGTGACCCAGAAGGATTAGATTAGCAGGGTTTTTTTATAATCTTGTACTTTTAATCTATTTATTCTCTTACTTACTTCTAACACATGAATTCATGCATGGTCCATCAGAACTAGCCTCCAAAGGTTTCAGTCAACCTGCTGGGTTTTCTTGCAATTTGACATTGTTAGTGAAGACAGGTTGCCAGTTCTTGTCAGTACTTAGCTAGTGAGAGGTCCAGCTTGGTGGTTCACAAATTACATGAGGCTAACATAAGCATTTGGGTTTTCTGTTACATATCTTAGTTTAATTATTTTATTTTTGGAAATGTGCCCTTGTTGGCCTGAAAATTTCCAGCATGAAGACAGGAAAATTGTTCAAATACCATGTTTAATTTGTCACTTTTCTCAGATTTTCTCTGGAAGTATTTTGCCATCCATTCTTTCAAATATAAAAGAAATCCCCATGCTTTAAACATGCTGGATATGGGATAATAGCCAGAAAACTTTTGCACAATACTCGGGAAAGTATTTAGTGGTCTTAACAACAACAACAGGAAATGGCACTGCATCTTAAGGGGAAAAAAACAGCAACCTGTTACAGCCAGGAAGAAAAAAAAAGGCAGGAAGATTTTGCCAAAGTTTTTTTTACAAAAGATGTGCTAATTGTTAATGAAGGTGGCACTGGCAGAGGCTTCTGTTTCCTGTTCATAAATACAAGGAATAAAGTATAATAGGGCTTAAGGGAATGGATGGGCTGTAAAACAGCCTTGGGAGAGAGAAAGAGGGGGATGAACTAGGCAAACAAACAAGCATGCAGAGCTGTTTGAGAAGTGATTAATAGATGGCGTTGTTTAGCTGAATGCTGTTCTAGCAAGAATGAGGTTTATTGTTCAGCAAAATAATTACTTTGCTGCGAACAATAAGTTTTAGTGTCAGAAAAATATGAACCAGAGCTACAAGATCTGGACTGCAGGAATCCAGATAACCACTAGATGGCAATAAGGAAACCATCATGCATTCTAGCACTTTCATGCCTTCTAGTGGGCTTTTGTAGCCTAGATCTGTCAGTCCTTGGAGTTGGTTCAAAAGAAAAAAAAAGTTATGAATGCCAATATACATTACAGGTTACAGTAACAGAATCTTATAATATGAATGTGCCTGTCTCTTCCCTGCCTTTTCATTCAAGATAACTAGGCAGGCTCATGCCTGAGACTATTTGTCAAATTATATTTCTGCTTTGGACTTTCCTTATCTGACTGCTCTTCTTGGTTAAAGCTCTTCTTCCTGTTCCTTGAGGTTAATCTTACAGCCCATTACAAGATCTAACAGTACGGTCAGCTTGGTGTAGTGTTAAAAGCACCAGACTAGAAGCAAGAAGACCAGGAATTCTAAAATGGACTGAGACATGAAGCCATTTGGGTGAGCTTGAACAGGTCATTCTCTATCAGCCTAGGAATGAGATAAGAGCAAACCCCTTCTGAAATCTTGCCAAGAAGACTGCAGGGGTTTTTCCAGACAGTTGCCAGGAATCAACATTAACTCAAAGGTGAGGAAAAGGAGAAGAAATTATATTCATAGTGTAAGTTATTCTATAACTTGGGGGATGGGAGAGGAGGCATCCTTTTGATGTATTTTAAAAGAAAATAACAAATAACTAGATGAAAATTCATGAAAGTGACTGGGGAGTACAGACCATTCGAAAGAAATTGAGGGAGTCAGACAGATTTATTCAATCATTTAAAAAGGAAAAAAACCCACCTATTTCAGATTTAGCTGACCAATTTCAAATTCCAGTCACAAATTTTAAAAGAAAAAAAAAGCAAAACTAAATAAAATAATTGTCATATATTATATCTGATGCCATCCCTGTAACTTTGTAGTGGTCTTTCAGATTAACCTGGAGATGGAAAGGCGTGTGTTTTCTTCTGCTAAGTGAACAAAGAACCAATTTCAAACATAGTAAAAGCTCTGCAAATTTCATTTTACCAGTCATATTAAAATTTCAAAAGGGTATAGCTTTCCCAATCACTTGATGGAGATGCCTCTGATGGAATTATGTCCAATGGATTTGAACAAAGCATAATGCTTCCCTAAAATTCCACAAACTACAATAATTGTCCTACCATCACTTCCTGTCAAGGTATCCTTGATTGATTATTAGTTGGATACAGTATATACTGGTTAATATACACATTAGTCCAATAGTAAAGTACTGCTATTGAGATCTCTGCCCGTAGATGATTCATATACTTGTTTCCTAATTAAGTTGATTTAAAGTTTCAGTTTTATGGGTTTTGTTGTACAAAAAGAATTTGGAAATTTTCCTGTGGGTTGATTTTTTTTTTTTTTTTTAGAACTGCGTTGTTTTACCATTAACGAAACATAAAAGAAAAGCTTTTGTAAATATGAATTGACATCTTCTCTTTCTGTGAATTTTTTCTAATTCTCTGTCCACTGGAAGCATGGAGAAAATTTATATATTATAGTGTAACAATATGATACTAAGGGACAGAACATTGTAGGGGCTGGCATGTGCCATTGTTTTCAGTCTGCCTTTTATCAGTAAATAATCATTTTTCATAGAATATATTTAATATGACTGGTAAAATGAAATTTGCAGAGCTTTTACTATGTTTGAAATTGGTTCTTTGTTCACTTAGCAGAAGAAAAACCCAGTTTTGTAATGTTTAGACAGGTTTTTTTTCTCCAGTCTGAAAGCTTCTACTTTCATTGGATTATAGGGCCATGATTACCAGAGAGCATGTTATAAGATGATGGAGTTATTATCCAATAGATCTGAAGGACCCAAGTCAAAGCTAAAATTGCTGAAATATTGGATTAAAATTCAAAAATTGACCTTGGGTCAATCTTTTTTCATTGTTTTCCCCCTGTTCAGATGATCATGCTTACCCATGATTCAGAAAAAATAGGCATAATTAAATAATACACATTTTTTTAAAGTTTGTTGGTACATGGAACATTAACCAGACAGGCTGGATTAACTCCCATTTTGTGGTTTAATTTATTTCATGCACTTTTGGTATTCCTTGGGTCGATCTATGTTGGGGACATACAACATATATAGAAGGAGTTATGTAGATACTACAAGAAAGATAACATGAATGTTACCATAATCCATCCTTCCTTCCTTTCCTCCCTCCCTCCCTTTCCCTCTCATCCTCTTTTCTTATTGTTTAAGGAGAAGGGGTGAAAGCAAAATAATACATTTCACAAGGGATGACACCCATGGCAACCCTGTCTGAGCTCCATAAAAAGCAGGATTAGCTAGTATTTGAATGAGAGATAATCAGAGAATTCTAAGATAGACTGAGAATTTGAAAATTCAGCCAAAATTTGGGGAAAATTCCCTGAAAATGAAAACATTTCAATAATGTTTCCAATAAACTGTTTTTCAGTCCATGAAATAAATGCAAAACCAAAGCCATCTTTTTAATGATAAAATAATGCAAATTAAAACTGGGTAAAAATTAATGTATATAATACAAATATCTGAATAGTCTATATAAATGATATGGATGCCTTATCACAAATATCAACTACATAGACTAGCAAAAGTCAAGCTTGCTTTATGGTGGCTTCCTGTTATTCCCACCAGGATGTTTTACTTCTATCAAAGAAGATTCTTTGACTTCAAAGCAAAATAAGCTACATCATCTTTATTAGCTTACCCTTGTGGATGTAGAACCCTTTTAATCCAGGCCTGAAATTTTGTCTTGGAATGTTCATGTCATCCAAATGGAAAGAATTATCACAGCAGTGAGGTACTTAAAAAAAAACTTCCTCAAACTAATCACAGAGTCATACTTGACTCCATCAAAGATAAAGCCATATGTTGTTCTTGTACAGTATTTAACCAGATCAGCTGTTACTATTCAATACAGAGAGGATAAAAATAGAAAAAAAGATTAATAGTGTCATACTTTACACCTACATATATGTTTACATAACACAGATGCATTTGTAAATCTTTTTGCAAATTAAAACTCAGTGAATTACTAAAAACTCAGGAGGTAAATTGATAAATTATGTTGCTTTCTGGTTGATTATTAGTATATTCTGGAACTAAATTGGTATCTGTTGAACTTTAGATATCTCAGAAAGTAGCTATAACAGAAAATGGATCATCAGAGTTGGAAGGGACCTTGTAGGTCATCTAGTCTAACCCCCTGCCTAAGCAGGAGACCCTACACCATTTCTGACAGATGGGAGTCCAATCTCTTCTTGAAAGTCTCAAGTGATGGCACTCCCACAACTTCTGAGGGCAACTGTTCCATTGGTTAATTGTTCTCACTATCAGAAAATTTCTCCTTATTTCCAGGTTAAATCTCTCCTTGTTCAGTTTTCATCCATTATGCCTTGTCTGGCCTACAGGTGCTTTAGAAAACAGCTTGACCCCTTCCTCCCTGCCACAGCTCCTCAAATATTGGAAGACTGCTATCATGTCTCCCTGGTCCTTCTCTTCACTAGACTAGCCAAGCCCAGTTCCTGTAACCGTTCTTCATATGTTTTAGTCTCCAGTCCCCTAATCATCCTGGTTGCTCTTCTCTGTACTTTTCCTAGAATCTCAACATATTTTTATAGTGTGGTGACCAAAACTGGATGCAGTACTCTAGGTGTGGTCTTACTAAGGCTTTATAGAGTGGTATTAGTCCCTCACTTGATCTTGACTGTATCCCTCTGTTAATGCAATTTAGGATTGCATTAGCTTTTTTGGCTGCTGCTGCACACTGGTGGCTATAAATAAGACTGTCACAAGAAAACAAACTATTTTTAAGGCACAACATATTAAAGACTATTGAAATGAGGAACAGAGCCCACATTTTATCACTAACATCTCTAATATTTTTCCCACCCAGCCATTAAATATATATTTAAAGAAAGGCAATTCTTATGAGCTTGTTTAAAGTCATATTAAACAGGAGAACTGAGGAGAAGAGCTTGCCTTCCTCTGGGGAGGGATGATGATAACAATAAAAATAACCACAAAATCCATAATCCAATGCTGTACTAAGACATAATGGAGTCAGGGCAAAGAAAGTAGCCATGTGTGTTAGATCCCTCCCATCATCTTGTTAGCTCAAACCAAAAAGATGGCCCTTGGAATATGTACCACTGGCTCTGTAGACACAGAAAGGCAAATGAACTTGTTGTAGGAATGAAACTCAATATTGGTCATGAAAACTATTTCTGGGTCTCCTTGAAAATTATCACCCATTTCTCAGTAGGTGTTAATGAAAATGTTCCGTCTTGCATCAGAGGAACCTCATCTCAGTTCCTATACAGCATTATTATCATCAAGGTGGAGAACAAAGTATAAGAAGAAAAATGCTGATACCCAACAGCTGAAATGAAGATGAGAATTTGAGATTGGTCCTAAACCAGGCTGTCTCAACATAATCTAGAAGCAGAGCCTCCAGTGTTCAACACCCAACATCTTGGCTGGCTCTCCAAAGGGGACCAATTTTAAATTGCAAATTAACTCAGAGCTGGTTTCAGCAGCTTATATATTCAGATTTGAACAATACCAAAAAAAAAAAAAAAAAAGGACATTCATGAGAAATAAGTCAGATCACTGCTAGTGATTTGAGAAAGAAATCTATCTGATCCTTTCCTGACACATCTGTATAAGGAACACAAGAGTAAGGGCAGTTTGAATCAAGTAAATCTTGTTTTAAAAGGCCATTAGGTTTAAAATATAGGAAGCTAGGAACAGGTTCTTGATATTAATCCAAACAGTATTGTAGTTCTTTGTATTGTAGTTGCATGATTTTACTTGTCCACTTTCCTTCCAACAATAGTCACTGTAATTTGAGCATGAAAGAGACAGTTTGGTCTAGAGATTAAGGCAACAGCTTAGAAATCAGGAGATCATGAGTTCTAGGTCCACCTTAGGTTTGAAAGTCAGCTAGGTGATTCTAGACCAGTAGTCGCCAACCAGTGGGCTCGGGACCACTGGTGGTCCATAAGAAAATTTTGGTGGTCTGCAGAGAAATTTCACCCCCAAAGCACCCCCTAAAGCAATTAATCCAGGCTGCACAGGAACACAAGGTTGCACCACCCAAATGGCCCACAGGAACACAAGCCTTGTGTCTCTTGCATTGCAAACAACACAAGTAGTGAGGAGAGGGAGGAAAGGAAGGGGGGGAACTTGCCCCACTCGCCCCACAGACTTGGCCTGGTTACCGGGCTGCTTCTTTCTGCTTCTTTCTTCTTCTGCTTTTGGCTGCATGTAAGGAAATCAGCAAAAGTCTTTCTTTCTCTCCTCCAAACTCTGCCACAAATGAGTCTTTGAGACCCTGCATGGCATCCTGCTCCAAGAGGCTGCACCGGCATGACAAGTCTCACAAAGACTCATTTCTGGCAGAGTTTGGGGGAGAGAAAAAGACTTCTGCTGCTTCTGCTGCTTTCCTTGCATGAAGCCAAAAGTCTCTCTCTCTCTCTCCCACTGAGAATGGAGCTGGAGATGGTATCCTGTGATCTCAAATAAAGAATGATCGATTGGTAGGAAAATGGGATGGGGAATTTTCCTGCAAACTTTTTTTGGGATTTTCCCAGGATCTCTTGTCTGCGGGATTTAAAATTATGAGTTTGGCGGTCCCTGAGGTCCAAAAGGTTGATGAACACTGTTTTAGACTACTCCTTCTTTCATCCCAACTCATCTCATAGAGTTGTTGTTGTTAAGAAAATAGGAGGGGGAGGGAGTATCAGATATGTTCACCACTGGGTTATTTATAAAAATAATAAAAGTGAGATATAAATAAATACATAAAATGCTAGTTGGAGGAATAGCTTACTACCTTCACCAAATTCTGGATTGATATAGATGTTCAAATATACAACATTGACCAATTTCCCCAGGCCATTTCCAGATATGTCAGCCCTAAATGCTATTTTAAGATTATTAAAATTAAATTCATTGAATCAGAAGAGATTTTCAGGATCGACTAGTAAAGACACATTCTGGATGCAGCATTAATATTACTGGATCTATCTCTCTATAATAGATACACAGAGAACTATCACTGTAGTTGGTCCACATCTAGTAGACTATTGTCATCTATTCTGTCATTCTCAGAGCATGAATCATTGCAATAAATTGATCTTCAAAATAAATGACACAAGAAGTTCTATCTCTGTCTCTGGTTTACAATCTGAGTAATTGGCATTAAAGTCCAAAAGGTGCTTTTGAGAAGAGAAAATTCCATATTACAATTATGAGATCCCTTCCCAAGATCTCAAGCAGTGGTGGGATTCAGCCAGTTCGCACAAGTTCTGGAGAACCGCTTGTTAACTTTCTGAGCAGTTTGGTGAACTCGTTGGAAGAAATTTTTAGGGTAGAGAACCGGTTGTTAAATTATTTGAAATCCACCACTGATCTCAAGTCATCCAGAGGTGGCTTGTGGAGTATAGCTATCTTATATTTAAGAATACTTGTGAATGTCCCTTAAATTACCCAGCTCGGAATACATACTTTCATAGAAAATAAATGCTCCTGCATCCAAAGTTAAAGTTTAATTTGTGTTGACAGAATTCTTGCTTAACTCTATTGCAGTTTGTAATCCATTATGGAGGCCCACTATGGTACTGTTTGAACTTCAACAAAAGAAATGCACACACCTGTCTTTGAAGCTCAGAAGTAGCAGCTGATTAGTGAAAGGACAACTAATCTCTCTGTCTGCTATTGGCTAGTATCAGCTGTGTGTCACTAGTACTCCATCATTTTATTTTCTGCTCTTGATTAAAATGATCATGTAATGTCCAAGGAGAAGTAAATCTACTTGGACTCAATGGAGCCCCTCCCATTATTTGAGGCTCTGTGTTATTGCTAACACAATAGTTAGTAATGACAAGCAATACAGTACTGTCCATTGAGCTCTTAATATGAATAGGAGGCATGTGTCTTGCTGGTTTTGCACAGCCAAAAATAGTACAGTCATAAACTGTATTTACTGCCATGCTTTTTTTTAAAAAAAAAAAGTTAAATTATTTTCTTGAAAAGAGGCACAAATTTGAACTATCATTCCTTTAGTCTTGCACATTTTCTGGTCCACCAATTCCTTAGAGAAAGCAGAGATCAAGAGTTCCCTATTTCCCATATTCTTCTTGGAAAGTTTTTTACACTCTAGTTCACTCATTCACTCTAGTTCATTCACAGAGTAGCAACAAGCCCAGTTTGAATTTCTTCTAGGCCATTGACAGAACCTATGGAAAAATGCCAAGCTTTATTTTCTCTGCTTATCTAGGTGAGCTTAACTCTTCACTTAGCCATGTCCCAGAGGTGAAGCCAATAGTATCACAATTGTGTAGCACATGGAAGCCATGAATTGTCCAGAATATATGTAATAAAAGGTAAATAACATTAGGAGGACAGGCTGGAACAGGCATTGTGTGTTCCATGTTAAGACACCCTAATATACGAATAAGGATCATATATGCATATCTAATTAACAAGAGCAAAAAAATACTTCAGCAATGATGGCACCTCCATCACAATATTGTAAGAATTCCTTGCCCCTAAATATTTAAGATAAATATATAAGTAATTTATCATAACGTACATCAGCTGTTGCCTAAAATAATAGTAGAACTAAAGTTAGTGGTTTTATCTAATGGTGGTATTCAATTTTTTTTACTACCGATTCTGTGGGCGTGGCTTGGTGAGCATGGCAGGGGAAGGATACTGTAAAAATCTCCATTTCTACCCCACCCCATTAACCTGCTTTCCAGCTCCATTCTCCTGTGCAGGGCAACAAAAGAAGACCCAGCTGATCAGCTGGGACTCGGGAGACAGAGAATAGATGGGGGCAGGGCCAGTCAGAGGTGGTATTTACCTGTTCTCTGAACTACTCAAAATTTCTGCTACTGGTTCTCCAGAACCTATCAGAACTAGCTAAATACCACCTCTGGTTATAACCAATAAAAATAATTTGTAATCTTCTGCTTGAGCTGGGGGTTGGACTAGAAGACCTTCAAGGTTCCTTCCAACTCTGTTATTCTCTTACTGAATTAACTGCTTTGATATAAGTAGAAGGGACAAAGCCTTGGATTGGATGGAGAAATCTTGTTACTCCCCAGAGCAAATGTAAGTCTTCTGGCTCTTAATCCTCATTTTCAACTGTTCACATTTGCCCTTTCCAAGTTGGAGCTGATTCACCCCTTTGCCTTTTTTTTTTTTTTTTGCTGTCATGCCTTGAGCCAACATGCTACTATCCTTGCCAAATGCTGGGTATTTCCCTAAATCCCTGGCCAGGCTCCAAGTTAAAATGACTATAAATGAAAACAAAAATCAATCACCAAATGAATGAAATAAAAAGTCATTTCTTTCCAGTGAATCAAGCTATTTGGAAAATCTTTTTTTATTGGCTGCCGGAATTTGCGTACCAGGTCAGCAATATTTCCCCCCTGCTTTGGTGCATCTCAAGCTTTTTCGCTTTCTGGAGTGCAGCAGCAGCAAGGAGAAGGAAAATGTGCACGTCCTGCTGCTTGTTTGTCCCCAACAGGTGAACTCTAAAAAAATGTACTGGGAGAAGAAAAAAAATAAGGATACAACAGCAGCTGTTGGAGGAAGTGATTGGATGTATTTTCCATGGACATCTGTTTCATTTGTTCACAAGCTTTTATAAGAGTTACAACTTATATTTTGAGATCTGAGCTATTATTAATGCTCTCAATTTAAAGTGTGCATAACCCAGCACAGCAACAGCTTCTTTTTCTGTCCCTGGATTCCCCCCAAACACCAAACACTGAGCTACTAAAAAAGTACCCTGGAAGATAAATATAGATGAGGGGATTAGCAAAGCAAAGGTGAGACTGGTCTGGAATGCTCTTATTAACCTTCTTTGCTAAGAGCTCATTCTGAAGCCTGGATGGATGCACATTCATCCATCGACACAATTCCTTCAGTGCTGGGATTCAAAAAAAATTTATTACCGGTTCTGTGGGTGTGGTTTGGTGGGTGTAGCAGGGGAAGGATACTGCAAAATCTCCATTCCGTCCCCACCCCACTTACCTGCTTTCCAGCTCCATTCTCCTGTGCAGGGCAACAAAAGAAGACCCAGGCGATCAGCTGGCACTCAGGAGACAGAGAATAGATGGCGGCAGGGCCAGTCAGGAGTGGTACTTGCCAGTTCTCTGAACTACTCCAAATTTCCGCTACTGGTTCTACAGAACTGGTCAGAAGCTGCTGAATGCCATCTCTGGGTTCCTTCCTATTTCATATGACATAATCTTTATAGGCTTGCTATTCTTAAGTGCAAACGCCTGCAAAGCAACTCACAACAGCCACTTGAGTGGAAGACATAGGTGGAGCCTAAGGTTGCCCATGATGCCCCTAAATCTGGGTGTGACCTCCAGAAGATCCCACCGGTTGTTAAGAAATTGTAACTTTTCATGCGGAAATAATGAAATGCAAGACTGGAGAGTAATCATATTAATTAACGTGTGTATCTGTGTGTCATTTAATCAGTTATTTTGCCTATGAAGAAAAAATTGGCCAGGGTTTGTGCATCATTGGCTAACTGAGATTTGCTTCCCAACTGAATGTATCTTAAACAGTAGTCTTAATCATCCAGGAAAAAGAACTTGATGTCATAACAGAAAGTCCACTAAAAAGTTTATTTCACTGATGTTGAGATATTACTATAGAAGGCAAATTCAACTTTGGGAATTATTCTGGCAGGAATCAGAAGGAACACAACAAGCATCATTATATTATATTGATGCTATAGAATTTTTGCCATCCTAACTCGCTCACTCACTCCAGTAAGTTTCAAAGAGACCTGATAAAAGCTTGATTTAAAATTGATATCTTTTAATTGAAGTCAATGGAAATGTCCACCTACATAGTTGCTCTAAGTATTCTGATTACCCCACTCAAAAAAGGGTTTAGTTCTCCCCTTAATAATCTGATTTTTTAAAATAATCTTCTAAAAGTAATAAAAACAGATATAATTTTTTTCTGAGTAATTTTATTCAGTGGTGCAGGAATTATCTTAAATTCAGGTCGGTCCTTTTTGGGAATAAATACAATAATACAAATTTGGTTGTTAGGGATGTAGCATTGATAGGGTGTTACCCCTGAAGCTTGCCACACAAAACCTTAGCCAATATGTTAGGCCTCAGCTGAACTCACAGTAAAGTGATGTCATCTGACACCTGTTATTTGAAAACTGAAATTATGCATTGGATGTATCATCTTGTTATACCACAGAAAACTGAAATGGTACCTATACATATGCCATGTAACAAAACAACTGAAGATTATATAAAGGTTACTGTCAACTTCTATCTTTCATTATAATCTTATATGAAGCTTCATCTGGTTTCTGATCCATCTTTGTAAAGGCTTAGGGAACCTCCTGTAAGCTTAAAGGCCAATCAACTAGATGCTGAAGATGGAGAACTCCCACATAACTTTCAAGCTTATTAAAAGGTTTTCCTTTAAGAACATCAACCATAGACAAATCCTAATTTATGAAATATTTCCTTTTCCACCCCCTTGCTGTCCAGAATTCAGAAATGTGGACTTGCTTATGATGTTTTAATGATATATGTTAAGCCTGGTTTCCCCAACCAGGGTTAGGGAGACAAGCTAAACAGAATGTGCAGCGTTAGTCAGATAGGCACACAGATAAATGAGTGAGCTAAGCTTGTATGTTTATTAACATACAGTAAAAATAACAGATACGCTTGTGCTATCAAAGATATAGTTTATTCCATTATGAGTTCATAGCATAGTCAAAATAACAGTCCAATAGTCATGTATCATTTAGTCAGTCCATCCATTTTTTGTTTTGTTAATTGTAAATCCTAGTTACTTTTTAATTTCACCTAAATGCTTTAATTTTATCTTTTTGGCTAATAATGATATAATCTCATTAGCTTCATTATTCGTCTTAGTTTTCAAAGCAATATCATCTGTAAATAATAACAATAATGACACCGTTCCATTATTTTCTCTTTTAAACACACATGGATCTGCTAAACCAGATTTAAAACCTATATTGTTTAACTCTTTCACAATATATTGGTTCCACTCAAACCCAGATTGTTTCAACCCGTAAAGACTCTTTTTGAGTTTCCAACAATCATTAATATTTACTTTACTGTCTTTTATACCTACTGGTTTTCTTAAATATATAGTGTGCTGCAATGATGCATGCAGATAAGCAGTTTCTACATCTAAATGGTTAATGACATAGTTTTTCTTAGCTGCCCACATTAATGCTGTTCTGTCCCTAACTAGTCCCTAATTAATTCTTGAGATCCCCGCGCTTTGATTGGCCAAAGCGCGGGGCACTCTGATTGATCAGGCGAGCCGCGCCGATTGGCTCGCTAAGAATCTCCCGCGATTGGTCCATTTGAATCGCGGGAGATTCAAAGTGGTGCCATTGGCCGCGGCCGCCGCGGCTAAAGGAATAAAAGCTGCGAGCTTTTTCCTTTGCCCCAGTTCGGTTCCAACTTTAAATAAAAGAGCATGATTTGAAGTCACCGACTCCTGGCATCATTTCGTGGACACAACACTGGCGACGAGGGTGGGATCCAGACCCTGAACCGAACCACGTGTCCGACGGAAGCCAGACGAACCACCACAATGGCGAAAATCGCACCCCCCGCTCCCTTCAACCCCGCCACCGAGGACTGGGAATCGTACTCCGACCGATTCCGCATGTTCCTCGAGTGCAGCGACCTGAAGGACGCCACCGGTCCCATGAAGCGCGCCGTCTTTCTGACCCACTGCGGGACCGAGGTCTTCAAGATGGCCAAGGCGCTTGCCAAACCCGCCGATGCGACCGCGATGGACTGGGACGTCCTCGAGCCAATACTTCGGCGGCACTACGCTCCAGAGGTACCCATCCTGTTGCGACGCAACGAATTCTACCGTCGGGACCAACGGTCGGGTGAGAGCTTCAGAGACTTCGTCGCTGAGCTACGGCGCCTAGGGGGGCTCTGCGAATTCGACAACTTGAACGACGCCCTGCGAGACAGAATCGTGCTCGGTTTGTGGGACCCCATCCTCCAGAGCCGACTGATGGCCAAGGGCAACATCAGCCTAGCAGACACCCTCACCGCAACCGCAGCCGCCGAAGCAACCCGAACATCCGCCGACCGCATGCGCAGACCGAACACTGGGGACCGCAGCGGAAACAACAACCCTGCAAGGTCGACCGAGGCCCAACCCGAGATGACCAACTACCAGGGCGACTTCCACTCGGCATCGGGCACTTCCGATGACGAGGAGGACATCCATCGGCTCCAGACAGGCAGCGACCCACGGAACCGGCGGGGTCGTAAGTCGAGGACCAACTGTGCCAGTTGCGGCGGCGACCACCCCAGATCGGAATGCCAGTTTTTCAAATCAATCTGCTGGCATTGCGACAAGAAGGGACACATCGCCCGTGTCTGCCGCCTAAAAAAGAACCGCAGCCCAGCACGATGGGACCAGAGCGACCGGAGGAGAGAGAGCACACCACCCCGGACCAGAGATCGCCCCTCGGACAACAGATGGGACCGGAACGGACGATCCCTGCGAGGCGGCGATAACCGGCGAAGAGAGGAGACCCATCAGACGGTCACAATCGGCCACGTCATAACCAATGATGCCCGGAAGGTCCACGTGGAGGTAGGCATCGAGGGCCAGCCATGCAAAATGGAGGTGGATTCCGGGTCCTACCTCTCCATGATAGCATGGCATGAAATAAAACGCTTGGTGCCTACCCTCCAAAGGAAGAACCTAGACAGCCAGAGACTCATTGTAAAGGACTACCAGGGAAACCGCATCCCGGTAGTCAGAACCAAACACTTCAACATCACATATAAAGGGCACACCGAAAGACTTTTCCTGACAATCGTCGACTGCGACTGCCCAAGCCTACTGGGACTGCAATGGTTCGCCCCGCTCTGCATCGCAGTCACGGGAGTCGACCACGTCACCGATGACAGCTGGGAGCAGCAACTGGCCCGGGAATTCCAAGAGGTCTTCGACGGAAACCTAGGCAAGTACCAAGGGCCCCTTATATCTTTCAACCTAGAGCCAAACGTCCCCCCAAAATGCCTGAAACCAAGGCAGGTGCCATTCGCACTTAAACCCAAGATAGACGAGCAAATTGACAAGCTCATCAAGCAAGGGGTCCTACAGCCAATAGACCACGCCCGGTGGGAGACCCCCATAGTCACCCCGATCAAGACCGATGGGTCGGTGAGGATCTGTGGGGACTATAAGGCCACCCTAAATGGCGCGCTACAACAAAGTGCCTACCCCGTCCCAGTAGTGCAACACCTACTGCACTCACTGGGAGGGGGCAAGGTTTTCGCCAAGCTCGACCTCGCGCAGGCATGCCAACAGTTGCCAGTCGACGAACAAACGGCAGAAGCGCAAACCATAGTCACCCACTGGGGGGCATTTAAATGCAACCGACTCCAATTTGGAATCAGCGGGGCACCGGGAATATTCCAAAGCCTAATCGAAAGACTACTGCAAGGCATCAAGGGGGTGTTACCTTACTTCGACGACGTCCTAGTGTCGGCAACCAACCAAGCCGAACTAGAAGGTCGCCTAAGGGAGGTCCTAACCAAATTTAAAGAGACCGGGCTCAAAGTCAAGAGGGAGAAATGCCAGCTATGCACGGAACAGGTAGAATTCCTAGGATACCTCCTAGACCATCACGGCATTCACCCCACAAACCAAAAAATCAAGGCCATCAAAGAAGCCCCCCCACCCAAGTCGAAGACGGAACTACAGGCATTCCTGGGGCTACTTAACTTTTACAATGTCTTCCTGCCCCAAAAGGCGACGGTGGCGGAGCCCATGAATAGGCTCCTGAACAAGGCGGCGACCTGGACTTGGGGGAAACGCGAGCAAGCCACCTTCCAAAGAACAAAGGACCTCCTCACTTCGGACGCCGTCCTTATACAGTATAACGAGACCCTACCTCTGGCCATCACATGCGACGCATCACCCTTCGGTGTCGGCGCTGTCCTCAGCCATACCCTCCCCGACGGAAAAGAAGCGCCCATCACGTTCTTTTCAAGGACCCTCACCAAACCGGAGCGGAACTATAGCCAGCTGGACAAAGAGGCTCTGGCTATCGTTGCCGCCGTAAAATGATTCGACGAGTATCTCTACGGCTGGACTTTCACCATCATAACCGACCACAAGCCGCTGCTGGGAATCCTTGCAGGAAACCGGGCCACCCCGAACATTCTGTCTCCCCGAATGACAAGGTGGTCTGAGTTCCTGGAGGCCTACAATTACGGACTCATACACAGACCGGGTAAGACGATCTCCCATGCAGACGCCTTAAGCCGCTCACTGCTACCGGAACCTGACACCGACCCAGCACCCACGACGACCACCCTCAGCATAGAGACTCTACCCAACCTGCCCATAACCGCGTCAGACATTGCCTGAGAGACTAATAAAGACAAACGTCTGGCGCGGGTGTTGCATTGGGTAGAGAAAGGGTGGCCGGAAAGGGACAACGACGAGTCCGTCAAAACGTTCCGAAACCGCCAAACGGAACTCTCATTATTAAGAGGGTGCATACTATGGGGGGATAGGGTGGTCATTCCAGAAAAGCTACAAGGGAAGGTTCTGGAACTGCTACACGAGGGGCACCCTGGCATCGTTAGGACTAAAGCCCTGGCCAGAAGTTACGCTTGTTGGCCAGGGATGGACAAACAAATTGAGACCTGGGTAGCAAGGTGCCAACGATGCCAGGAAACTAGACCAAGCCCACCCACAGCACCCGTCCTAGAGTGGGAAACCCCAAGGAGACCTTGGTCTAGAATTCACATAGACTTCGCCAGGCCCACAAAAGGACACACCTTCCTTATAACAGTAGACGCTTACTCCAACTGGCTGGAGGAAAGCAACATGAAGACAACAACCACGGAGGCTGTGATCAAGGAACTCTGCAAACTCTTTGCAATGCACGGCCTCCCAGACGTCGTCGTTTCCGACAACGGGCCCCAATTCACCTCGCTGGAATACAAAAAATTCCTAGCGGAAAGGGGCATCCGCCATGCGCTGACAGCACCGGCGCACCCAGCGGCAAACGGTAGGGTGGAATGGATGGTGCAATTCACGAACAAAACCATCCGGAAAATAGACCACGGGGAGATCCAGGAGAAAATAAACAAACTACTCTTCACCCAACACATAACCCCAAATACCACAATGAATAAGAGCCCAGCTGAACTATTAATGGGGAGGAAATTAAGGTCCCCACTCGACAGGTTACACCCTACGTATAACCCGGAGAAGCCCCCAGACTCAAACAGCAAACACCGAACTTTCGCACCAGGCGACCCCGTATACGCAAGAAACCTGACGGGAGACCCACTATGGATACCGGCCGTCATCACACAAATAACAGGCCCACACTCGTACCGGCTACAAACAGCAGACGGACGAGTGTGGAAACGCCACATCGACCAATTAAGGTCGAGGACTGCCAACCAAGATACCACCTACGCACAAACAGGCGAAACCAACCCCCACAACACAAACCAAGGGGGGAGGGAATACCCAGGGGACCAAAACCAAAGAAGAATAAACCAGCCATACTTACCAGAAAGCAGCCAGCACGACCCCTCACCAGGAAGAGACAGCCAGGCCAGCTCGACCGACCCGGATAGACCGAGCGGGAGCGGCGAAACCCGCAGCTCAACCAATCCGGGAGGCCCAGGAGGGAGCTACAGAGAGCGGCCCGGCCCGACCGACCAGCCGGTTCCCACGACGGCATCAGGAGCAGCAGAGATCCCGACCGAACCGGCCGGGATCCAACCTACGACTGAGCTGCGCAGGTCCAGTAGGCTCAGACGGAGCCCCGCCTACCTACGTGACTACGTGACGTAAGGACTGAACCAAGAGGGGAGGGGTGTTCTGTCCCTAATTAGCATTCTTGAGATCCCCGCGCTTTGATTGGCCAAAGCGCGGGGCACTCTGATTGGTCAGGCGATCCGCGCGGATTGGCTCGCTGAGAATCTCCCGCGATTGATCCATTCGAATCGCGGGAGATTCAAAGCGGTGCCATTGGCCGCGGCCGCCGCGGCTAAAGGAATAAAAGCCGCGAGCTTTTTCCTTTGCCCCAGTTCGGTTCCAACTTTAAATAAAAGAGCATGATTTGAAGTCACCGACTCCTGGCATCATTTCACGGACACAACAAATGCTGCTCTTAAAGATGTTGCTTTAAGACTTGGTGCAAAAACTTCATCGTAATCAGATGCAGTTTGATTAAATCCTTGAGCTACCAACCTAGCCTTATGGGTAACAGTCCCATCATTTCCAGTTTTTACTTTAAATATCCATTTGCACCCAATGGATTTTTTTCCTGGAGGTAATTTGGCATCTTCATATACTTTCATTATCTTTAATGAATTGAATTCTTTTTCCATTGCCTTTTGCCAATTCTCCTGATCCTTAGCAGGATACATCCTAAGTTCATCTACACTAGTTGGAACTTTAGTTACTTGGCAAACTATACTTGCTTGATACCTATCAGGTGGTCTAGTTACACGTGTAGTATGTCTAGGTATTACAGGACTTACAGGTGGACTTTCATTTATTAACTCTTCTTGATTATCTAACTCTTCCTGATCAACAGTTTCCTCTTGTTCTGATCCTATTTGCTCTTCGTGGACTTCTTCTTTAATTGGACTCTTCTTATAACTAGTCTGATCTTTCTGCCTTTTGTAGGGTTCAATAGTTACTTCGTTATTCAAATCTTGCTCTAATCTATTCCATCCTACATGTTCTATGAATTTAGCACTAGCACTGGTGTAAACTCTAGATGTACCTGGTTCCCAGAATCTATAAGATCTATGATTAGATTTATATCCTACAAAATATAATCTTTTAGCTCTATGTTGTCCTTTGTGTCTAAATTGTGTAGGGATATGCACCCATGCTGGTGCTCCAAATGTGTGCATGTAACTTAAATCAGGTTTTGTACCATGCCACAATGTGAATGGTAATTCACCTGTTGTTGAATTAACAACATTATTTAATATATGATTACCACACATTATTGCTTCTCCCCACAAATTGTCAGGTAATCCTGAATCAGACATCATAGTTCGTGCCATTGATTGTAATGTTTGGCCTCTTCTCTCTATAAAGGCATTATGTTGTGGCCTATATGGTGCAGACATTTTATGTTGAATACCTAACATTCTTAGTCTGTTCTGGAATTTATTATTTGTAAATTCCGTACCATTATCTGTTATAAGAGTTACTAATTTCTTTTTAGTTTTCCTTTCTGCAAATTTAATCCAATTAAATAGATTTTGATACGTTTCAGTTTTGCTCTTCATTAAATAGCAAAACCCATATCTAGAATAATGGTCCATTATACTTAG
The DNA here is from genome assembly GCA_033807585.1 of Hydrophis major. Classification (NCBI taxonomy): domain Eukaryota; kingdom Metazoa; phylum Chordata; class Lepidosauria; order Squamata; family Elapidae; genus Hydrophis; species Hydrophis major. The sequence continues at coordinate 192,124,476 of CM066329.1, forward strand.
TATGTAACGAGCTCCTCCTACACTTGGTTTTTTCGGACCTATTAAATCAACAAATACTACCTCTAAAGGCTCTTTAGTAGTAAATCCATCAACTCTATTAGCCGGTGTGACCCTGGCTTTGCTTTGATTGCAAGCATTACATTGCAAATACTTTTTACAAGGTTTCAAACTTATTCCCTTAGATAATTCAACAGTTTTCTTAAGCATTTTAAAATTTAAATGCCCTAGCCTTCGATGTAACAAGTGAATACATTCATCATGAGGTTTCTTATTTTCATAAACTGTGTTAGCCACCTTTAAACCATCATCATTTAACACATATAATTCACCTCTTAAAGATGCAGTAATTTTCTTATTTTCTTTCTCAATTATGCAGTTATCTCCTTTAAAAGTAACTACATATCCTAGTTCAACCAAAATTCTAACTGAAATTAAATTAAACTTAAGTTGTGGTACATATAACATTTTTACATTCTCTTTTATAAAAGAACAATATGCTATACCTTGACCTTTAGCATTCAGTTTCCAGCCATTGGCTAACGATATCTGCTGTGTACTCTTGGACATTTTAATAAAATTTTTGTTATCATTTGTTATACAGTGGGATGCTCCACTGTCAACCACCCATAAATTATTTTTTACAGCTCCGTTACTATACATGGCTAACTCTAAATTTTTATTTTTCTTTTGATAACTTTTAGTATTCTGGCCAGCGTTCTGGCGCTTTGCCTTTTTACAAAATCTTGCCAAATGTCCTCTTCCTCCACAATTAAAACACTTTTTAATTGCGTATGCAGTAGGAGATTCATTATCTTCTTTTTGAGGTTGCTGCCTCCTTAACTGATCTCTTTCAAGCCTTCTTCTGGCCTCTTCAATCAATCTGCCAGTTATATCAGTTAAAGTTAGACTTTCCTTTGGCAAAACTTCAAGGGAAGTTACGTAGTTGTCATAACTTTCATCAAGTGAAGATAGAATTATGTAGACTTGGTGTAGTTCAGAGAAAATAAGCTCTTTCTCGTGCAGTTCTTGAAAAATGCTTTGCATAGTTTTCAAATGACTCAGCATATCACCATTCGTCTGGAGATGCGTACTGAAAAGCTTCCGTGTTAGATTTATGTGAGTACCAACAGTATCTCGAACATAAATCCTCTTCAGCTTCTGCCAACACCCAACAGCCGTTTTCTCTCCGTGGATATAAACAAGCTGTTGGTCAGTTAAGGTTAAAGCAATTATACAAATAGCGTGTTCATTTTTATGCATAAATTCTTCTATCTTTAGTCTATCTTCATCATCCTCTGGATCCCATTCTTCTACGTTTGGTGGATTTTCAATTATGTTCCACAAACCTTCTCTTCGTAGAAGCAGACTACATTTCACAGACCATGATACATAGTTTGTTCCATCCAACTTGGATATAAGGGACAAACTTTGTAGATTGACTTTTGCCATGTTTTCTTATATGGATATAAAACTATAATTAATAAAACACAGCTGTCTGTTTACTGTAATGTATAACAACACAAACTCTCACTTTTACATAAATCTGTTTTATCCTAGTTAAACTGACTTTGCAGCCTCTGGGCCCATAACCAGTGTTAAGCCTGGTTTCCCCAACCAGGGTTAGGGAGACAAGCTAAACAGAATGTGCAGCGTTAGTCAGATAGGCACACAGATAAATGAGTGAGCTAAGCTTGTATGTTTATTAACATACAGTAAAAATAACAGATACGCTTGTGCTATCAAAAATATAGTTTATTCCATCATGAGTTCATAGCATAGTCAAAATAACAGTCCAATAGTCATGTATCATTTAGTCAGTCCATTCAGGGATATTCAGTTAGCAAAGTCCGTGCAGAATATCCTTTGTCAGTTCACTTACAAATCAGTCCTTTGTTTTCTCTCCCGTTCGAGCAATGCAGTCTTGTGTCCTTGCAGTAATCAGGGATCATCAAAGCCAGAGAGAGAGCAAGCTGTCGTCTTGCTTCTTTTAAAGTGTTTTCACAACCACTCCCTTAATTACTTTCCCATAGTTAAAGTTGCAGACACTTTAACTAACAAACTATGATTACTTAGTTATTATTTTACCTAAACCAGTTAGGGTAAACAATGGTATCCCTAACAATATATACATACATGATTAAGCCATTAAATTCATTAAATGTGGACCTTCTTTAGAAGGTGCATGAGTTTATTTTTACATTTCATATTTATATATTAGGTATCTAAGAGAGACTACCTATTCCAGATTGATTCTGACCACTCAGAATTTGCTAGATATCTCCCTCCACTAGGAGAAGTGACTGATAGTGGATAATAGTTTCTGGAAGCTTCCCTCCTATGCAAGAGTTTGCCCCCTGAGTTACAGACTGCTCCCACTTCATGGTCTTCCAAAGCAGGCAAACATCTAAACATTTCCAGAAGACCTTTCGAGACTGATTGTGGAATGTTAACCTCAATATTAATTTTATGCCACTTTTAATGTATTAATGCATTTATAGCATGCATTGTTGATATTTTAGGTATTATTCATATCTAGAAATATAGTAATTGGATTGGGGGAAAGAGGAAGAGAGAGGGAGGGAGAAAAAAGAAAGAAAGAAAGAAAGAAAGAAAGAAAGAAAGAAAGAAAGAAAGAAAGAAAGAAAGAAAGAAAGAAAGAAAGAAAGAAAGATTATTTCCTTTACAGTTTAGGAAATGTCTCTTACTCCTTCTAATTTGTTATTGTCTGAACCTGTTTGTGATATCCCTGGGAGAAAGGGTGATTGACCTATTGTCATCTGAAAGCATAAATGATTAGGAAATTGTTTCATAATCAACATTCTAGCCATTTTTAACTTCTGTTATTCATAGGTTCTGCCTTTAATCAATTTGTTTCTTTATAGATAGATTTCTTCCAAAATGTATATTATTTATATAATTTAAGTTATCTCCTACTTGTATTCCTTTACTAAGAGAAAATCTTTGTACTTATTTCTACATTGAACATGACAAGCATCTGTTCATTATTGTATACTTATTATTCTGGCTTTGCATGTGACATACAGAACAGTTCTCATCAAATACACAGGCATTTCTAGGGTGAGCACAGATCCTGCTATTGTAGCAGGTAGTTACTTTCAAAAAAGAGTGACTCTTGATCCATCAGTTGTATACCTGTTTAAGTCAGGAGCCAATATTTGGGCTGTCTATTTACCAAAATAGTATATGACAGTTTCTGTCACAGCTCAGTCAGGATATATTCTGCCAATATGCAGCCCAGATTGGCAATTGCTCAACTACTTTAGCTCAACTACTTTAACAGTCATAGTATAATTGTGTAAGCAATCAACAGTTAACTTTCTGATTAACAATCTTGTCAATTATTCCTTCAGGTCTACTTTGGCTTTTGAGTTTTGACTCTTCCCCAACCTCCATATCTCTGCAGCATTTTATATATATTTGTGTATGTGTGTGTATAAAATTTCAACATTGAACATCAAAATACAAATTAACATTAAAGGGAAATATAAAACAAATTAAGTGGCAAAAATATATCAAACAAAAATATAACAAAAGTGTCCTCTGATTTTTTTTTTATTTTAAAACAAAGTTTATAAATTTTATCAATTAAAACAAGACAAACAACGTAAAGCAGATTAAAAATCTTCAGCAGTGACAAAATTGTGATTTCTCATTTATAACATTAATTTGTGTTATAATTACAACCACTATATTATACATGAATATGTTTACTAGAACTCGTCCTCATCTTCTTTACTATTTACTCTACACTCTGTGTTCGCTCAATCCATTTATACCAATATTCCAAAGTCCTGTAGTACTCTGATAGTTCTTTATCTTTTAAGGCTAGAGTTAATTGATCCAATTTCCACACAACTCATTATCTTTTGAATTACCATTTTATCTGGGGGTCTCTGACTTTTTTTTAAATACATGATTCTGTTAAAGATGCTGAGCTTGTCAGCTAGGAAGCTGATAGCCTGGGTTTGAGACCCAAGTGCTGTGGGAGGGGGTGAGCTCCTGTTCCTTGCTCCAGCTCATCCCCTTCCCCCAGGAGTTTGAAAGGATGTAAATGCAAGTAGATAAATAAGAACTACTTTGTTGGGAAGGTAATGATGTTCCATGCACCTTGGCGTATAATCATGACCATGGAAGTGTCTTCAGGCAATGCTGGCTCCTTGGCTAGCACATGAAGATGAGTACCCACCCCTAGAATCAGACTCTGTTGGACAGGGGAAACCTTTATTTTTTTACCTTTAATAACAACACAACAACTTCTTAAGCTTAAACAAATAAAATCAATCTTTAAAATAAGTTAAAACTAATCAATATGCTAAAGAACTGTTTCTTCAGCCTTTTTCCAGAGGTGGTATTTGCTGTCTGTTACTGTCTTCTCAATTCATGTATTTGTCCTAAAGGGTTGGGTTTGTGAAGCCAGAATTAGCCTCTCTGTCTCTTTCTTCAGTTTTCCTGCTCTTAATAATTGCCAGGTCTTGTTATCGACTTTGCGTAGGGTTTTATTTTATTTTAATTTTTGTACTCAAAACTTCGTACCCCTGTAATACTTGGCTTGCCATGTCTCTTTTATATTCTTTATTTGGTCCTTTTTGTAAACTAGTTTGTTCTCTCGGGTATTCAGTGAGATTTCCTGGTATATTAACTTCACTATTCTTCCAATGTCCTTTTTTCTTGTTCAGTTTGCAACATTCTACATGTCCCTATTTTCCTTTGTAGTTAGAGTCTGTCCACACTGCTTTGCGGATGAAGGACATGATTGTCATTATTTTTCTGGTCTTCCTGGACTTTCAGTTCTGTTTGAGTCCCTGTAAAGCACTAAGGGGCAGTAGCTAAGTCTAAATGTTATTGCTATTGCTTTCAGTATGAGTTTGAAGAATGGCTATGTTATTATTATTATTATTATCAGAAGTTTAATGTAAATGAAATTGAATGAGAAAAATACATTTCCTGATGTCATATGAGAAAATTTCCTATATTTGGGATGAAAGCAATAAAGCTTAAATATAATGTTATCTCCAAGATGTCTAAAATGAAAGAAATGGGATAGTAAAGTTATTCATAGTGTGAAATCAGGACTAACTTCTCCTTGATTCCAAAAACCCACCCACTTTATTTAGGTGGATCTTATGAAACAAAACCCCATTAATACTGAATTTCATTCGGTGGGTCTTCATTTTCTCATTTGAGAAAGCCCATTTTCCTAAGGCTGCCTATTTGAATTGTGGTGGTGCATTGGTTAGAATACAGTAGTGCAGGCTACTTCTGCTGACTGCCAGCTGGCTGCAGTTTGGCAGTTCGATTCTCACCATCTCAAGATTGACTCAGACTTCCATCCTTCTGAGGTTGGTAAAATGAAGACCCAGATTGTTGTAGGCAATATGCTGACTCTGTAAACTGCTTAGAGAGTGCTGCTATACAGATTAACAGAGTTGGAAGGGACCTTGTAGGTCATCTAGTCCAACCCCTCACTCAAGCAGGAGACCCTACACCATTTCTGGCAGATGTAAAGCACTATGAAGTGATATATAAGTCTAAGTGCTATTTCAGGTTTACTATGCACTTTCTTACACAGTTCAAAGAATGAAACAAAGTTTGAAAAGTTTATGAAGAAGATTAAAGGGAGAAAACCTGTCATCAGCAGGTGGAGAAAATAATTATAACTAGTGACAGTGCTACAAATAATCAGCTTGGCAAGATTATAAGAGAGTTGGCTCCTTCTTTATATCATATTGGCCTTCTGCTTGCAATGGATGGATGCCTAATTCCACAGCAAATTGTGTTCATGCTGCATTCAAGTGGGTGGCAGGTTCTGTTGCCTGACAGTGTTTGCTTGATCTGCCAGCTGAGACAATAATAGGATAGTTAATGGAATAAAACCTAGTCATTCCATTAATCATCATTATCACCATTAATCACCCAGCACATCTTACTTACTTTTTGTTCAAAGGAATTATAAATTACTTATGATCAAATTCCAAGCAGAGTCTACTGGCAGGCAATAGGCTTATCAACTTGATCAGATATTACCTATACAGGTAATGAAGCTGGTACAGCAGGAAAAAAAGTGATTCCAAAATCCCATTGTATTACTATAAATCAAGTCCATCTCAGCCTTTAAGCATATATCCATTGACTGAAGAGAGGTGGGACACCAAAAAAAGCATCAAATTTAAACCTAGAGTGGCATAAGAGATTGTGAGGTACATGGGCAAGGAAGAGAAAAGAATGAGGAGGTCAGTTGAAAGATTATCTCAAAAATGATAACTGAGCCTAGATCAGGACATTCAGATTTTGTCCCAGTTTTTCATCATTTCACAAATGATCATCATGAAATTCTTCACTCCATGTTCAGACACAATTGCCTTGATCTTAAATATATTCACTTTCATAACCATGCTTCTTGCCTGATGACTTGCAATGAACATAGCCCAGCAGTGTCTGCATACAAATATATGCACATTTTCATTCCCAACCAACACACGTTTAACTTCAACACAAGCCTTCCTTTTTCAACAATTTGCGATGCATTAAATTTATTCTCATTCATATACTTGACTTTTACTTTTACTTTGGTTTATTCAGTTGAAGGCTTTTTCTTCAGACCCTTCCCCCTCCTCTAATACAATTACATTTTCATCATAATTAATCCATGTTTTTCATGCATTTATTTTCATAATGTCATAAATTTGGAGAACCCTTTTCTTTTATGCTTCTGTTGCTGCAGAAAGCTCCTTTAAGCAGAAAAATAGGCCGGCATCATTTTCTAGAAACAGGGTTAATGTATATGGTAATATGTAATAGTCTTTTAAAAAAAGAATGGAAATGGTTGATGATAGGCAATTTCAGAATAATTATTCAAACTGGCTACAGATGGCTCTTGAGAAAGCAGCTGAGTCAGGGTTAGTGTTGGGACATGCTTAAATTACAAAGAAAAATCAGATAAAAAATGTTAGCAGTAATCATTATTACTCAATTGTCATTACCTTGTTCTCATTATGTACATATCAGACAAGTAGAATAAACCTTAGAACTAACAAAAGATTCCATGGAAAATGAAACACACAAAGTTTCATTCCACACAATATGCAAAACAAATAGGCAAAGTCAGGTTTGAGAACTTTACTTTGAAATAATAAGTGGGGACAATTTGCCTCCAGAAGTTGTGGATGCTTCATCACTGGAGGTGATGAAGACACTGGAGAGTCATTTGTCTGAAATAGTACTATAGGATTTCCTGCCTAAACAGAGGGATTAGAAGACCTCCAAGGTCCCTTCCACTCTATTCTGATTCTAAATCTTTTCAAAAGAGGAATGCCCATTGACTTAACTTCATGGAATCAAGATTGATTTAAGAACATTTCCATCAATTATTTATAGGCAATCACATGGATGCAGACTTAAAGAATGGTTGAAGTATGGAGGCCTTCCACAAAGGATTTTTTTAAGGATAGTCCATCTAGTATTGGGGGTTGCTGATGATGATTCTTGAAGGACCATGCCAGACTCTGCTGTTATTTATCTTCTGCCCTCTCCAAGGAAGAAACAAGACATGAAAGAATGAATAACAGGATGGCAGCCCTTTGAAGGAAGTTAGGTGAGGAAATAGATGTTTTAAGGACTACTAGAATTCTACTTAAGTTATAGGAGAGTCAAAGTGGTACAGTCTTGAGTTTCTTTCTCACAACTTCCTTTTTTATGTTTTAAGTTCATGTTTTTCCAATAGTTGCCACCTATTTTCTTCAAGGCCATCTTTATACTCCTCTGGTCACTGCTGAGCCCTATGCCTTCTCCCATTGATGGTGTTTGCTACAAACTGACCAGAGAGAGATGCTAAGGAATGATAGTGAGAAGGCCAATAATTGCAAAAAAAAAAATAAATCATTTGTGGGATTTCTTTCCCATTCAAATATCACATATTGTTTATCCCTTATTAGTAACAGAAGTTTCCTGATTTTGCTGCTGCTATGCTGTTGTTTCCTATTAAATGTTTTCAACTGTAAATAATAATTGCAAAATGATATATGCATTATTATCTAAAGATCTGGATTTTTTTTCATAAAGGGTAACATTTTCCAAACCCTACTGCTTTTTTTTTAACCACAGGGAACTGAAAGGAATAATGTAAAAAAAAAAAAAATAGTCCCCAGCTGCAGACCCAGAATACTTTGGGACATCTTGCTAGGAATAGCCATGAATCCAGGAACATTGCTTGCTTCTGGGAAATTCTTACTCACAAAATATTAAGTAAACTATGCCCAGATATGTTCTGTAACTTGGAGCTGCGCTACCAATATAATAAATAATCTGACTTCTTCCTATTAAGGACTATTATCTACAACTCTAGGCTTTATTTTTATCTGTTAAGTTTTCAATTTTTTTTTCAAAAAGCCTTTTTGAACAAAGAACATTGCATAACACAATAAGCAATGCTGCTTTGCAGAAGCATAATAGCAAAGTTTAAGCAATGAGGCTTGCAAATTCTATTCTTGTATGAAGTTCACAAAAAGAGATCACATGAGCCTGGGACATGGCAACCATCACAAATATGAATCAGTTGTCAAGCCTCTGAATGTAAATCACATGTCCACAGGGATGTTGCAATGGTCTTCAATATGAAAAATGATCATAAGTCACTTTTTTCAGTGCTGTTATAACTTTGAACAGTCACTAAATGAACTGTTAGTTGAGGATTACCTGTATAGACACTTTCAACATTTGATAGACTGTTTATAATCGATGGAGAACCACCAGTATGGTTATTGGTCATTATCATGAAAGCATGCAAGAATGATTTCTTTAGAACTCTTTATCAAGTAAAATAAAGCAAGAATGAAGAAAAAGCAAGACCCTCCCCCTAAATTAGGCCAAATATATGTCATGAAGTCTGAAATCCCCAATTGGAAATATTTATTAGTTAATATCTAGTAGCCGGTGTAAATATTGTTGACATTAACATATACCTAATATTGAAGGCCAAACTATAAAAATGGTTCCCTCAAGCTCTGAAGACACAATAGTCTTTCGTTCCCAATCTGTCTTCTACTGTGGCTTAATTGTTTTACTTTTTTTTATTCTTCCCTTTTAACATTTCTAAAATTATTGGTGCTTCTGTGTTGGGCATCTTCACATCTAATTCATTTGGTTTGCAATGTCCTGGGAGGTAAATGTTGAAATGAGATAAATATAAAACATAAAAGGGCATATATGTAAATAATATATGCACACTTTTCATATATAGAGTTTCCTGGGGGGCATATTTTCCAGAGAGTTTACAAACAGTATCAACTGCCACACCAAGCTCCAAGCTAATTTTTGTTGTTGTTGTTTAAAAAAAAGTACACAAGAACAAATAGGAACAATTTGAACGAACAGCTGGTTGAATGACTATATTTTTGCCTGGCATTCCAAAGATAGCTGTGTTGGCAGTAGGGCAGCTTTCCTAGGACAGATTTTCACATGCTGAATACTAGCACTAAATAGGGTTATCTCTGGTTTTCATCTGCCTTATCTCAGATAATGGGAACATCAGAAAAATTTTCTTTCTTTAGAAGCCAACAAGAAGTGGGGTAGTATGACTGTTTTAGTAAAATAAAAAATAAAAGGAGGTTTGACTACTCTAATTCAAGTAGATGGAAAAAAAACTAAGCTTATATTAAACCCAGGATTTCCATATCCATAGTGAGCTTAGGGATGGGAAGATTTTTTTTTTTTTAAAAAAGGCATAAATCGTTCTTGTCAGTTCTTGAATCTAGAAGATGATGGAAAGAAGGCTGGGAGAGAATGTATCGCATATTTGTTTCTGGCATGAAAGGCAAAACTTTTCACATGAAAATAACCTCTTTACAAAAAAGATTAAAAGTGAAATTATGGATAAGACTATGCTGAACATTCTTCTTCTCAAAAAGCTTAGAGATGAAAGGGACATTTCCCCCCGCCCCCAATAGTAATTGCAAGTAATTATCTCAGGTTCGTTTTGTTTAAAATTAATGAGCTTGCCGATCTTGATTATATAAACTCTATGCAACAAATAAGGTGGAAATAATAGTAGTAGAAGTAGTAGTAATGTGGACGATGGATGTGGCAGTAGTAGTTGACAAAGGAATAGAAACGAAAGAGGTACAGAAAATCACAAAATACAAAGACCTACAAATAGAAATAGAATAATGGCAAAAGAAAGTGAAGATAATACCAATAGTGATAGGCACTTTGGGTGCAATCCCAAAAATAATTGGATCCCCCTTTTGAACACTACTGGCACAATCACCATTGGTCAGCTGTAAACAGCAGTTTTACCTGGAATAGCTTACACCCTGCAATGAAACCTCTAACACCATCAAACATCTGCCTATCCCATGTTCCTGGGAAGGACTTGATAGGTGGATAAAAATAATAAATCCAGTCTAAACATCTGGATGACTGTGCGATGAACAATAATGATAACAGATTAACAATAATAATGATAATTCTTGTAAGAAATATTATTTGCCTGCAAGCAAGTGGGGCCAAGTCATAGAAAACGAAGAAGCTAAGTTGCTCTGGGACTTTACAATTCAAACAGACAAGCACCTGCAACATAATATTCCAGACTTAACCATTGTTGATAAGAAAGACAAAAAAATCTGCTTAGTGGACCTGGCAGTACGTGGAGACAGCAGACTAGAAGAGAAATAACTGAAGAAGAGAACAAAATTCAAACACCTGCAAATAGAAATAGAACGACTGTGGCAAAGGCAAGCAAAGGTAGTACCAATAGTGATAGGTGCCTTGGATGCAATTCCAAAACAACTAGAGCACCACTTGAGCATCATCAGCATTGACAAATTCATCACCGGTCAGTTGCAAAAGGCAGCTTTACTAGGAACAGCTTACATCCTACAACAATGTCTGTAACTCCATCAAACATCCACGTCTGCCTATCTCAGGCCCTTGGAAAGTACTTGATAGGTAGACAAAATTGCTAAATCCAATCTGAACATATGTCCAACAATGCGATGAACTATAATAATAATGGCAACACGATTAGAACTTAAGCAAAAAACAAAACAAAAACAAAACAATCATACTACAATTATCGAGGCACCTTATAATAAATGCAACCACCTTTATTTGATTTCATCTAACGTCCTAACAAGCATCTGCAGGAAAACCAAGTCTTCTGAAGATCAGCATGGTTGGCCCCTACAGATCTTGGGATTGTTGGTTTCTCCATAGGACAATCAGTGCGTAAGAGAACACATGATTATTCAGTGCCACAAGCAACATTGTTTAAAATTTGACATTTAATTCATATCCATTCTTGCAGTCTTTTACTTGGGGCCAAGAGAAAGTGACTGGCTCATAGAAACCTAGTTGGTTTCCACACCTAATGAAGGATTAAGAATTCATAGCTTCTCATCCTTTAATCATTATACCAAACTGTCTCTCTACCATCTATAAAAGGAGTATAATAATTTTTAAATATTTTACAAAAATATTGTAAGGAACACAGTAAAGTAATGTATAAGATATTGCGTGTTGATGGAAGGTTTCATATGTCTAAGATATTACCTGTAAAGGTGTTTCTCAACTTCAGCAGAGACAAACAGACAGACAGATGCGACATTAGAAGAAACACTGATTACCTACCACACTTTGATAATTTTATAAGCACTGTTCCACTGCTTTCTAGAATGTGCTGATGTTGATTATTTTTATAGGCTAATTAACTGCCATTTATACTTTAATTGAAAAAAAATCTGCCTTTCATATAATCTGAAAGGCTATTTCATTGATCGATAGTTTTTATTAAGAACAACAATGAGAACCAAAACTTTTCCTGGTTTTTCCTAATTAAGAGGATTGAATGATGGATTAATGTTATTTTTAATGAAGCTCCAGCAGATCTTGTAGTTTGTAATCACAGAAACCAGGAAGTGACATCACTGGTTTCTGGAGAGAACATAAATTATGGTTATGTTATCCCAAGAGAGAGATTTATTGTAGTTCTCCTTTGCCTTCAGATAAAAATACAGAAGAGACAGTGAATGACATGTTGTTCTGGATATATTAATTCCTGCTTTTATCTTTTACCTCTGGACTTTGCTCATGTTTTGAATGGCAATTGTATACAAGGATAGTATATTTTAAATTGCTTTTTTTCTGAATATTGCTTCCATGCTCACTGGTGAGCCCTCTGGGAAACTGAGAAGCAGAGAAGGGCATGAAAGTAAAAGTATGGAGAAAATCATTCAGTTGGCTGTTCTCAGAATAATCCAATTTTTTAAAAAAATGTTGTCCTTTTTTCATATGCAACTCAAGATGGCAAACACATCTAATACTCCTTCTTCCTCCTATTTTCTCCACAATAACCCCATGAGGAGTTGGGCGGAAATAGAATGACTGGCCCAAAATCACTCGGCCAGTTTTTCATTTCTAAGGCAGAACTAGAACTCACAATCTCCTGGTTTCTAAAGATGGTGAACTCTACTGTTTCTGACTACTTCTGAAACAGATAACAGATAATCAGAGTTGTTGGCCATCAAGTCCAACCCCCCGCCCAAGCAGGAGACCCTACACCATTTCTGACAAATGGGAGTCCAATCTCTTCTTGAAAGTCTCAAGTGATGGCACTCCCACAACTTCTGAGGGCAAGCTTGTCCATTGGTTGATTGTTCTCACTGTCAGAAAATTTCTCCTTGTTTCCAGGTTAAATCTCTCCTTGATCAGTTTCCATCCAGTATTCCTTGTCTGGCCTACAGGCACTTTAGAAAATAGCTTGAACCCCCTCCTCCCTGTGGCAGCCCCTCAAATATTGGAAGACCACTATCATGTCTCCCCGGTCCTTCTCTTTACTAGACTTCCCCTACTGTCTCGGTTTATCAGTTGGAACACTGCTATTTTGTTTCTGCCTCATCTGCCTGTTTTGCTTACTGAATACACAGTGCCAACCTTTTGTCACGTGTGTGTGCTTGTTTTCTGTTTCCGACAGCATCTAAGATAACATGGATGCTAAATAAATCTCCAAGAACACTGACAAGAACCCTGGAATAGTGCAGGTAACCAATCAAAGCTAACAGAATGGAAACACCTCCATTCTGCTAATTTAGAGCTCCAGCTTTTGAGAATGGAGTTACCAGTAAACAGAGTCACAAGGCAACATTCTGATCCAAACTATGCAAGTCACCTCTCTCTGACCGTAATGCTAGGAGTACTTGTTTCCATGCAGTAGAAATATAGTTTTGGTGTACTCCTGTAATGATTCCTGTAAGCCTCATCTTACCTTTTTACACCTTAATCTTTGTTCTGCTGGACAATTAATGAGTTGGGAATGCTCTATGTTTCCAATCTACTAAGGTCTAGTAACTTGAGCCACTACTTCAAATTCTTTTTGGTGTTATGAGGAAGAAGGAAGTTAACATACAGCTAAGTTTGACAATTAAACGTGTATCAGCTGGCATCTGTCCTGATTGCCTATTTGCTTCCTTGGAGAAAGAGAGAATTTCCAGTTAAGACAGAAGCAGCCAGTAAAGTCCGGCACTAGGAATGAAAGCTGATCTATTCAGAAGGAATCTTATTTTGAATGGCCTTTTGAAATATACTTAATCTCTGCTTTGTTGGTTCAACCCTTCAGATATGGGTTTTTGTGTAACAGGGCTGTGTTCACATCCATTGGAGCGTGATCCCTCAAAGACAATATTGTGAAGCTGACTGTGGATTCAGCAGGGGGCACTCCTTCCTATAAATCAGAACCAAAACCGTTTTTTTTATCCTGTGTTGAATAAAGCTAAAGTTCTGAGTTTGAAATGGATTCATCTATCTGATACTGAGATTCATTATTGCCATGGGTAATTGGGAGCTGCCAGAGGTCTCATTTCCAATTGTTACTAATCTAAATTCCATTTTAAGATAAGTTTTCCTTTTATTAAAAGAAAACCTTAAATGGCCAATTTATTTGGGTTTATTCAAACAGGTTTTGTGCTCTTAAAGCCCTGCATAGTTCATGCAGTGCAAGTTACCCATTTTAGTGGTATGCAAGAAAGACCAGGATAGAAACTCCTTGCAAATGCTTCCTTTATAATACAAATGTGTAAAACACCCTTAATATTAAGTAGCTCAGGCATAGATTTCTAGCCACCACAAATCTTTTTAAAAACAAAGAATAAGTAATAATTACATCCATTCTCTCCATTCCCATTCTTTGTATCCTCAAATCTTTCTCTTCTTCCCTAAAATAGGAAATATATGCACACAGAGATTGCGGCAAATCTTGGATTCGTTTTATTTTTGTGTCTTGCGCTACAGATTTGAACTTAAAATAACAAAGTTGGTAGAAATCTATGAAGATTCATCATACATTTTTTGTGTGTTCTAGGGAGATCAGGGATTTTTTTCAGTGGCAATTTGGATATTTATTTATATAAATAAAGGTTTTTCTCGACAGAGCTCAGACTAGCAGATAGAGGTATTCCCTTACTAACCTTAAACAATTAATTGAGTTCAGCTGAAAATGAAGCCTTATTCAATTCTTCCAACCAAAAATTAAATTAATTTTAGCATGATAAAATTCCAGAGCACATCCTTACCTGGATGAATTTTAATACTCGAGCAAAAGTATCTGATGCAGTCCCACTCTTGTCTAGTGAATTCAGTTAAATGCATATTTTCAAAACATCAACGAATCCAAAACCACAACTTCTTTGTATTTGAAAGAGAATGAAAAATTAGACTTTAGGCCTCCCTTAATTCTTATACTAACTATATTCTAATGCTCAGACAGGTGGCAGTTGACAGGTGGCAAGAGCATTAAGCCTAGTTAATACTTAGAGGAGAAACTACCAGGATACTCCAAGGTTGTAGGATAAAGTGCCAAAAAGCATCCTAGAAGAAAGCAACAGCAAGCTGCTTCCATATCGCTATCAAATCTACTACATGGATTAATCTATAAAGTCTCCAGGAATCTATTAGAACTCAAAGGACTCTTGGCCTTTATTGTGACCTATGAAACTTCTTATACCACAGCTGGACTAGACAAGACACTCATGCATCCTTTAAAGGGTTTTGTTCCAGTCAAAATGGCATGGTTTACATCAGTGGTCCCCAACCTTTTTTGGACCAGGGACCAGTTTCACGCAGAGACACTTTTTCAAGGACCGGGGGGGGGGGGGGAGTCCGCGTTTGGTGGTTTGTTTGCAGACGTTTCATTACCTGACTAGGTAACATCTGATGTTGTTACCTAGTCGGGTAATAAAACGTCTGCCAGCAAACCACCAAGTTCAGGGAGTGCCAATGCCTCCTCATTGCAACCCTGAGCGACAGATATTCTCTTCTATCAGGACATTTAAAACGGAGAGTTTCAGCTGCAGATTCAGAAACTGCGCCTGGCTGAGGAGCGCCTTCAAAACTGAGCACTGGGCGGTGGCAACCCATGGCTGTCTCTGCGGCTCAGGACAAGTCCCTGCAGGACAGCTGAGAAGCCATGCCTCTCGGCCCTGCCTTCCTCAGCCTCATCCCTCAGGTGTCTCCCTCCCTCCCTCAGCCTCATCCCTCATGTGTCTGCCTCGTTCCTCTCTCAGTTGCTCTCTCACTCCTCCACCAGCCCAGGAAGAAACTGCTTCAAAGAAGCCGGCAGGGTGGCTTCCTGTCAGCACAGCTCCTCCAAAGCGCCCGTTCACCCCCACACAGCCGCCCGCGGTTTAATCCAGTACTCCGTTCTGCCTGCCTGCCTGCCTGCCTTCGTTTCTGGTTGTTTGGGAGCAGCTTCGGCTGAGAAAAAGAGGCTGTCGTGTCCGCAAAAAGACGCCAGGAGTATTATTATCATTTTGAAACTACGTTTCAAGCTCTTTATTTAACAGTTGTGAACTGAACCGGCGAAAAGGAAAAAGCCCGCGGCTTTTATCTTTTTCGCTGCGGCGGCCGCGGCCAATGGCAGCGATTCAAGTCTCCCGCTCCTGGAGTGAGCCAATCGCGGGAGACTTAAAACGGGCCAATCGGCGCGGCTCGCCTGGCCAATCAGAAATCCCTGCGCTTTAGCCAATCAAAGCGCGGGGATTTCGAGTATGTAAATTAAGGACAGAACACCCCTCCCCTCTTGGTATAGTCCTTACGTTGCGTAGTCACGTAGGTAGGCGGGGCTCCGTCTAGTCCTACTTGACCTGCGCAACTCAGTTGCAAGCTGGATTTCGTCTGGAGCGGTCATGTTTTTGGCTGCTCCCTCTTCTGTGCGAACCGGTTGGATGATCGGGCCGGTTCCTTCTCCGTGGCTCCCACCTGGGCCTTCCGGGTTGGTTGAGCTACGGGTTTCGCCGCTCCCGCTTGGTTTCTCCGAGTTGGTTGAGCTGGCTAGGTGGTTCTTCTCCGGTGGGGGATCGCGATGGCTGCGCTCCGGTAAGTACTGCTGGTTTATTTTTTCTTGCGTTTGCTTATTCGGGTATTCCCTCCCCCCTTGGTTCGTGTTTTGGGGGTTGAGTTCTGTTGCTGTTCGTGACCTGAGCTGGTCAATGTGCCGTTTCCAGGCTCGCCCATCTGTGGTTTGGAGCCGGTATGATCGTGGGCCTGTGATCTGGGTGATGACGGCTGGGATCCATAGGGGGTCCCCCGTCAGGTTTTTCGCGTACACTAAGTCGCCGGGTGCGAATGTTCGGTATTTTGTACTTGAGTCTGGGGGCCGCTCCGGGTTATATGTTGGGTGTAACCTGTCGAGTGGGGACCTCAGCTTCCTACCCATTAGTAACTCGGCTGGGCTTTTGTTGGTAGTGGTGTTTGGGGTGATGTGTTGTATAAAGAGGAGTTTATTTATTTTGTCATTGATCTCCCCGTGGTCCATTTTCCGGATGGTTTTTTTGGTAAATTGAACCATCCGTTCCACCCTACCGTTCGCCGCCGGATGCGCCGGTGCTGTTAATGCGTGGCGGATGCCCCTCTCCGCCAGGAATCTCTCGAAGTCGAGGGAGGTAAATTGGGGCCCGTTGTCGGAGACGACGACGTCTGGGAGGCCGTGTGTTGCAAAGAGTTTGCAAAGTTCTTTGATGACGGCCTCCGTGGTGGTAGATTTCATGTCGCTTACCTCCAACCAGTTGGAGTAAGCGTCAACTGTTATTAGAAAGGTATGCCCATTCGTGGGACCGGCAAAGTCTAAATGGATTCTGGACCAGGGCCCCCTTGGTGTTTCCCACTCCAGGATGGGTGCTGCGGTTGGGCTTGGTCTGGTCTCCTGGCATCGTTGGCATTTGGCTACCCATGCCTCTATCTGCTTGTCCATCCCTGGCCACCAAGCGTAACTCCTGGCCAGGGCTTTAGTTCTGACGATGCCAGGATGCCCCTCATGCAACATCTCTAAGACCTTCCCTTGCAACCTGTCCGGGATGACCACCCTGTCACCCCACAAAATACACCCCTTAAGCAGCGAGAGTTCAGTCTGGCGGTTTCTGAATGTCTTAACGGATTCGTCATTGTCCCTTTCAGGCCAACCTTTTTCCACCCAATGTAAAATTCGCGCCAGACGCCTGTCCTTAATAGTTTCCCGGGCAATGTCTGACGCGGTAATGGGTAGGTTGGGCAGGTTCTCGATGTTAAGGGTGTTTGTCATTGGTGCTGGGTCAGGATCAGAGTCTGGTAAAGGCGAGCGGCTTAAAGCGTCCGCGTGCGAAATTTTCTTACCCGGCTTGTGTAAGAGTTCGTAGCTGTAGGCTGCCAGGAACTCGGACCACCTTGTCATCCAGGGCGATAAAATGTTCGGGGTGGCTCGATTTCCTGCAAGGATGCCCAGCAACGGCTTATGATCCGTCACAATGGTAAACGGGCGGCCGTAAAGGTATTCGTGGAATCGCTTAACGGCGGCAACTATAGCCAATGCTTCTTTGTCCAGCTGGCTATAGTTCCGCTCCGGTTTAGTTAGAGTCCTGGAAAAGAAAGCGATGGGTGCTTCTCTTTTGTCAGGGAGGGTATGGCTAAGGACAGCGCCGACGCCGAAAGGTGATGCGTCGCAAGTGATGGCCAAGGGCAAGGTTTCGCTGAATTGGATCAGGACGGCGTCGGAGGTGAGGAGGTCTTTGGTTTTTTGGAAGGCGGCTTGCTCCCGTCTCCCCCAAGTCCAGGTTGCCGCCTTATCCAGGAGCCTATGCAAAGGCTCCGCCGCCGTAGCCTTTTGGGGTAGGAAAACATTATAAAAATTCAGCAACCCCAAGAAAGCCTGTAGTTCCGTCTTAGACCTAGGGGTGGGGGCCTCTTTGATGGCTTTCACTTTTTTAATTGTAGGGTGAATGCCATGCCGGTCTAGAAGGTAGCCCAAGAATTCCACTCGCTCTGTGCATAGTTGGCATTTTTCCCGTTTTACTTTAAGACCCGTTACTTTAAATTTTGTTAAGACCTCCCTGAGTCGGTTTTCTAATTCGGCTTCGTTTGGCGCCGCCACTAATACGTCATCAAAATAGGGCACCACCCCCTTGATGCCCTGCAGTAAACGTTCCATCAGGCTCTGAAAGATGCCTGGTGCCACGCTGACTCCGAACTGGAGTCGGTTGCACTTGAAGGCCCCCCGATGGGTAACGATGGTCTGGGCTTCCGCTGTTTTTTCGTCGACCGGCAACTGTTGATATGCTTGGGCGAGATCGAGCTTGGCAAAGACCCTGCCCCCTCCCAGTGAGTGCAGTAGGTGTTGCACGATTGGGACAGGGTAGGCGCTTTGTTGCAACGCGCCATTTAGGGTGGCCTTATAGTCCCCACAAATTCTCACGGACCCGTCTGGTTTGACTGGGGTCACTATAGGGGTCTCCCATCGGGCATGGTCTATCGGCTGTAGTACCCCCTGTTTGACGAGCTTGTCAATCTGCTCGTCAATCTTAGGTTTTAGGGCGAATGGCACCCGCCTAGGTTTTAGTCGCTTGGGGGGAACCCTAGGGTCTAGGTCAAATGAGATAAGGGGCCCCTGGTACTTGCCCAGGCTTCCGTCGAAGACCTCCCGGAACTCCTGGGCTAGCCGCTGTTCCCAGCCGTCGTCGGCGACGTGGTTGACTCCTGTTAGCGCGATGTCGAGCGGGGCGAACCATTGTAAGCCCAGCAGGCTTGGGCGGTCGCGATCGACGATTGTGAGTGGGAGTTGTTCGGTGCGGCCCTTATAAGTTACATTAAAGTTCTTGGTGCCCACTACCGGGACGCAGTTTCCCTGGTAGTCTTTTATAATAAGTCTTTGGGCGTTTATGTTCCTCTTATGGAGGGTGGGCACTAACCGTTTTATCTCGTGCCATGCAATCATGGAGAGGTAGGACCCGGAGTCCACCTCCATCTTGCATGGTTGGCCTTCAATGTGGACTTCTACGTGTACCTTTCTGGCGCCGTCGGAGATGGCGTGGCCGATGGTTACCGTCTGGTGGGTTTCTTCCTTGCGCCGACTGTCGCCGCCTCTTGAGGGTCGCTGGATTCGGTCCCACCGGCTGTCCGGTTGGCGATCTCTGGTCCTGGGCGGTGGGCTTTCCCTCTTACGATCGTGTTGGTCCCATCTGGGTGGGCTGCGAGTCTTCTTTTGGCGGCAAACCCGAGCGATGTGTCCCCTTTTTTCACAATGCCTACAGATAGAATAAAAAAATCGGCATTCTGATCTGGGGTGGTCGCCGCCGCATCCGGCACAGTTGGTCCTCGACCTACGACCTCTTCGGTTCCGTTGGTCGCCGCGCCCCGTCTGCACGCGATATATGTCCTCCTCGTCTTCTGACGTGCTGGATGCAGACTGGAATTCTCCGTAGTGTGCGGTTGATTCGTTTTTTGGGTCGGCCGACCTTGCCGGGTTGTTGTTTCCGCCCTTCGCGTCTGATTTTCGCATGCTGTCAGCGGAAGTGCGGGTTGCTTCTGCGGCTGCGGCTGCGGTAAGGGCGTCTGCTAGGCTGATGTCGCCCTTAGCCATAAGCCGGCTCTGGAGTGCAGGGTCCCATAGGCCGAGTACGAATCGGTCTCTTAGGAGGCTGTTCAGACCTTCAAATTCGCAGAGTCCTCCTAGGCGCCTCAGCTCGGTGACGAAATCGCTCAGTTTTTCACCCGGTTTCTGGTCGCGCCGGTAAAATTCGTTGCGCCGGATCAGGATGGGGACCTCGGGGGCGTAATGGCGCCGCAGGATAGGTTCGAGGACGTCCCAGTCCATGGCGGTTGCGTCGGCTGGCTTGGCCAATGCTTTGGCCATCTGGAAAACCTCGGTTCCGCAATGGGTGAGGAAAATGGCGTGTTTTAGCGGGCCCGGGGCGTCCTTCATTCCGGTGCACTCGAGGTACATGCGGAAACGGTCTGAGAACGATTCCCAGTCCTCGGGGGCGGGGTTGAAGGGGGCGGGCGGTGCTATTTTCGCCATTTCGGTGCTGAAACTGGCTCTTGTTGGACACGGGGTTCAGTTCAGGGTCGGGATCCCATCCTCGTCGCCAGTGTCGTGTCCGCAAAAAGACGCCAGGAGTCGGTGACTACGTTTCAAGCTCTTTATTTAACAGTTGTGAACCGAACCGGCGAAAAGGAAAAAGCCCGCGGCTTTTATCCTTTTCGCTGCGGCGGCCGTGGCCAATGGCAGCAATTCAAGTCTCCTGCTCTTGGAGTGAGCCAATCGCGGGAGACTTAAAACGGGCCAATCGGCGCGGCTCGCCTGGCCAATCAGAAATCCCCGCGCTTTAGCCAATCAAAGCGCGGGGATTTCGAGTATGTAAATTAAGGACAGAACAGAGGCGAATAGTTATTATTCTCAGCCGAAGCTGCTCCCAAACAACCAGAAACGAAGGCAGGCAGGCAGGCAGAACGGAGCACTAGATTAAACCACAGGTGGCTGGGTGGGGGTGAATGGGTGCTTCGGAGGAGCTGTGCCAACAGGAAGCCACCCTGCCGGCTTCTTTGAAGCAGTTCCTTCCTGGGCTGGTGGAGGAGCGAGAGAGCGACTGAGAGAGGAATGAAGCGGGAGGAAACCGAAGCCGCTGAGCCGGAGAGCAGGACAGGCTTCAGTTGCTTCCTCCCTCTCCTTCTCTCCTTTGTGTTCTTGATCCCTGATCCCAGCAGCATTCACCGAAGGCGAAGAAAGCTGCCATTTTTATTTTATTTTTTATTTTTATTTCTTTGCGGCCTGGTACAAAGTGATCTACGGACCGGTACTGTCCGTGGCCCGGTGGTTGGGAACCCCTGGTTTACATGACCTGCTGAGCCCAGAATTTGGTTTTCAAGTCATAATGGCTGGGGTGGCACACCAGGCTGCATCAAAACCAAACTCACTGCACAATGGCTTGATAGACATTTCACCATTTGTTTGCATTGGGTATTTTGTGAAACATTGAACATCCTTTTTATGGTTGCAGAAATATACCTGGGAATTTTGTAAGAACTTGATATATAATTCTCCAAGGGTTAGGCATTTTATGCTAAAAGTATGCCAACGATTGGCCTGTCACAGAACTGATCTTGAGTGTTAAGTTCTGTGCATGGGTGCAAAGAATGGAGACGAGGCAGTGAACAGTGAACTTCAATTCTTTATTAATCATTCTGAACAGAGCAAAACCCTAGGGCAGCAGCAGCCCTTTTATAGGACAGGCTGCTGACCTATTAGCCAGTGAGAACATGGAAGTGTTAAACCCTTGAACCAATGAGAGTGGCTCGTTAACAGCCAATCAGATTCTCCAGAACGGACCAATCCGATATCGCTATTATCGGCCAATCAGAAGTGCAGGATTAGAACCCTGCTTTTTCTTTAAGCTTTGTTAAAACTTTATTTAAGCGCTTTTATTAGTTCATAACATTGAGGAAATATCCTTCCTGTCTTTTTCTCTATGACAGGAGTGGGCAAATCTTTTCTAGACATAGGCCACCCTTGACCTCTCAGGAGAGACAAGCATCCCAATGGTAGACCAACAGTACAGAGCGGATCGAGCCAAGATTGCCTGAGGATGTTTTGAGTTCTGAATGGTGTTTCCTTTGTCATTTTAAGTTGTGTTAAGCTCAGTTTTCATATGCCCCCTCAAAATGGTGGGAAAGAATATTGTGGACTTTTAGCCTTAGCAGGTACAAAACATTTTTGGAAGTGATACTCAGCTTGCTCATCATTTCTCAGTGATGTTGCTAAGTGAGAGAGTCAGACTAAGCAGGCTTTTGCAAGGAAGACAATTCCATTGTAAAAATGGAAGCCTTGACTTTCACTCTCAGGTTTGAAAAAATTTGAACTAGTACAGTACAAAAAACAGTTTCTAAACTGCTTATATTGGAATAAATGTGCCAGCTAGTCTCTAACATGCTCCAGGTAGTCCTTGACCTATGACTATAATTGAGCCTACAATTTCAGCCATAAGTCATGACAGTCATAAAGCAGGTCATTTCATGATTGTGCCTGATTTTACAATCTATTTTGCAGCAATTGTTAAGTGACTGTGGCAGTTGTCAAGCAATGGCTTGTGGTTGTGAAGTGAACACTATGGTCATTAAGTGAACCCACTGTTTGCTATGGGGCCTTTATTCCCAGAAACTGGAAGTAAATGACAATTTATGGAAAACATGTTGTATATTGCACTCATAGGACTGCAGGACATTGCAAAGGGCCATTTGGCAAGCACAAAAATCCAGGCATGTGATTGCGGGAGTTCCTTTTCCGTGGTCTATCATAACTTTGAACAGTTGCTGAATGACTGATTGCAAGTCAAGGATGACCTACACTGGGCTTTGTTGCTTCAGTATCAAACAATATCATGTATCGCTCCAAGCTCAGCAACATTGAAGTGGTATTCCACCTCATTTCCCATGCCAGGCCATGATAACAGGATAAACATTGGCTAATCCTAAGAAAACTATTATCTAGCTATGAGATGAATCTATGTCACTGTGATCACATTTTATATGCATTAATGCCATGTTGCATGATTTTGGAATCTAATCATAAATTTACCAAAGGCTTCTGGGGTGAAGAAATGCAGACTAGTGGAAAAATCAGAGACGTGGTTTATAAAGAAAAGAAAATGAGAAAAAGCAGATACTGCCTGATGGAATTATCATTGCTATTTAAAAAAAAAAAAGTTGGGGAAGGGGAGGTTAGGAAAAATGCTATATTGTTGATCGGCTGTAAACCTGAAGCTGAGCTTTCCTTCCTTCCTTTTATTTTTGAAGGCAAGCTCGTCCAAATAACTAAAAATAGGGTCCTAATCATATTTCAGCACTGTCAGTACCCATTTCTGATGTCACCATCTGTCTTTTTTTTTTAACCCATTACATTGCAAGGAATGTGCAGCATGCTAGGAATCACACGCTCCCTTTAATCCTCTGTCCTTTTGACTCATGCTCAATCCCACTTCACATATGGCACTGTTTGGTTTGGTTTGTCTTTTGCTATGCATGGAGCAAAGCCAACCAGAGAAAGCTGTAACCTAGCAGGCACTGCCCCAGTAATTGAGACTGGAACATAACTGAATCCAAATCAGTCTTCTCAGGAAATAAGATGGAGGGATACTATTGTAAGCTGGCACAGAGTCACTCTCATGGCCTGATATGTTAAATAAAGCTTGCCTGCAGATTGTGTCTATGAAATTAAAGCAAGTCTTTATCTGTACAATTAAATTAAAGCAAATCTGTGTAATGAATAGAATATAGCAAATTTGCATATATATATATTTTTTTAAACAAATTTTATTAATTTTACAGAGAACACAATAAAACATAAACAAAACTAAAAGATCTTTTCTGAAGGTTATCTGATCCCGGGTTGGAACTCTTCACACAGACACAAGTTCAAACATCATATTCACTTTATATATCCTTCCATATCTTATTATCATTTTCTTTTTTATATATATATATAAACCATTTTTATCAATTTTATATAAACAATGCACAAGGCATAACAGCTTATAAGTTCTTTTCTAAGAAAAAATAATAAAAGAAGAAAACCAATAGAACATAACAATTCCAAATTATAGTATCAATACTTTGTCTATTTAACTTCATATCTTATCCCAACTTCTCCTTTTCATCCAAATTATTTCTTATTAATTAAATTTTTTTTTGCCTTTTTTCAATATACAACTTCCAAAAAAAAATAATAAAACATAACAAAACCTTTATATATCCTTTCATATCTTATAACCATTTTCAATAATATTCTTTGTCTGTTCTATTTCCAACTATCCATTCATCTTTTTTCTTTTATTATACTTCTCCTATACACCAATTGGAGTAACGTCTATAACTCATTACCCTAACTTAAAAGTACTTCATATAACAATTTTTTTTGGGATTCTGTTTGAAAGATTCTAAAATTACACAATGAATTTTATACTCTAAATACACATATAAAAAACACAATCTTATGTACCCTCCAGAATCCCTCTTTTATCCTAAATTAAATTCACCCATTGTCTCTGAATAAACTTTTTTTCTTTAGATCTTGCTTCCCCCCATTGAGGCTTCTCCTCCCCCCCTTTCTCTCTTGCTTATTCTTCTCCTTGCCCTTTTTACCCCTTTGTCTTTCCTCCTCCCTTTTCTTACTCCCTTTCCTTTGCTTTCTAACCTTGCCTCCACCTTTCCGCTCATTTTTCTCTTCTTTGGTTGTTTTTATAATTCTTAAAATCCCCTTTTTCTTATCCTTTTTCTCCTCCTCCCCGGAAAGAACCCATTGTTCATCAAAGATGGCTTCTTCTTCCTCTTCTTCTTTGTCCCAGTCCTTCTGCTGCATAGTCAACTTTTCATAAGTACATAACGCCATTTCTAAGAATTGAAACAAAGTGCCCAAAGTATCTTCTTTTTTATATTTTTGATATTCAGTCTTTAGTTCATCCACAAGCGATGCCATCATGAAAAAAGAAACTTTTCCCAAAACAACCACAAATATTTTTAATCAAAAATAATTCAAAAAACAAATTCCAAAAATTAATACTTTTCTTCCTTCTTCTCTTTCTCTTTCTGGGGTTAATGTTTAATCAAAGAGGTCCAATTACCATATACCTTTCTTTGGGATTCTAGGCAATCTCCTCCTTTTTCAGCTTCTGCTCCAATTTTTTTTCCTCTCCCTTCCCACTTGCAATATCAATTTTAAATAATCAGAAATCCATACCTCCAACAAGGGTTTTCCAATTTCTTAAGTTTTTCAATGTCCAAAAACCCTTTTGTCCCTTAGCTTCAACTCTCAAAACAATTCACTTTCAATGTCCAATATGTCCAAACATATCTGCTGTTTCCATAGGGTGGGAGAGTGAAGAAAAAAAAAAAGTTCCCTTTAACAGCTTCTCCGCCGCTTTCGATCTTCTTAGGGATACAATGTATCCTCCAGCAATTCAAACAGCTCAGTTCCAACAAATTTGAAAGATGTTACTTGACCCGGCTTAGACAGC
This sequence comes from Hydrophis major, assembly GCA_033807585.1. Lineage (NCBI taxonomy): Eukaryota > Metazoa > Chordata > Lepidosauria > Squamata > Elapidae > Hydrophis > Hydrophis major. The sequence continues at coordinate 192,149,792 of CM066329.1, forward strand.
ACTTTTACTCTTCTTACTTCCTCCAGCGCAATCTTACCTGGTTGCTGGCTTTTTCGTGTCGGCCATTGCTGACCGCCGCTCCACTGCCTTGGGAAAAAGGGGTTTTCCCGGAGGAGGAGGGGGTCTGCGACACCCCCAACCCCCTGTCCGACTCCCCTCTCTCTTCAGCTGTCCCTACAGGGCAGCCATATCCCCCTGACCCATCTGGATCGGGGGTACCTCGGCGGCTAGCACAGCAGGAATCGCGAGCTGTCGCGAATTCCTGCTGCCCCGAAGCCACGCGAAACCGGAAACCTCATATTGTTTTTTTTTTTTAAAGTATTATAGATATGTATGGGTTTGTTTGTACATAACCCAAAAAGAGTCAGGATGACATCATGGCCAAGGTTATGTTATCTATGTTAGTTAGTACATAGTGATTAGGAGCAGGAAGAACCACATGCTCTAAATCATTCTCAGCCACAGAAGCTTTTTTTGAGTCTTTGGGCAGGATCTTGTCTGACCTATCTCCTAGGATTGTTGTTGTGGGACATCACAGCCAGAGTGCTGTGTATGCTAACTTTAGCTTCTGAATGAAAGTTGGGCCATGAATCTAATACATTCATAAATATTGATGTAAATTCTGGATGTTTAATAAGCCCTATTTTTCTGGGGACACATAATAGGGATCATAAGCTAATTTTGCTGACTGGATTTATCTAGCATAATAAGCCATCATGTAGCCCAGATTCTCAATTTCAGCAACTTTGAGATGTGTGGACTTCAACTCCCAGAATTCTGTGCATGTTAAAGTTCCTGAGGTAGAGAAATACTGATTAGCAACTTAGAAGTGTGGTACAAACATAGCCTGAATTTGAAAAGATACTGATTTAATGTGATTAGAAAAGGATATTGATATTTTCATGTCCAAAAAATATAGGTCAGTGATGATGAACCTATGACACACACATCACAAATGACACGTCATACCAATTTTGGGTGACATGCCAAACTGCAGGGCCACGCAAGAGCATTTTCCAAAGTTTTCAGGCCTCATACAGTCCAGAGTTGCCTCAGATAGGCATTTTGAAAAATATTTGCAATGATGTGTGTAAGTATTTATTTATTACATAATAAATTTAAATAATTTAATGTATTACTCTTTCTTGTGAACTATTTCTCTTTTTTTCTGAGAGAAGAAGGGCAGGGTGACACACTGGCAGAGTCAAGGTAGGGATCCCTACATTTGTCTTTGTCCAGAATATTCAAGAAAGGGTATTCATCAGTTGAGTGATACTCCAATTACTGAGCCTTTGGGAATTCTACATAATATTTCCTTTAAGAGAATTTGGGGGTTCCTCCTCAGGTAAAAAAAAATACCATTGAGAATTTTGAGTCACACAGAAAGTACTGTATTCCAACAAAGCCTATTACCTGGCTCACTTCTCTGAAGTGAAATTTGGAGCAGATGTTTCTGTTCATCCCTGTTCAGATAACATCTGGGAGGTCATCTGAGGGAAGCTATACAGTGATAGTTTAAGATGGTGATATAAGGGTAGATTATGGATTGGTATTTTATCTATGCCTTTAAAGTTATCAACCAAACATATGTTTGGTTTGATGGAGGTTCAGAGTTATTTGACTTGTTATCAATTTAAATTTCAAAGAACCCCATGGGAAAAGTAAATTTGTCTTCATGGACTTTCCTTTTTTAAGAATTTCCAAGAAGCTTCTTCTTCCTTAAAGGAAAAAAAAATATTTTTGTTCCTTAAAAATACCCACAAAATGCATTGACTTGATTTTTTTCCCCTGAGCTAATCTGATGAACTGATACCACTAATATACTGAACACAAGAGAGCTAATATATTTTTGCATATGCAGTATGTTCTTATCTGCAGGCTGAGATCCCCTTTGGAGGCCTAGTTGCATATTCAACAACCAAAATAAAAGTAGTTGGTGGAAGTCCAAGGCAGCTTCCCAATAAATCTAACCCAATTCGTGGTGATATGGGCAATAAATCTAACCCAATTCATGGTGATATGGGCAGGGGGAAAAAATCTTTATGATCTTTATTTATTGATTTATAATAAAGTACATAATAAACTTCTGTTTCATTTTTTTTTTATTTTTAAAGCCTTGGTTTTCAATTTTGTTACTCAATTTTATTTTATTGCTTGGGCTTGAATAAAAAATTGTGGGCTGGTAGTGGTATTTAAGAACTTTTACAGAAAAAAGAGAAGAGAACAAAAAGTGTTTACTTTCACAATGGAGGCCTACAGTAGCTCAGCGGTATGCTAATAAGAGGGGCATTTTTTTCTTCTGCTGTGATATCACAAGGTTGTCTGTACTGCAGTGAACTACATGTTCCTTTGTTTATTGTAGTAAAGCAGTAGCATGAATCAATGCAGTTTCTGGACTTGGTAACTGTTATGAACTAACAAAAGCGCTTAAATAAAGTTTTAACAAATCTTTAGAAAAAGCAGGGTTCTAATCCTGCACTTCTGATTGGCCGATAATAGCGATATCGGATTGGTCCATTCTGGGGAATCTGATTGGCTGTTAATGAGCTACTCTCATTGGTTCAAGGGTTTAACACTTCCATGTTTCTCATTGGCTAATAGGTCAGCAGCCTGCCCTATAAAAGGGCTGCTGCTGCCCTAGGGTTTTGCTCTGTTTAGAATGATTAATAAAGAGTTGAAGTTCACTGTTCACTGCCTCGTCTCCATTCCTTGCGCCCATGCGCAGAACTTAACACTGGCGACAAGGATGGGATGCGGAGACATCAGAGCTGACTGAACACTACAGAGCAACAAACAGAGCACGTGGCTGAAGGCGCATCGACAACAGGAACCATGTCCGGCGGCACCATACCACCCGCTCCATTTGACCTGGCACAAGAAGACTGGGACTCGTACATAGACCGGTTCCAGATGTTTCTGGAAACCAACAACTTGAAGGATGCCACTATGGGAAAAAAGCGAGCAGTGTTCCTGACCCATTGCAGGCCTGCCGTCTTTAAGATGGCCAAGGCATTAGCGAAAATGGCTGAGGTGAAAACCATGGACTGGGACGTCCTCGCACCCCTTCTACGGGCCCACTATGCACCCGCCGTACCAACGCTTGTCCGAAGACATGAATTTTACCAGAGGGACCAGTGGAAAGGAGAGAGCGTTGCAGATTTCATCGCGGATCTCTGGAACCTGGGAGGCCTCTGTGGGTTTACAGACCTCGAAGAAGCTCTAAGAGACCGAATAATTCTGGGATTAGAAGACCACACGACGCAGAGCAAGATCATGGCCAAAGGGGACATTGACCTTGCTGATGTCATCAAGGACGCTACTGCAGCAGAAGCAACCAGGAAGTCGGCCGCCCGAATGCGCCACACCAACGCACCGCTCCGTCAACTCACCAGCGATACCTCACCTCGCCTAGAGAGGCACACAACAGCGACCCACCATGAAGACCTCGAATTGCCATCAGAAAGTGATGAGGAGGAGGTCAACTGGCTCCGGTCTGAATGTGACCAACGCCATCAGCGGAATCAAAGACTACCGCACCAATGCGCTGGTTGTGGGGCAAACCACCCACGATCAGACTGCAAATTCCTTGACATACTCTGCCATTTCTGTGGGAAAAGAGGCCACATCGGGAATGTCTGTGGAAGCAAGCAAGGATCCAGCCCACTTCAGAGGGGAAACAACTACCGCCAGATCACAGGGTATCGTCCTGTGAGTCGGATACATTTGAACCATCAATGGAACAACCACTCCTATAGAAATAAAACACTGGCCATTTCAACGAGACGAGAAGAGGCACACCAAACCATTACAATCGGTCATGCCTCATCACTAGATGCAAAGAAGATCTGAGTGAAGGTCGCCATCGAAAACCAGCCTTGCATGATGGAAGTCGATTCAGGATCGTCCCTCTCGATGGTTTCCTGGAAGACCCTTAAACAATTACTCCCTGCTGTCCAGCGTCAAGACCTCAGAGCCCAAAGAATCATACTCAAAGATTGTCAAGGGAACTGAATTTCGGTCGTTGGATCCAGCCAAGTCCAAGTATCATTCAAAAATCGTACTGCATCATTACCACTGACCATCGTCGACCGTGATCGGCCTAGCTTGTTAGGCTTTCAATGGTTCACCCCACTCGGGTTTGAGGTAGCCAGCATTCACCAAACCAGAAGCAACGACTGGGAGGAGGCCCTCGTCCAGGAATTCCAGGACGTCTTTGCAGACAAACTAGGCGAGTACAAGGGGACCCCAATATCATTTAACCTTAAACCTGAAGTAGCCCCTATCCGCCTTAAGCCTCATCGAGTACCTTTTGCCCTTAAACCAAAAATTGATGAGCAGCTCGATAAATTAATAGCCCAGGGTGTTTTAGAACCAACTGACCACGCTCATTGGGAAACCCCAATTGTGACACCTATCAAACCGGATGGATCGTTAAGGATTTGTGGGGACTACCGTGCCACCCTGAATCATGCACTTCAACAGAACGCTTACCCGGTGCCGGTGGTACAACATCTTCTCCATTCCCTGGGGGGCGGAAAAGTCTTCACTAAATTGGATTTAGCACAGGTGTACCAACAACTGCCTGTAGATAAAAAAATCGCAGAGACACAGACGATCGTTACGCACTGAGGCACCTTTAAGTGCAACCGACTCCAATTCGGAGTGAGCGTAGCCCCAGGGATTTTTCAAAGTCTGATGGAGAGACTATTGCAAGGGATCAAGGGGTCGTGCCATACTTTGATGACGTTTTAATTGCTGCCTCGAATAGAGAAATACTAAAAGAGTGTCTTAGACTAGTTCTCCAGATCTGGCCTTAAGGTTAAAAAAAATAAATGTCAACTGTGTACAGATAAAGTAGAGTTCCTGGGGTACATAATCGATAAACAAGGCATTCACCCCACCAACAGCAAGTTAAGAGCAATCAAGAACGCCCCAAGACCCAGAAATAGGACTGATCTCCAAGCTTTCCTGGGGCTTATTAATTTTTACAACATCTTCCTGCCCCACAAAGCAACCGTAGCTGAGCCCCTACATAGGCTTCTCAACAAAAAAGCAACCTGGGTCTGGGGGCACCGAGAGGAGCACGTTTTCCAATAAGTGAAAAACCTATTAACTTCAGATGCTGTTTTAATGCAGTATAATGAGACTTTGCCTTTAACAATCACATGTGATGCGTCACCATTTGGAGTAGGAGTCATTTTGAGCCATGTGTTACCAAACGGTAGTGAAGCCCCTATTGCCTATTTTTCAAGGACTATCAAAGGCTGAACGTAACTATAGTCAAATCGATAAAGAGGCTCTTGATGTTGTATCTGCTGTAAAACGGTTTCATGAATATGTATATGGACGAGTTTTTACTATTGTTACCGACCACAAACCTTTGCTGGGGATTATAGCGGGAGACAAGCCAAACCCCTATATATTATCACCTAGAATGACTCGCTAATCGGAGTTTTTGGCTGCATACAATTATAAGCTGCAACCCCACCTGGGGAAAGCCATTCCCCACGCTGACGCGCTGAGCCGTGCACCACTTCCGGAAACCGTCGACGACCCAGCTCCAACCCTTACAACGCTCCAGATTGAAATGCTACATTCACCGCCGCTAACAGCTAGAGATAGCGCGATCGAAACAAAACGCGATCCTATCTTAATGCGAGTTCTTAGCTGGGTTGAATGGGGATGGCCAGTAGATCAAACCCCTGACGACTTCATCCCCTTCAAGAACTGGCAAACAGAACTTTTTTTGCAAAAAGGCTGCATCCTATGGGGGGATAGAGTTGTCGTCCCAGAGCTCTTACAACGAGCGGTATTAAAGACACCGCATGAGGGCCACCCCGGCATCGTGCATATGAAAGCGCTCGCACGAAGCTACGCGTGGTGGCTGGGCATCGACAAACAGATCGAAGCCTGGGTAAAGAGTTGTTATAAGTGCCAGGAAGTTAGCAATGCCCCACCTAAAGCAACTCCGACAGAATGGGAAACACCCCGGGGACCGTGGTCCCGCATCCATATTGACTTTGCGGGACCTACTAAGGGACACACGTTCCTCCTAACAGTGGATGCCTATTCAAACTGGCTCGAGATCCACGAAATGAAGAGTACCACAACCGAGTCCATCATCTGGACTCCAATTCGGAGTGAGCGTAACCCCAGGGATTTTTCAAAGTCTAATGGGAGACTCTTGCAAGGGATCAAGGGGGTTGTGCCATACTTTGATGACGTTTTAATTGCTGCCCCGAATAGAGAAATACTAGAAAATTGTCTGAAAATGGTTCTCCAGAAATTTAAAGACTCTGTCCTTAAGGTTAAAAAAAATAAATGTCAACTGTGTACAGATAAAGTAAAGTTACTGGGGTACCTAATTGTGAAACATTCACCCCACTAATAGCAAACTAAGGGCAATCAAAAATGCCCCAAGACCCAGAAATAGGACTGATCTTCAAGCTTTCCTGGGGCTCATTAACTTTTACAACATCTTCTTGCCCCAGAAAGCGACCGTAGCTGAGCCCCTACATAGACTTCTTGACAAAAAAGCAACCTGGGTCTGGGGACACCGCGAGGAGCACGCATTCTGACAAGTGAAAAACTTAATTACCTCAGATGCTGTTTTAATGCAGTATAATGAGACTCTGCCTTTAACAATTACATGTGACACATCACCGTTTAGAGTAGGAGCCATTTTGAGTCATGTGTTACCAAATGGTAGTGAGGCCCCTATTGCCTATTTTTCAAAGACACTATCAAAGGCTGAACATAACTATAGCCAGATCGACAAAGAGGCTCTTGCTGTTGTATCTGCTGTGAAACGATTTCATGTATATGTGTATGGATGAGTTTTTACTATTGTTACCGACCACAACCTTTGCTTTGGATTATAGCGGGAGACAAGCCAACCCCCTACATATTGTCACCTAGAATGACTCACTGGTCAGAGTTTTTAGCTGCGTACAACTATAAATTACAACACCACCCGGGGAAAGCCATTCCCCATGCTGATGCATTGAGCCATGCCCCACTTCCGGAAACCATCGACGACCCAGCTCCAACCCTTACGAGACTCCACATTGAAACGCTACATTCACCACCGCTAACAGCCAGAGACATTGCAATTGAAACAAAACGAGATCCTGTCTTGGCGCGAGTTCTTAGCTGGGTCGAATGAGGATGGCCAATAGAACAAACCCCTGATGACTTCCCCCCTTTCAGAAACCGGCAAACAGAACTTTTTTCGCAAAAAGGCTGCATCCTATGGGGAGATATAGTCGTCGTCCCAGAGCTGTTACAATGAGCAGTATTGAAAACATTGCATGACGGTCACCCCGGCATCATGCGTATGAAAGCGCTCGCATGAAGCTACGCATGGTGGCCGGGCATCGACAAACAGATCAAAGCCTGGGTAAAGACTTGTTTAAAGTGCCAAGAAGTCAGCAGTGCCCCACCTAGAGCAACTCCAACAGAATGGGAAACCCCCCGGGGGCTGTGGTCCTGCATCCACATTGACTTTGCGGGACCTACTAAAGGACATAAGTTCCTCCTAACAGTGGATGCCTATTCCATCTGGCTCGAGATCCATGAAATGAAGAATACTACAACTGAGTCCGTCATCCGAAAATTGAATAGGCTCTTCGCAATGCATGGGCTGCCAGACGTTGTGGTCTCCGACAACAGACCCCAGTTCACCGCCCTGGCGTTTGAACAATACTTAGTGGACTGGGGTATCCGCCATGCGCTAAATTCGCCAGCGCACCCTGCGGCTGAGCGCATGGTACAGGGCTGAGCGCATGGTACAATTTGTTAAAAAAACTCTCCACAAAATGGACTATGGGGACATTCATGACAAAATAAACAGAATACTCCTACTCCAACACATGACTCCGCACAGCATCACCAACAAGACCCCAGCTGAACTGTTGATGGGACGCAAGCTCCATTCCCACCTCGACCGGCTTCACCCGTCCTACGAGCCAGAGAAACTCTGTGGATCTACCGGAAAATGCCGCGAGTTCAAGGTCGGTGACTTAGTTTTCGCCAAAAACCTCTCCGGCAAACCGGAGAGGTTTATGGGTTGAAGCAACCATAATTCAAACCACCGGGCCCAGATCGTACCGTGTGCAAACCTGCGATGGAAAAATATGGAAACGCCATATAGATCAGCTTCGCTCTAGGCTACAACCCAGTTCCCGCAAATCCTGTGACTCCCAAACTGAGGGGGGAGGGGATGTCGAAGAAACCAAATTCGAGATGGTGGAAATCAGAAGTGAAGGAAGTCAGCAATTGGGCGCGATAAATGAAGAAGAATCAGGGAGGGGACTCTCCTCACCACAGAGGAATACCTCAACGGAGGCAAGCCCGCAAAGATCGGAGGACAACAACGACAGCATTAGTGGCACCGAGTCGTCCAGTGAGGATGCAGAACCGCCTGTACCAGATATGTCCAAAAACATCCCGCCGAAACCGGACAACAGACAGGAACCGGTGGGACAGCGCAAATCCAATAGACAGTTAAAACAACCTACATATCTTAGGGATTACATCACCGCACCCCTCAAACGGAACCCGGGGGGAAGGGGTGTTATGAACTAATAAAAGCGCTTAAATAAAGTTTTAACAAACCTTAAGAAAAAGCAGGGTTCTAATCCTGCACTTCTGATTGGCCGATAATAGCGATATTGGATTGGTCCGTTCTGGGGAATCTGATTGGTTGTTAACGAGCCACTCTCATTGGTTCAAGGGTTTAACACTTCCATGTTTCTCATTGGCTAATAGGTCAGCAGCCTGCCCTATAAAGGGACTGCTGCTGCCCTAGGGTTTTGCTCTGTTTAGAATGATTAATAAAGAGTTGAAGTTCACTGTTCACTGCCTCGTCTCCATTCCTTGCACGCATGCGCAGAATTTAACAGTAACTAATCTGTTCATCTAGGTACCTATCATAAAAATGTCTGCAATTTATCCACTGTGGTCTTGAAAGGCTTCAAGGCAAGTAATGAAGAGATAACTCAAACAAGCCAATCAGCAAGTAAAATTAATTAATATGTCTAAGTCCAGAGTGAATGATGTATAAATGTATTGCTTTTTCATAATTAGATAGCTACTATGCTTTATGAAATTAACTATCCAACCACATCTCTTCTGTAGCCTTTGAAAGATTATGCTGCATTTTGAACCTCATTAATAATCAGAGAGAAGAACTTGGGCATAAATATATTGTGTAAGTGAATATGCATTTTTTTAAATGAAGATCTCATATAAATCCACCAGTTTATCATTTTGTAACTCAGAAACTGAATTGATTGCAAGTCATTGTCTGGATACTTCTATGTAAACAGATTTTTTTAAAAAAAAAACAGAACAAAACAAGTTTTTATCTTTTGGCTATTTTTTGTAGCTTTTTTTGGCTACAACAAAGCTGTAATAAAATATAGACAAAAAAGGCTGTAACAGAAAATAAAGAGTAGGGATGCTAACTTTCATACTACTATACATACTTGTGAACAGGGGTGGGATTCTACCAGTTCTCACATATTCACTAGAACCGGTTGTTAATATTCTGAGCAGTTCGGAATGTTAGAAGAAATTACTGGCCTTATCCTGTAAGGAAGGCAGGAAGGAAACATTCTGGTGTTGCTTACAGAAACTGCGCCTCTGTTAACCCTTATTACATTCTTGGCAGGACTAGACTTCCTGTCTCAGGAACTTCTCTGTGGGTTTTTTTTCCCTCCTTTGCTGGTACTTTGCTTGTGTGGAGTGACCATTCAAAGTTACAATGGCATTGAAAAAAGTGATTTATGACCATTGTTCACACTTATGACTGTTGCAGCATCCCCATAGTCATGAGAGGCTAGGTGAGGTGTGGTGGTCTCCCATGGAAAGAATGAGACACAGGCTGGTGTACTCGGGATGGGAGTCTAGAGCAAATTCTAGTGCTCCCTTTTATTGAGAATTTCGTACATAGTAAGCATTCACATTGTGGATTAAAATAATTACACAGAATTGTTTACAGTCGTCTGAGCTGCTTAATTGTTCCTGGTATTTGTTTTTAATTTCCTTGCTTATCTCAGTGACCCTTAGGCAGACATGTATGTATAAGGTCTTAGACTAATCATTACCCAATACTGAAGTCAAAGTTTATTCCCACATCTCCCCTGTTTTAGTTTTTTGATGATCGCGGATGCCTCAGTAGCTTTTCACCATTTGCAACAACAGTTCTCCTTCCGTAGGCTTCACTCGACACATTCCTAAAAGTCCAGGGAGACATTGGATACAACAGCATATACAAAGAGAAAGTATAAAAAGCAATATCATTCCAACAATTAGGTGATGAATCCATGAACCATCTGGCAACCAGGACCAAAGTGCAGACCACACGTCCAGTCCCTCGTCCTCCGATTGTAATGGATTCTCACTCAGGGTTTGTTCCATATGCTGTATGGTAGCTGTAATGTTTGGAGAATAATCAGAGATATACATGCAACAATGCGTATGAATCACAGTGCAAACTCCCCCTTGCACAGCCAAAATAGTGTCCACCGCATATCTGGTTTGCAGGACAAAGTCAAGGATTTTTCCTTGCTCTTCTTCAAGCAGCTTTAGCGTTTTAATGGTGTCTTTAAACATAGTAACTGTCCAATTGTTTAAACGATGCAAATCTCTATAGTTCATCATGACTCCTAAAGGAGGAATAACTCCCCTTGATATCTGTGTCCAGTAGTGATGATTCAAAACAGAGTTTACTTCCATTGCGGAATGCGCATTGCGGATATGAGCAGTCCCCAAAGATTTTAAAATGACATGAGATGGGATTACTTTCCCAAAGGTGCAGACTCCTTTCCATCGTGCTGGCATGCAATCATAAGCCATCCCTCCACACAGCAATCATAGATTTGCTCCCAGGAGATGGCCAACCGTATTTGGTTCAGCATAGATTAATTGTGCAAAGGATTCCATTAACATAGCCAAATAAGTGGGCGGTGGTGCGTTATTTCCCATTTGCACATTTGGGCAGCTGATTTTCTATCATGGTGGGACAACATGTGGCAGGGATAAATGGACACCCATTTTCATTGATCAAAGTTATGATATCAAATTTAGAAATATTATGTACAAAGTAAGTGAGATTTTTAGTTTTCATGTCATCTGGATAAACCCGACTTCCATTGCCAATAATAATTGTTTTGTTACAAAATGGGTATGTTCCCAAGTAAGTCATATTCTCTACTGTCTCATTGTGGGTCCAGCAGATACCCGCCACCTCTTGGATTCGGCTTCCAAGATGCAATGTATTTATGTTACTTGTAGTCCAACTGTTAGACCACATCCCTGAACAACCATAGCATTGTCCCTTATACCAGTCACCTTCGGCCAGAGGTACTGCAACCATTGGAAGCCCTGATGTTTTGTGAGTTGGCATGTGCATACATATCCAACAATCAGTTTTATTATGAAGGTTTGCAAGCTTCCCCATGTTCTGGATCAATGTGTTTCTTTTCCATTCCCCCAAATCCATCCCCTTGCCCCTTTGGCTAATGATAAGGACGCACACAGTGAGCAGGAACCCAAACAACTGTCCCCTCATCTTCAACAGCAGCGTATCCTCGGCCCCAAGTTATCAGCGGGACAGGTCCTTTCCAAGTTGGATCTGGTAGTCTCTTATACCGAACTTTCGGTCTTGGCATACCTGCAGAAGGGGAGGAAGCAAAATGCCTACTGGCTGCCGTAGCAGCGGGAGATCCTGTCATGTTTAAAAAATTTAAAATATATAAGGTAATATTAAGAATGTTTTGTATGTAAAGCAAGCCATATCCATCCACTTCCCCCGTTTTTGTTTTTGTGTGAAGGAGTGCTTGTTTTAGTGTCTGATTTTTTCGTTCCACAATGGCCTACCAGTGGAATTGTATGGAATGCCAAATTTATGTATAATTGACCATCGATAACAAAATTCCGCAAAGGCGGTGCTAATGTAAGCAGGGCCGTTATCGGTTTTGATCTCCATTGGTGGCCCCACATGTGTGAAGGTACGGAGGCAATGGTTGACTACATGTTTTGTAGCCTCTCCTCGTTGAGGTGTTGCCATAATAAATCCTGAATAGGTATCAACGGTGACATGCAGATGGTGCCATGGTTTGAAGGGAGGGTGTTGTATGACATCCATCTGCCATAGTTGACAAGCAGATGTCCCCTGAGGATTTACTCCTTGAGGAAGAGCAGTGGATTGAGCACTGCAACTAGGACATTGTTGAATAATAGCTGCAGCATCAGCAGTAGTGAGATCAAATTGTTTACAAAGAGCTTTAGCATTTTGATGAAAATAGCTGTGAGTCCCATGGAGTAACAGGAGAAAGAACAGGAGAAATTAGCAGCAGCTAATTCAGCCCTTTGTGCTGATTGCTGAGGAGGGGTAATTTTTGTTTTCCATACCCCTTCCTGTCTCCATGCACAAGCGGCATAGGTCTTACCACCATCCACATAAACGGTCACTCCCCTAACTGGCTGCTTGGCAATAACTGAATTAAAATTTACAGATACGTTTTGAAGCAACTGGAAACGAGGGTCACTGGGGGTGTGGCAAGAAATCTTCCCTGGCCAATTTTCAAGAGCAATTTGCAATTCAATGGATTGACTATATCAAGTTTCCCACAGAGTGAGGGAGAAAGGAGAAAGTGAGAGACAGACATGGCCGAGGCCGCTGCGTCAGCCACGTCATTCCCTTCCTGCAGTTCCCCGGGAAGTGGCTGGTGGCTGCGAATGTGTGCGATATGTAGAGAATGTGTGCAAGAATGAAGACAGCTTTGCAGAGTTAGAAACAAAGTCATAAGATTAGCATCAACAGATGGAGAAAGATAAGCAAATTCAATGTTAAGTATCAATTGATAAACGTAAAGAGAATCCACAATAAGATTTAGTGGTTCTTGTACAAATTCCTGTAAGGCCAAAATAGCAGCAGCTAATTTAGCCCTTTGTGCTGATTGCTGAGGAGGGGTAATTTTTGTTTTCCATACCCCTTCCTGTCTCCATGCACAAGCGGCATAGGTCTTACCACCATCCGCATAAACGGTCACTCCCCTAACTGGCTGCTTGGCAATAACTGAATTAAAATTTACAGATACGTTTTGAAGCAACTGGAAACGAGGGTCACTGGGGGTGTGGCAAGAAATCTTCCCTGGCCAATTTTCAAGAGCAATTTGCAATTCAATGGATTGACTATATCAAGTTTCCCACAGAGTGAGGGAGATAGGTAAAAATAACTGAACTCGATCTATGCCATATAAATGCATACTGCGATTTCGGCCTTTGATGATTAACTCACTATAAAGCATAGCCATAGTAGAAATTGTTTTTCTGGGAGTATTCTGCAAATGTAACCATTCAATGATATAAACCTGTGCTTCATGTAATTGAAATAAAGCTGCAGGAGGCAAGGCTGGAGTTTGTAAAATTGCCAAAGCAAACGGAGTATCAGGAATGCATCGATCATGTAATTTTTCCATTATCCAATAACAATTTTTGTGTGAAATTGTGACAGCAAATCTCTACCCCACAAGTTTATATGCAGGGGCAACACAAGAGGTTGAATCCTTGCAGTCTCACCAGTTTCTCTATGCAATGCCTTCAACCAATGTACACTACTTCTTGCAAACTGCATACCACCCACTCCACAAACAGCTGGAGAGTCTTCAAGTGCCCATTCATTTGGCCATTCCTTTTGGCGTATCACAGAGACATCTGCTCCGGAATCTATAAGGCCAGAAAATGATTTTCCCTGAATTTCAATTGTCATTTTTGGTTGGTCTGTAGTCAAATTTTTTGTCAGCACTAGCAATTCTGCAGCAACTGAAGAACTTGCCATTTCAGTGGACCCAAAACCACCAGTTCGTGGGATCCCAATTAAATGATTTATAGGGATGTATGGAAGCAATAATAACTGGGCAATAGAGTCACCGGCCATTAATGATGCAGGAGTATCAGTGTACAATTGTATCTTAATAACCCCTTTATAATCTTGATCAATAACTCCTGGAATAACAAAAAAACCCTTTTTCTGATGCAAAAGACATGGGAAGTACTAATCCTACTGTTTTTTCTGGCAGTGGCCCATGCAAATGAGTGTCCTCAATGTACACTTGATTAGGAAAGGTCACATTAATTGAGTTCAACATTTTTAAACCCAAACCTGCACTCCCAGTAATTGCAGGTGATGCTTTTGTGACAGCCTTGGGAGCGGGGCTAGCTGCACGCCCTAAATTTAGTTTCCCAGATTTTGGTTATGATCAGAGCGACATTGATTTGCCCAATGAAACCCTTTTTTGCATTTTGGACAGACCGATTTTGGATGGACGTCCTTAATTTTGTTTTTGTTAAATGCCATCCCTCCCCCCCAGGGGCATGGCACTGGGCTTTAAAATGGCCAGGCTTTCCACTATTAAAACAATTCCCTGTAGGTTTCATCCCTTTTTGCAATTTTATAGCCAAAGTCTCCATGTTGTAAGCCTGAGAACCCACCACTGCACATGCCTTTAACAGATCAGCCAGAGTAACCTCACCTCTAGCCACCAAAGGCTGTAAGATACGCTTGCAGTCAGCGTTTGCATTTTCAACTGCCAATTTCAGTAAAAGTTCTTTTGCAGCTTCCTCATTAGAGATTTGCCTGGTAATAGCCAATTGTAGCCTTTCCACAAAATCATCATAAGACTCAGATGCTGTTTGCTTAATTTAAGAAAAAGACCGTGCTGGGGTTCCCACATCCTGGATGCGGGACAATGCCCCAAGGACAGCTGCCATAACCACTGGAAATACGTGATCAGGCATATTAGCAGCTTGATCAGCAGTGGATTCAAACAAGCCTGCCCCATAGATTTGGTCTGGCGTATACAGCCCCCCCGAATTCCTTCCCCTAGTGACAGCTTCCCTTTGGTATTCTGAGTCAAAGACCACATACTGAGTAGAGCTCAATATCATTCTCATTAAATCTTTCCAGTCACTAGGAATCATGCGTGAGGTAGCCAAACTTGTCAGGAGCCCCTTTGAAAAAGGACTTTGAACACCATAATCTTTAACTGCTTTTTTAATTTCCCTAAGAAATGCTAAAGGAATCGGAACCCATTCCATCTGCAGATTGCCTTGAGCATCCACTTGCCTATTGACTGGAAACAAATTCATCTGGGGAATCTCTTCAGGCTCTAATTTCCCCTCATTGAAAGCCTGATGCATCATTGCTTGAACTTTTCCCATTTTTGGTTGGATTTTATCATTCACAGGCATAGGTGCTATTGGAAATGATAAAGCACACTCCAGTTTTGGGGTAGGTGGGTGCAATACAATTCCTTTATAAGGAGGAGGTTCTACTAAAGTTTTTAAAAGAGGTTATTGCTGGGTCTCTAAAGCAGTCATAACAACCTTCCAATATATCAAAATTTCAGCTGTTGCCCGTGGCTCTTTATGAAGGATAGTTCTCCTCCATGTGTCTAACTTTAAAGAGCCTTTCTCTGGATACCAGGGACATTGCCGCCAGATCTCTTGCAGCAGCTCTCTCACATTATCTTTTGAAAGAACTATTTGTTTCCCCCTGGAGGGTTTAAAGATAAAGAAGTTTGTCCTGACTAACTTCAGCAGTTCACTAACATGCCGTTCCTGTGGCTGAGAGAGTTTTCCCCCCATGTTCCCTGAAAAAATCCTATTGTCCAGCAATAGTTAAGTACGTACTTTACCTATTCCAGGCGAGGAAACACGGAGGTCTGGACACGTACCACCTGCAGTGGATCACGTCGGGGTCATCACTTGTGGTGGTCTCCCATGGAAAGAATGAGACACAGGCTGGTGTACTCGGGATGGGAGTCTAGAGCAAATTCTAGTGCTCCCTTTTATTGAGAATTTCGTACATAATAAGCATTCACATTGTGGATTAAAATAATTACACAGAATTGTTTACAGTCATCTGAGCTGCTTAATTGTTCCTGGTGTTTGTTTTTAATTTCCTTGCTTATCTCAGTGACCCTTAGGCAGACATGTATGTATAAGGTCTTAGACTACTCATTACCCAATACTGAAGTCAAAGTTTATTCCCACAGTGAGGAGATGCGTGCCTCGATGTGAGTGATGTTGAGTTGGTCATGCCCAGCCAATAACATGACCACCAAGCCATACCCACCACCTAAGCCATGCCCACAGAACCGGTTGTTAAAAAGTTTGAATCCCACCCCTGCTTGTGAATACCTCCTCTTTGTAGTTTTTAATTTAGATTCATACATACCCTGCTTTAGATTCATACCCTGCCTTTCCTCCAGAAGCTCAAAGCACTATATATATGTAATACTCTGTTCTCCAAGTTTTCTTTACAGTAACTTCTCTGTGAGGTAATTTAGGATGAGTAGTAATGAATGACCTATTCAGAGCTCTGCAGTGACTTTTCATGACCATGAGCAACTTTAACCTGCATCTGCTGTGTCATATTGCAATGCCTTAACTTTAAATCCAAGAAAATCAGCCATGGTACAATATGACTGCCCATTTTGATCTTATTTACTATTTTAAAAGCCATTTTTCTGTTTATCAACAGACACCTCACTCCATCAAATTTAGATCATCAAATTGAATAAACCTGTTCTATTTAACTTTGACTTTATGACACTGGGGATTTAAAAGAAAATTATTCCCTGAACAGGAATTAAGATTTTCAACCCACCTTTCAGAAAATTGTGGGTGTTGAACAATTGCTTGGGGAAGCAAAATATTAGAAAAGAATAGTCCTAACAAGAATAACACTAATAAAAAGTTATCTATATAGCATATATATCTATGTATATATCTTAAGAATAGACAGTCACTTATCTGAAATATATAGGTTCTCCTGCTTGAACAGGGGGCTGGATTAGCAGACCCCCAAGGTCCCTTCCAGCTTCTATTCTATTCTATTCTACTCTCTATACACACATACAAAATGTATAGAAGTAAAGTAAATGATGATGTTGCTTTGTCTTAGTCTAAAGCTCAATACTTCTGTTGTTGTGACAAGAATTTTGAAAAGCAAATCTGTCTGTATGTTTCTCAGATAAAAAGCTTCTGACAACTTTTAATACCCACTTTAGATAGGACTCTCAATCTATTACTTTTCAGCAGTTTCTTAGGCAGTAGCCAAATGTTTTCATATTTGGATATTATTTTGTTTTGGTTTTAATGATGCAACACCTCTTTCTTGCTAAATTCTGAGTATCTGTTTTGCTTTGAGGCATCCTGTTTTATAAAAATTCTCCAATTGCCAATGATCGCCTGCTTGACATTTCCAAACTTATTTAACAATTAGGCCAATTCCTATAACGCACCACTTTTTAGATTAGGCCAAATCTTCCAATCTGTTTTCCAGGCGAGATTTCCTGTCCAAGATCATGTGGCAGGAAAGACTGGGATGAGGGAAGAGGTCAGTCCTAGGCCTGCTGAGAGAGCCAGCGAAATTTGGCTGCATGGCAACCCTGACTTCCACTGTTTATTCTACCATGGAGGAGAGATGGAGAAGTCATCTCTAAACACAGATGATTTTAAAAAATAATGCAGGAATTGTCACTCACTGGCCTTGTAAAATGGTGCCTATGCCTATACTCACTGTTATCTTTGATATTTGGAAATGGATGGCTTGTTACAGTAATATATTTCACAAGTCTTTTTTTTTTTTTTTCAGATCCCTGAATGAACAGGAACCATAGGATTTAATCTTTGCATCCTAGAGCTACCAGCAATTCTTTCCTGAAGTCCCAAATATCAATTTTCCCCATGATAGGAATGAGGAAGAACAATATGACCTGTTCTGAAATAGCTTTTATCTTTACAGTTCGCTTGTTGTCTTAATTGCTGCCCTTAACACTGATAATGTAATCTACATAAGATTGTCCCTAACATTGTCCTAATTCTCCTTCTTCCTCTCCTTCACCTATTCCTTGTTTTGTTAACTAGCTTGTTTCTTGGCTCACTACCTGTTATAATTTTGGTAAATCTGGCCTGAGACCAAAATATTATTTGCTCTAGGATACAGTATTACTTGGTCTATTGTGTGGATGCTTGTGTATGTTTTAGTGGTGGGGAATTTTGGTGGGTGGGTGGGGTGTTTGGCGATTGTCATGTGTGTTTATGTGTTGGGTCTGGAATCAGGCTGTTATGTGAATTTCGTTGTATGTATACTGCGCATATACGTACAATGACAATAAAGAATTGAAATTCAGTATAAAGATGTTTTTGATAGTCCAGCATGGATTATGGTGCTCACTTCCAGTGAGTGGTTGTTCAAAGAGTAGTTGTTACAAATGTAAACATTCCAATTTTTAAACTGATTTTCCAGTTTGTGTGGCTGCTTTTAATTTTGTATACAGGCTAGGGAACTTTGTGAAAATAAGGTACATTAAGTATTTGAATAATTAGAATGAACATGCAACCATTTCCTCTAATTATATATTGCATCTGTTATTACCAGTTGGCTTTTTTCAGAGAGACAGAACAGATTCTAAGCATCTGTCTGAACAACCAGGTTGCTTGGCATAAGGGCAGGCTGTTAATCATTTACCAATGGCAGGAATGCATCAGTTTCTCCCTCTGTCAGTTACCAGCTCTCTTCTACCTGTGTATGAAAAGTAGCTTTTTCTGACTTCTGACCATTCAAGCAGCAAGGCAAATAATGTGATAACATCAGGAAAAAAAATGAAAAGATTGGCATTTTATTCATAACAATAAGCAATATAGTATTTTCCTTGTTAAAATCAGATTATGTTTCTTTCAGTGACAGTAATTGGATGCACTAGTTCTATTCATACCTTCTCGGCCCTCTTTAGAATATACTAGATCTTGAAGACAGAAAATAACTCCTGTAAAGCATTTATATTTCGCTGTGTTGAAGTTGCCTTCAATCTTTTTTATGGGACAAATATTCACAATCTAAAATATGTGTGTGTGTGTGTGTGTGTGTGTGTGTGTGTTCTGGTTTCCAAACATTTTTACCCTAATGTGCACAGCAACAGCTCAGTGGTATCTCTTGAGTCTGTGGGATTAATAATATTCACTCTAACTTTGGGACACAGAAAATTCTATCTCAATTTTTTAATAAAATTACCTTATCCGTCTCATTCTGGATTTATCAATGGTTTGCTCATTTACATTTCCAAGCATGATGTCTCAGCACTAAAAACCCTGATAATGCCTGATGGAGCTTAATCTCTCTAAATAAACAAGGAAGTGGATTAATAAAGTTTTTCAAATTGGAAAAATTCTTGAGAAATAACATGAGAAACCCTATGGTGCAAGGTCAATTGCATCGATGGGTTCAATTGGTTTTCTTTAATTTCTCTCTCTCTTCTTTTGTCTTAGGGTATAACATGTACTTTTTTTCTATTGTTTTAATTAAAAAATGGATTCCACAAAATTTGACTAATTGGGCAAGCTTAATGATAGCCCTATGCATTGCATGTGAGATTGTATGTTAAGTCTTAAAAGATAAGAAGGCAAAATATTTTCATTGAAGTGTCATTTCATATTTTTTTTCAGAAAATGAAAAGCATTCTCTGAAATATGTCATTCCTTTCAAATTACAAGAAGGTATACAAAACGTATGGTAAGTTTTGCATGCTGTCACTTTTGCCTGTGGAATAATTTGGAGCTGAAGAGTGGGAACAGTATTTCATCATTATCATTGTCAAGATTTTATTCTCCAGCTCAAATCTATTGCTTTTTGTTTTCTGCTTTAGTCATTCTTACCTAATCCCCATGTTCCTAATGTGTCTTTGACAGCTTTTTCATTTCTAATTTTTCACTTTGCTGAAAAGCTTTTTCTTACAACACAAAACAGCTCAAGTATTTGCTGTTTCCTCTTGAAAAGAACAGTGTTGCATAAACTTTAATTTAATGAACATCACTGAACATTCAGTTTTATAATCTAAGAACATTACAGAGTAGGTTTGTGACTTGCTATTGATAAAATAGCAATAGATGTTTTTCTGTAAACAGAAATCTAAATAATCAGCCTGGTAGTGTCAATTAATTATTCATTTATGAAAGCAAGGATTTTTAGGATCAGTTATGATGCTTGAAAATAATATATGTAGCATGAAGCAAAATTATAATCCAACTACATGCTCTACACTTAAGTCTGCAGTAAAGTATTTAGTGTCTTCTTGCTTAGAAGGAACAATTTGTATGATGACTGTCTAGAGCAGAGCTGTCAAACTGAGTTTGACATCCCTGCTCTAAAGCCACCAAATGTCTCAAAAGGCCCACTGAGCAGCGTACAACTCAATTTCAGTAAATGTGCATTCACGAGATTCAAGAAGCATTTTAAGGATCGAAAAATCTTTAAAGAGTTATAGTATACTACACATGCAAGCAACTCCACTATTGACAGTGCTTCAAGCATCTGTAATAGCTTCTAAACCAGTTACCAGCTCAGAGCTCCTCCCCTTCTTCTGGCCTCTTTTTGACATTTCTTTCTGCTCTAGTGCTTCTCCAAGCTGATTCAGAAGATTTGATTGGAGGAAGGTTGTATAAATACATTTGGAAGTAAATCAATGAATAAATGAGTATGTCTGTAGCATAGGAGTAGCAGGCAGTGAAAAGCACTAAAACATTTACATTATGTTTAGGAACACTTCTGAGCAGAGTTCTTGCATTAAAAATAAGCCACAGGATTATGTCCCCACTGACCTGCATGCTGAAACTCACCCCACTGTTTGACTAGAAAGCAGGGAGCCCCATTCTGGCCCTGGAGCACTGTGTGCTAAAGCTTTCAATCATCCTCCGCAAAACTATGAGTTTTACCCCATTAGCTTACCTGTGACAGCTTCTACTGAATATTTTAAAGTTTAATTAAACAAGTGATTTGTTTCAAATGATTTCATTCTGTTCCCACATGCCACCTCTTCATTTTAAAACATGTAACTCCCTCACTCTTATCAGATTATTGAAAACTCTGTGCCTCTTGAGAGAGCTGTTACATAACTGAACACCATACACACTCACGCACACATATACACACACAGAGGGAGAGAGCAAAACTATTACAGTGTTATAATTAAACCTACAGATGATATAATGGCAAACCTAGCACAGATTTTGCCTAACCCTAATTTATTTACAACCTCGTCAGTCTGCACCCCTGCCACACTCACTAGGTGTCCTAACAGTCATTTGAACATCATGTCATCATGAAGCATTTAAAACAAACCAGAAGGAATTAAATATTTAACAGCTCTATTGGGTTACACAGCAAGAAACAAAAACAAGAACTCCTAAAGTTCACCTTTCAGGTTAGCTCTAAAATTGATGCAACATAGCAATGGTCATGGACTTGTTTCAATTGCTTGGTCAGGGTTTATAATAAAAAGCTCCGTTTGGGATGTATCTGTTCTATGAATTATCAGAAAAATCTCATATGATTTTTTCCCTGTTCTTGCTCTCATTTAAATATGCTGACTTCCCCCACCCTCCTTTTTTTCCTCTGGAAAAGGGGAAGATGGACAAACACAGAAGAGGTTCCATGGACAAAACATTACAAATTATTGTTGTTCATAATTTAAACATCTTTGTATGATAAATCAGTGAGTTATACTAAATTTCAACATTACTATAATCAATTGAAATTAAAAGCCTTTTGATTATGTTCCTTAAAGACCATGTATGATAAATGTTTGCTTCAAAAAAGCAGAGTTTTCCTGGGAAACTTTCTTCTGAATGAAAGATAGTTAAAGCATCATTTTCTGCAAAGAATTAATAGATTCCATTCTATCATGTGCTCTTGTTTTTTCACAATACACAGAATTTTGGTTGGGTTGTATCTGCCTCTTCAATAAATCTGATAATTGCCATGTGAGGTAATAGGTCAATGCATATTATGTAATAAATGTGCTGGGGAGATATGCCTTCCGAAAGTTAGTTACAATCAATCAATTGTGGTAGCTCAGATATATTTGTGCTTAGATAGGAGAGAGAGTGAGGAGAAGGAGGGAGGGAGGGAGAGAGAGAGATGATAGATATACAAAATTCATTATATTTTAGCTGCTGAGTCAACATGGAAAAATATATTTTACTTTTCCATCGGTTTTTCCCAAAAGTTGGGAAGGTTTACAGGGAAATGTGGCAGCTGATTATCTTGAAAACAATGCACCTGAGATAGTAACAAAAGTTCTCTTTGTAGCTTTATGTTCAAACCTAAATATCAGTTCTTGTTGCAGCATTAAGTGATTAAGCACAAGAGTAACTGCTGGCATTCAAAATATTGTATGCGAATGCATTAATGTACATAGAAATAAGAGACAATAAGGATGAAAGAAATGGCAGCTAGGAATGGTCAGGCATGGTAGCACAGGATACAACGAGAGACACAAAGAAATAAAATAAATATACTTCATTAATAACAATATATTGCTCCATCTGTTTGGCTTTTAATCACAATTATGTCTTTAAATAGTTACAGGTATATAATTTTAAATCTTATATTGTAGCTTTGTGAAAAGTATTGCTTAATTATCATTGAAAATTGTTCTGCTGATGTGATTTTAATTATTAACTGATCATAACTGTTTTTTTAAATATAAATTTTATTTGGATTTTCACAAAAATATAATACAAATAAAACATCTTTTTTTTAGAATAGCATGATCCTGGGTTCTTCATACAGACACAAACTCAATTTCATATTCATCTTTGTGTTCTATTCCATATCTTATTACTATTATAACATTTTCTCCATAATTTTTCCCCTCCCTTGCTTTTCTCAACTTTATTTTTAATTATCTCATATCTAAATTCAGTTAGATAACTTTTTCTAAGTTTCAATGTCTTTCCAATCATTATATTTATCCTTTTGTCTGTCCTGTTTCAATTTCATATTATCTTTTCTCATTAAACAAATTTTCCCCTGAAGTTACTGGTTGGAGTATGACACCTTTATATCTTTTAATTTTATCCATTCAACTCTTATTTAAACTTCAATTTATGCCTTTAAAATATTATATTGAATATAGTACATAACTTCCAATTGAATTCTGCTTGTTATATTCTTAAAATACACACTATGTTCATATATATACATATACATATACATATACATATACATATACATATACATATACATATACATATACATATACATATACATATACATATATATTCTTAAGTTTTTGCGGGTACTTACATGTCTGGTATTCAGCTTCGTTCCGGTATTTTCCCATGTCATTATAGTTGTGCTCTTAAAGTTGTAGTAACATTTTGGCAGAATCTCATCTGCCATCATCAGGCTTCTGTATTGTGAATGAGATTTCAACGAAACGTCGCCAAAATACTTCCAATTTTACGCGGGAGAAAACCCGAATAACCAAAGATCCACATACAAATACCCGCGAAAACCTCAAAAACCACATATATATATATATATATATGTATGTGTATATGTATGTGTATGTGTATGTGTATGTGTATGTGTATGTACATGTACATGTATATGTATATGTATATGGTATTCAGCTTTGTTTGCATATTTTCCCATGTCATTATAGTTGTGCTTTTAAAGTTGTACATATAAATACCCGCGAAAACTTAAGAAAATGTCTGGCATTCAGCTTTGTTCGGGTATTTTCCCACGTGGTGCTTTTAAAGTTGTAGCAATGTTTCAGCAGAATCTCATCTGCCATCATCAGGCTTCTGTATGGTGTTTGTGAGTCAGACTTTTACAATGGTTTCAGATTTAAATTTGGGGCAGCCTATTGCTGTGTCAGAATGGTTTTTTCTTTATCCTGATTGGTTGGGAGTCTTGGTCTGTGTTTATTGGTCTTGGAGTTTGCTGTATTCTGCTTGATTGGTTTCTGATATCTTCTGTCTGTTTTTTGGCTCTTTTTGTATCTTGATTGATACTAGTAGCAGAACACAGCAAACTCCAAGACCAATAAACACAGACCAAGACTCTCAACCAATCAGGAAGAAGAAAAAACCATTCTGACACAGCAATAGGCTGCCCCAAATTTAAATCTGAAACCACTGTAAAAGTCTGACTCACAAACACCATACAGAAGCCTGATGATGGCAGATGAGATTCTGCTGAAACGTTGCTACAACTTTAAAAGCACCACGTGGGAAAATACCTGAACAAAGCTGAATGCCAGACATGTAAGTACCCGCGAAAACTTACACACACACACACATATATATATGGATCTTTGGTTATTCAGGTTTTCTCCCACATAAGATTGGAAGTATCTAGGCAACGTTTTGATGAAGTCTCATTCATCATCTTCAGGCTTAGTCTTCAGCTCTGTGCTTCCCAGAGTGATCACAAACACCATACAGAAGCCTGCTGATGGCAGATGAGATTCTGCTGAAATGTTGCTACAACTTTAAAAGCACCACTATTATGACGTGGGAAAATAGCCGAACAAAGCTGAATGCCAGACATGTAAGTACCCGTGAAAACTTAAGAAAACGCAGTTATGCTTTTAAAGTTGTAGCAATGTTTCAGCAGAATCTCATCTGCCATCATCAGGCTTCTGTATAGTGTTCATCTGTGAGTCAGACTTTTATGGTGGTTTCAGATTTAAATTTGGGGCAGCCTATTGCTGTGCCAAAATGGTTTTTTCTTTATCCTGATTGGTTGGGAGTCTTGGTCTGTGTTTATTGGTCTTGGAGTTTGCTGTATTCTGCTTGATTGGTTTCTGATATCTTCTGTCTGTTTTTTGGCTCTTTTTGTATCTTGATTGGCTGGCAACATTGTATTACTTTATTGGAGGCCTTTAGTGCAGCTTGGCTCTGGGTAAACGGATGGCTATCATTAGTTAGGAAGCTAGGTTTCATCTGGGTGCCTGGTTGGGGTGTGTTTGAGCTGGAGGTATCAGGGGGGATCTGTTTGTGCCCAGGTGTTTGCCTGGCTTGTGGTGTGGAGATTTTTTTGTTTATGAGTGTAAATATATATATATATATATATATATATATATATCTGTGTGTGTGTGTGTGTGTGTGTGTGTGTGTGTGTGTGTGTGTGTGTTTTCTTAAGTTTTCGCGGGTACTTACATGTCTGGCATTCAGCTTTGTTCGGGTATTTTCCCACGTGGTGCTTTTAAAGTTGTAGCAACGTTTCAGCAGAATCTCATCTGCCATCATCAGGCTTCTGTATGGTGTTTCTCTGTGAGTCAGACTTTTACAGTGGTTTCAGATTTAAATTTGGGGCAGCCTATTGCTGTGTCAGAATGGTTTTTTCTTCCTCCTGATTGGTTGAGAGTCTTGGTCTGTGTTTATTGGTCTTGGAGTTTGCTGTGTTCTGCTACTAGTATCTTCTGTCTGTTTTTTTTTTTGGGGGGGGCTCTTTTTGTATCTTGATTGGCTGGCAACATTGTGTTACTTTATTGGAGGCCTTTAGTGCAGCTTGGCTTCAGATAAATGGACGGCTATCATTCGTTAGGAAGCTGGGTTTCATCTGGGTGCCTGGTTGGGGTGTGTTTGAGCTGGAGGTATCAGGGGGGATCTGTTTGTGCCCAGGTGTTTGCCTGGCTTGTGGTGTGGAGATTTTTTTGTTTGTGAGTGCAGGCTTCCAAATGATTGACAGTCTGGTGGAATCATCTCTTCTGTTCATGCTTTCTGGTCTTTTTTCAATCTCTATGGCTTCTCTGATGATTCTGTGGCTGGGATTTTCTATGGTGGCTAGGGTTTTGGTGCCATTGAAGTTGATGTTATGACCTGTGGCTTCCATGTGTTGGACGAGTGAGGAAGTGTGTTCCAGCTTTTTGACTGCATTTTTGTGTTCATCCAGGCGGGTGCTTATTCTTCTATTGGTCTGTCCAATATATGTGGCTGGGCATGAGGCACAGGGGACTTCATATATGCCTTGGTTTTCCAGGTCAATTTTGTCTTTGGGGTTCCTGAGGATGGCTGCTATTTTTCTGTCTGTTTTGAAGGCAGTCTTGATGTGGTGTCTGTATAGAATCTTACTAATTTTGTCTGTAGTGCCTCTTATGTAGGGCAGGACAGCTGTTCCACGGGTTTGTTCATCTTCTGGGTCTCTATTATGTCTCAGTGTGTTTTTGTGGATCAAGTTGGTGATTTTGCTTTTGTGGAAGCCGTTGGCTGTCAATATTTTAGTCAGGGTGCATAGTTCAGTCTTAATGTGTGTCTTGTCTGCCAGGCGTTTGGTTCTAGTAATTAGTGTTTTAGCCACGGAGTTTATCTGTGCTGGGTGGTGGTGGGATTGGGCGTTGAGGTAGCGGTTGGTGTGTGTTTTCTTCTGGTATATGGTGTGTCCTAGTGTGCCATCTGTTTTCTTGTAGATTAGTACATCTAGGAATGGTAGTTGTTTGTTTCTGTTTCCATGGTGAACTTGATTTTGGGGTGTGCGCTGTTTAGGTGTGTTAGGAAGTTGTTTAGGTTTTCTTGTCCATGGGGCCAAATCACGAATGTGTCATCGATATATCTTAACCATAGTTTGGGTTTGAGTATGGCATTAGCCAGGGTTCTGGATTCGAATTCTTCCATGAACAGGTTTGCAATGACAGGTGACAGTGGTGATCCCATGGGGGCTCCTTCAATTTGTTTGTATCTTTGTCCTTTGTATATGAAATATGTGTTGGTTAAGCAGTGTTCTGTTAGTTCTATGAGGTGTTTAGCTGGTTGGTATTTATTTTTGATGATTTCGAGGGTCTCTTTTATCGGGACTTGAGTGAATAGTGAAACCACGTCAAAACTTACAAGCAGATCTTCTTGCTCCACGTGTAGATCTTTGATCATTTCCAAGAAGTGGTATGGACTCACAAAGAAACACCATACAGAAGCCTGATGAAGGCAGATGAGATTCTGCTGAAACATTGCTACAACTTTAAAAGCACCACATGGGAAAATACCCGAACAAAGCTGAATGCCAGATATATATATCACCAACTTGATCCACAAAAACACACTGAGACATAATAGAGACCCAGAAGATGAACAGACCCGTGGAACAGCTGTCCTGCCCTATATAAGAGGCACTACTGACAAAATTAGTAAGATTCTATACAGACACCACATCAAGACTGCCTTCAAAACAGACAGAAAAATAGCAGCCATCCTCAGGAACCCCAAAGACAAAATTGACCTGGAAAACCAAGGCATATATGAAGTCCCCTGTGCCTCATGCCCAGCCACATATATTGGACAGACCAATAGAAGAATAAGCACCCGCCTGGATGAACACAAAAATGCAGTTAAAAAGCTGGAACACACTTCCTCACTCGTCCAACACATGGAAGCCACAGGTCATAACATCAACTTCAATGGCACCAAAACCCTAGCCACCATAGAAAATCCCAGCCACAGAATCATCAGAGAAGCCATAGAGATTGAAAAAAGACCAGAAAGCATGAACAGAAGAGATGATTCCACCAGACTGTCAATCATTTGGAAGCCTGCACTCACAAACAAAAAAATCTCCACACCACAAGCCAGGCAAACACCTGGGCACAAACAGATCCCCCCTGATACCTCCAGCTCAAACACACCCCAACCAGGCACCCAGATGAAACCCAGCTTCCTAACGAATGATAGCCGTCCATTTACCCGAAGCCAAGCTGCACTAAAGGCCTCCAATAAAGTAACACAATGTTGCCAGCCAATCAAGATACAAAAAGAGCCCCCCCCCCAAAAAAACAGACAGAAGATACTAGTAGCAGAACACAGCAAACTCCAAGACCAATAAACACAGACCAAGACTCTCAACCAATCAGGAGGAAGAAAAAACCATTCTGACACAGCAATAGGCTGCCCCAAATTTAAATCTGAAACCACTGTAAAAGTCTGACTCACAGAGAAACACCATACAGAAGCCTGATGATGGCAGATGAGATTCTGCTGAAACGTTGCTACAACTTTAAAAGCACCACGTGGGAAAATACCCGAACAAAGCTGAATGCCAGACATGTAAGTACCCGCGAAAACTTAAGAAAACAATTTGTTCGGGTATTTTCGCACGTCATAGTAGTGGTGCTTTTAAAGTTGTAGCAACGTTTTGGCCGAATCTCATCTGCCATCATCAGGCTTCTGTATTGTGTTCGTCTGTACCAATTAAAAGAAAAAACAGCTGCAAGCTCACATTACTCCAAGAAGCACAAAGCCGAAGACACAAGCTTGAAGATGACGAATGAGATTTCGTCAAAACGTCGCCAAAATACTTCCAATTTTACGCAGGAGAAAACCTGAATAATCAAAGATCCACATACAAATACCCGCGAAAACCTCAGTAAACAAATATATATATATATAGAGAGAGAGTAAATGAAACACTCATTCCATTCCATTCCAATTCTATTCTATCATTAATATTAGTTAGAATCTTAACATCTTTAACATTTCTTTTCAATTGAATATCATACTTCCTTGTGAACACTTATAAACTTTCCATAATTAATTCTTTTTTTCCATATTTCTCTTCACTTATATTTTTTATAAATCATTAATAATAATTAAAATGTTCCCATCCTTTCCTAATTTCATTCTCATTCACTTTGTTTCATTTATTTATTAACAAACATTTCACTGCATTACAATAAGTATTTTATCCATCATTTTAATCATACATTGTTTCATATTTTCTAAAATTATTTCTATTTCTAATGTAACAATATTAAATTTTCACCCATTATCTCTCAATAGGCTTATACTTTTAATCCTTATACATTTTCCCTGTTTCTCTATATCTTGTTTGTGTCTTTTATAACTTCTTTTTCTTTCCTTCTTCCCCCTCTTCTTCCCCCTCCCCTTTTTGCACCCTTGTCTCTCTACTTCTCATTCTCTCTTCTGTGATCCTCTCCTGTTGCTTCCTAATATTGTAATTATTTTTCAAACTATTTTTTTTTTGGAGGGGTGTTCTTTCAAATCTTAAACTTTGCACTCTCTTTCCCCCCTTTCCTTTTTTCCCCCACATAAAATTACTTGATCATTAAAGATGGCTCCTTCTTTGTCCTAACCTTCTTGTTCTACAAGCGTTTCTTGTTGTTTCTCACAGTTCCAGATCTCCATTTCTAAAAATTGGAATACGAAGCCAAAAGAGACTCTTCCTTCTTGTGCATCTTCTTTCTGTTTTTTAAGTTCCATTTTCAGTTCTTCTAAAAGTGATGCCATTTTAAACACTTTTAAACAACCACCCAATTGATTTTAGTTATTTAAATCCAATAGCCCCAAATCCAAAAATCACCAAGTAATCCAAATAATCCCAAGTTATTTCTTCTTCCTTCTTTTTTCCACTTTCTCTTCCTGGGGTTCTATTATTTTGTTACAAAGTTTCAGTTAGAATGTATCTTTTAGGAATCTTGTTAAGGTTTCACTATAAATTCCTTTTGGTTCCAGGCAGTCTCATCCATTTTTTTCAGAACCCACCCTTTTATTCTTTCTTTTTCTCTCCTTTCCTGCTTTTAAAGGTTTTTAAGTATCCAAAAATCTTTATTATCCCTTTGACATTTTATTTTCAGCTTAAATGCCTATTGATGTCAAAGTGGATTTTTGTCAATTTCTTACTTAAATCTCTTAGTTGTCAGTATAAGGAAGGGAAAGGGGGGAAAAGCCAAATTCTTTCCCATCCCTCTCTCCTTCACTGCTTCAAAGTCTTCTTTGGGAACAATGTTATTTTTTATAGTTCAAATTCCAGGATACCTTATGTTGTTGCTTTTTCAGTTTAACCCAGTCAACCAAAACTTTCTCTTCTTATCTTCCTCCTGCACATTCTTTTCCCATCGAGTTCTTCTTTGAGGTGGCATTTCTGACCACCGCTGCAACCGCCTTTGGGAAATGGAGTAATGGCCAGCTGAGGAGGAGAGATGCGGCTCTTCTCGACCCTGCTGGTGGTCTCCCCCCTCTTCACCACCTCTACAGGATGGCTTAGCCCCAAATCCAGCCAGCTTGGGGTGCTCTGGCGGCGAGCACGGATCGAAACTGCGCACGATCATGAATTTTGGTCCGTCAGCGAAGAAGCTCAAACCAGAAGTCCTGATCGTAACTGTTTTAATGCCCAAATTTCTTCTGTTTTTATTTGTACTTTGATCAGCCTTGGCCTCAGAATTCCCATCTATATAATACTAAAACTCTTCATGTTGTGGCAAAATGGTGCATCATAGGATAACAATTTTTGAATCAAGATAACTTCAAATGGATAACCTAAGAATGCATCCAAAATCCAGAGCCTGTGACTCCTGAGGGAATTAAATGTGGGAAAATTGTGGCTACTTCAATACTAATGGAGGAAGGAGGGAGAAAGGAAGATTTCCAATGCTCTTTGCCATATTCCCACAAGAAAACTGAATAGGAAATCTGGCAGAAAGTCAGTAGTCGCTGCTACTCCCCTTGCCCACTCTTGGTTATTCTGTTTTTCTGTTTAGCTAAGGACATACCTCAGAAACGATGACCCAATTTAACATGGGTAGTCTGTTTCCTTCTATAGTTGAACCAGAGATTAGTAAATTCCAAACAATGCCAGTATTTAATTTAATGCTGGCATTTCCCGTAACAAAAGGTGTAGTATTGTTGTTCAAAGTCTAATCACATACATGTATAAACTTAATTATCTCACCTTTCCAATTCCTAACAATACTTTCTTTCAAATAAATCTTTGGCCCAGATGAAAGCTATTTCTTTTAAAATAGCTGGTGCTAATTTTCCAGCATGCATGATAAAACACAAATATTGATTTGGGCACAGTGACTGATGGATAAGTGATATGAATATAACCACTACTGGATGGAAAATGATGTGATGAGTCTTGATAGTGCTATGCTATTCGTGCAGCCACTGCTAAGTCCAGCCCTTTATTTTTAAAAAAATTCTGCGTACTGGAAAATACCAGCTGGTTAAAGTCTTCAACCACTTTTTATCTTTTAAGCACCAAGGTCACTTGGATATTAATTCCAAGTGTCACTTTACTTAATTCTATTAAGGAGGCATTCTTGAGGACATTGGGGTTTTTTAAATTATTTTAGAGAACTTTTTTTCTTGGAACAGCTCTGATTTGAATTTGTGTGCATGACAGGTGATCCTGAGAAATATTCTAGAGCATAACATTGATACTCTGAATGACCTCACCGAGAATTACATTCCCATAATGTTGCAAGTTACCAAGGAACATTTTGTACTAGAGTCTTTTTTAGCATCCTTGTTACTCCCTGATAAATGTCTTTGTTCCCCTTTGATTACTATTGTTCTGAGTTCTTAAACCATTCCTAAGTCTCATAATTTTCTAGGTTTTAGCTTAACCTAGAATGTCTTTTCTCTAAAGGTAAGAGGTTTTTATCCTATTATTGGGGGGAAGTAGAAACTGGGCATGCTCAGAAAAAATGGTATTGCATTGATCAAGAGGGCACACAAATGACTTTCCTGATATGTCTACCCACGAACTTTTGTGTTGGCATATTTTTTATTTATTTTTAATTATTTGTCAAGCAAGTATTAGATAACAGGTATAAGTATAAACATGGTTATGAATATATGAAATGCATACGAATAAAAAGAAACAATAGGACAGGGACGGTAAGCATGTTGGTGCACTTATGTATGCCCCCTACAGACCTCTTAGGTCTAAGGTTAAAGTTTTTGTGGTTTGGGGAAGAAACCAGAGTCAGGTAGAGTATTCCAGATATTGACCACTTTGTTGCTGAAGTCGTATTTCCTGCAATCAAGTTTGGTGCGATTTACCTTGAGTTTGAATCTATTGTGTGTTCTTGTATTATTGTGGTTGAAGCTGAAGTATTAATTGACAGATAGGACATTGCAGTAGATAATTTTATGCACTACACTTAGATTGGACCGAAGGCAGTGTAGTTCTAGGTTTTCTAGGTCTAAAATTTCAAGTCTGGTGGCATAGGGTATTCTGCTATGAGTAGAGGAGTGGAGAACTTTTCTCGTGAAATATTTCTGGACTTTCTTGACTGTATTAATATCAGATACATAATGCGGGTTCCAGACTGATGAGCTGTATTCAAGTATTGGTCTAGCAAATGTTATGTATGCTCTAGTTAGTAGTGCAATATTGCTGGAGAAAAAGCTACGCAGGATTAGGTTAACAACTCTTAATGCCTTTTTAGCTATGTAGTTACAGTGGGCTCTAGCACTTAGATCATTAGAGATGAATACTCCAAGGTCCTTGACATAATTGGGGTCCTCAACAAGGTCTTAACTTGTATTTTATTTTCTGATTTTTTTGCCAATGTGTAAGACAGAGCATTTGTTTGTTGAGATTTGAAGTTGCCATTTGTTTGACCATTCTGATACATAATCGAGGTCATTTTGAAGGCTAGCAGTATTGTCAATGGTGTTGAATAGCTTTACATCATCAGCGAAAATAATGCAGTTGCTCTTTATATGATCACAGAGGTCATTTATATAGAGTATAAAGAAAGTTGGTCCTAGAACGCTGCCTTGGGGGATACCACTGTTGACAGGTACAGGATTTGATAGGGTATTCCCTATTTTGATCATTTGTTGCCTGTTTGACAGGAATGCATCCATACAGTTATGCAGATGACCGGAGATACCATAAGATTTTAGTTTTAGAAGTAGTTTTTCATGTACTACTGAATCAAAGGCTTTACAGAAGTCTGTGTAAATAGTTTCAATTGCTTTGCTCTGATCAAGTTGTATAGTCCATATGTTTTTGCAGTGTAGGAGTTGCAGATTACTGGAGTTTTTTTTCTGAAACCAAATTGTTTGTTAGAGAGTAGGTTGATTGTCTCTAAGTGGAGGATAATGGATTGGTTAATAATTGATTCCATGACTTTACAGGTGACGCAGCATAAGGAGATTGGTCTGTAATTTTCAACTAGGCTGGGGTCTCCCTTTTTGAAGATGGGGATGGCTGTGACTAGTGACCATAGGTTTGACAAGGAGCTGGTCCTGAAAGATTTTTCAAAGATTATGCTTAGAGGTTCTGCTATGGCAGTGAATAGTTTTTTTAAGAAGTAGGCACATATTCTGTAGATAAATAGAAGTGGTTTTAGATTGCGTAGTGCTTTTTCAACATTATCTTCTGTAAAATTGATATGTATTAGAATATTGTAGTTCTCTGTGGTTTGACTAGGAAACTAGTCAAACCACATGACTAGGGCATGAGCCATTGCTGTTTAGAACGACTGAGGCAAAGAATGTGTTAATGAGGTTGGCTTTAATGGTTTTATCATTATAGTCTTTACCGTTAGGTCCTTTTAGGGGTAGGATGGCTCTCGAGTCTTTAAGTTTGTTGTTTACAAAATTATAGAAACCGCGGGAGGAATTTGTGCATAGAAGGTTTTCCTCTTGTTTAATATGATAATTGGTGCATTTTAGTCTTTATCTGGTGGCATAAATTTTTGTATCGGCTTTTAAAATTGGCAACGTGGCCAGATTTGTTTTTCTGCCAAAGGGATTTCTTTTTGGATTGGAGCTTCCTTATTGTTACGCCCCCCTTCTCTCTCTCACACACACACACACTTAGTACAATAAAAGGTTTTGCAAATCATTTGTTACAGAAAGTTGTTTAAAAAGTGTTTAGAGGTAGTCTGTGTATTACTTTCTGCCTTGATACTTGGGGATTGATTTGATTAATCTGGCCATAACAAGAGAAGAAGTATGAGAGTACTTATGTGGAGTTGTATTTAGTTGCCTTGCTCTACTCCTTGCTGGCCAGCTAGAGGAAATTAGAATCAAAATACTTCTGTTCTCAAAATGTTGCCCAAAAGGAAATGGAGATGAACAGTTATGGCAAAAAGCTGAGAATTCTTAGCTGATAGCAGGAGTGGGATTCTACCAGTTCACACCTATTTGCTAGAACTGGTTGTTAACATTCTAAGCAGTTCGGAGAACCAGTTGTTAGAAGAAATTACTGGCCTAATCCTGTAAGGAAGGCAGGAAGGAAACATTCTGGTGTTGCTTACAGAAATGGCCTCTCCGTTAACCCTTACTACATTCTTGGCAGGACTAGACTTCCTGTCTCGGGAATGTCTCTGGAGTTTTTCCCCCCTTTGCTGATACCTTGCTTATGTGGAGTGACCATTCAAAGTTACAATGGCACTGAAAAAAGTGACTTATGACCATTTTTGACATTTACGACTGTTACAGCATCCCCACAGTCATGAGAGGCCAGGCGAGGAGATGCGTGCCTCGATGTGAGTGATATTGAGTTGGCCACACCCAGCCAATAACATGGCCACCAAGCCATGTCCACCCAGTCACATGACCACCAAGCCATGCCCACCACCTAAGCTACACACACAGAAGCGGTTGTTAAAAATTTGAATCCCACCCCTGGCTGTGGAAGATTCACTGTGTAGAATTCAAAGCTATGGAATTCATTTGTTGAATTATCTCAGTAATCCTTATTGTAGCTATGCCAGGCATCTTAGTATGCAAAATTGCAAGTATGAGTTAAGGAATTAGTTATACATCCAAAATCTGAGATGTGGTCAGGAGCTTCAGGGAGTATTTCACCCAAGTTACAATGCCTAGTCGTACCTACCTAACTATTGATTTTTCAAAATCTGTTATGAACTAATAAAACGCTTAAATAAAGTTTTATCAAACCTTTAGAAAATAGCAGGGTTCTAGTCCTGCACTTCTGATTGGCCGATAATAGCGATATTGGATTGGTCCGTTCAGGAGAATCTGATTGGCTGTTAACGGGCCACTCTCATTGGTTAAGGGGGTTAACACTCCACGTTTCTTTTTGGTTACTAGATCAGCAGCTTGCCTATAAAAGGGCTGCTGCTGCCCTAGGTTTTTTGCTCTGTTCAGAATGATTAATAAAGAGTTGAAGTTCACTGTTCACAGTCTCGTCTCCGTTCCTTGCGCCCATGTGCAGAATTTAACACTGGCGACAAGGGTGGGATGCGGAGACGTCGGAGCTGACTGAACACTACAGAGCACAAAACAGAGCATGTGGCTGAAGGCGCATCAACAGCGGAAACCATGACTGGTGGCACCATACCACCCGCTCCATTCGACCCGGCACAAGAAGACTGGGACTCATATATGGACCGGTTCCAGATGTTTCTGGAGACCAACAACTTGAAGGATGCCACTACTGGGAAAAAGCGAGTGGTATTCCTGACTCACTGTGGACCTGCCATTCTTAAGATGACTAAGGCAATGGCGAAACTGGCTGAGGTGAAATCCATGGACTGGGATATCCTCGAGCCTCTCCTATGGGCCCATTATGTACCTACCATACCAACGCTTGTCCGAAGACATGAATTTTACCAGAGAGACCAGCGGAAAGGAGAAAGCGTTGCAGATTTCATCGCAGATCTCCGGAACCTGGGAGGCCTCTGCGGGTTCGCTGACCTCGAAGAAGCTCTAAGAGACCAAATAGTTCTGGGACTAGATGCGCCACATGTGTAAAGTAAGCTGATGGTGAAAGGCGACATCAGCCTTGCAGATACCATTGCTGACGCTACTGCAGCAGAAGCAACCAGGAAGTCGGCTGTCCGAATGCGCGGTATTAATGCCCCACTCCGCCAACTCGCCGGCGAAACCTCACCTCGCCTTGAGGGACATGCAATGGCAACACACCACGAGGACCTCGAATCATCATCAGAAAGTGATGAGGAAGAGGTCAACTGGCTCTGGTCTGAACAAGACCAATGCCACCAGCGTAACCAGAGACTGCAGTATCAATGCGCAGGTTGTGGGGTAAACCACCCACGATCAGACTGCAAATTCCTCGACGTGCTCTGCCATGTTTATGGGAAGAGAGGCCACATCGGAAAGGTCTGTCGAAGCAAGCAAGGATCCAGCCCACTTCAGAGGGGGACCAACTACCACCAAACCACAGGAAGTCGTCCTGTGAATCGGGAACATTTGAACCACCAATGGAACAACCACTCCTACAGAAATAAAACACTAGCCCATTCAACGAAATGAGAAGAGGCACACCAAACCATTACGATTGGTCACCCCTCATCATTAGATGCAAAGAAGATCCAAGTGAAGGTCGCCATCGAAAACCAGCCCTGCGTGATGGAAGTCGATTCAGGATCGTCCCTCTCGATGGTTTCCTGGAAGACCCTTAAACAATTAATCCCTGCTGTCTGGCAGCAAGACCTCAGAATCCAAAGAATCATACTTAAGGACTATCAGGGAAACCGAATTCTGGTCGTTGGATCCAGCCTAGTCCAGGTCTCATTCAAAAATTGTACTGCATCATTTTAAGTTCACCCTTTTCATCCAATATTTCCCCATATCTAACTGTTTGTTCCTTCTTATAAGTTATAGGATATGAAAAAGCTTCAATAGTTGATAACCAAACTGGAATTTTCAAATAACATGGTTTCTTAATTTTCTCCCAATTCAACCATGACGATTCCCATATATAATGCCTTCTAAAATAACCCTGTGATTTAGTTCCCTTATACCATAAAAAAGCATGCCAACCCAATAATAAATCATGACCTTCTAATGCCAACAATCTAGTCTTTCTTAACATTATCCATTCTTTAACCCACATTAAGTTTGCAGCTTGATAATACAACTCCCAATTAGGAAGGCCAAATCCTCCTCTAATTCTAGCATCCTGTAAAAGTTTTAATTTTATTCTCGCTTTCTTGCCTTGCCATATATACTTCAACACAATTTTATTTAATTCTTCAAAGTAATCCTTACTTAACCTAATTGGTATTGTTTGGAACAAATATAAAATTCTGGGTAAAATATTCATCTTAATTATTGAAATTCTACCTTTCAATAACAATTGTAGGTTTTCCCATTTTTTCAGGTCGGATGCTATCTACTGTTTAAGTTTAATATAGTTATTCTCTTTCAGTGTAGTACATCTTGATGTCAGATATATCCCCAAATATTTAACTTTGTTCGTAACTTGAATTTTCAATAAATCTGCCAGCACTTCTCTTTGTTTTAATAACATGTTCTTTGTCAGAATCTTTGTTTTTTTTTTAAACAAATTTTATTGATTTTAAAGACAAACAAACCATCATTAACCATTAAATTCATAAAACCACTTTCCATTATTAATTTTACAAGTCAAGTAAAATATTATTTTATGTAACATAATTCTGTTTTACACCATTTCAATATAAACATATAGATATATCTTAACAAATTTCTCATTATTTCTCTTTTTGTATTCAATTTCATTGTTATTATTATTATTTTCTATATTTATCCAGTTTATAATCATCATCTTCATTTCTCTCTGACTTGATTACCATTATTTTCATCCAACATTCCTCCAAGGTTTTATTAATTCTCAAACAAAACATAGACACACAAAACACAAAAATATAAAACTTCTTTTAAGAAAGTAGTTTGGCCCCAGATTACCTCTCTTTGTATGGACTTCAATAAAATTCGTGCTCATCTTGTATACCATTACCTATCTTATTTACCATCCTATATCTTCTATTTAACTTCTCCCCGCTTTTCGTTCTTCTTATTTCTATTTTATTTAATTCATTTTAATTTAAATCATTATATTTGTATTTTTTGTCCATTCTTTCCAGATTATCCATTTATCTCATTCCCTATAGTAAAAAAAAAAAAAAGAAGAATTTCTCCTGAAATCATTAATCAGAGTATGATGCCTTTCTATCCTCCCCCTCCTTCCCTATGGAATCAACAAATGGCCATTGAGAAACCTGTTGTTTTTTATAAAAGGTAAAAACTTGGCTTCTTGTTATAAATGGGAAGGGAGAGGACAAAAAAAAAATATTAAGATTTTGCTGGAGGAGATGCCTTGAAGATCTTGAGACTAGAAATTGATTGCAACAAGGCTGTAAAATACAGATTGGGCTTTTTTTCTTTTCCCTTTTACTGATACCACCCAAGGAAGAGAAAGTGAGAACATTGTGCGTTGCTGGACTGATTGATGTCTCTGGGACTTTGAGGAATTGTTTTAACTTTTGAAACATTTTGGTTGCTCAAAGAAGAACAAAGAATGGCTTTATCTGATGATGAACTTAGAAAGGAATATCAAGAAAGTAAGGACGCTGTGAAAGAAGCTTTCCTTTCTATAGAAATGGCGCTTGCTATTTATCAGCAAACACAACAACAGATGGAGGAAACAGAAGGAGAAGAAAAAGAAGACGCCATCGTCAGAATCTTTGTTTTGTCTTTATTTATTTTCAAACCAGCCATCTCACCATACATCTCTATCTTTTCCAATAGTTTTAAAGCTGTCTCTAAAGGGTCTTCCAAAATAAAGACCAAATCATCCGCAAAGGCTTGCAATTTAAATTCCTCCTTTTTGACTTTCATCCCTTTTATGTTTATATCCTCTCTAATATTTCTTTTTAAGACTTCCAAGGTCAATACAAATAACAAAGGAGATAATGGGCATCCTAGTCTTGTACCTTTTTTAATATTGATAGAGTCTGTGAATTCTCCATCTATCATTACTTTTGCCGTTTGCTTATAATATACGGCTTCTATTGCTTGGATAAATTTTCTAGCAAAGCCCATCTGTTCCAATAATAATAACATAAATCTCCAGTTCACATTATCAAATGCCTTTTGGGCATCTAAGAATATCAAAGCCATTTGTTTTTCAGGGTGTGCCTCATAATATTCCAATGTGTCCAGGATTACCCTCATATTGTCTTTAATTTGTCTCTTTGGTAAAAATCTATTCTGATCAAAGTGAATAAAGTTATTGAGATATTTTTTAAGCCTTTCTGCCAAGATTGAAGCAAAGATTTTATAGTCTGCATTCAATAAGGAAATAGGTCTATAGTTCTTAATTTATAATGGGTCAACCCC
This sequence comes from Hydrophis major, assembly GCA_033807585.1. Lineage (NCBI taxonomy): Eukaryota > Metazoa > Chordata > Lepidosauria > Squamata > Elapidae > Hydrophis > Hydrophis major. The sequence continues at coordinate 192,188,495 of CM066329.1, forward strand.
TTCTTTTGGAATAAGTGTAATATAAGCTTCTGACCATGTTTTAGGTATTTTCTTATTTATCATAACTTCATTCATGACTTCTAACAGTGGAATGCTCAAATTCTTGTAATATTTTATAAAATTCTGCCGGGAAACCATCTGGTCCTGGTGCTTTTCCATTGTTCTGTCTGTTGAGTGCTTCAGTTAATTCCATCATTGTTATAGCACTTTCTAACATTTTCCGAGTTTCATCAGGTATCTTAGGTAGGTTAGCATTTTGTAAATACTTTTTAATTTTTTCCTCATCAAGATCCTCCTGTTTATATAATTGTCCATAAAAATCTCGAATGATTGCCTTTTTCTCCTTATTACCATAACAAATTTGACCATGATCATCTATTAACTGTGATATTTTCCTTGACTCTTTCTCTTTTCTCAACTTATATGCTAACCATCTACCTGGCCTATTTGCATCTTCAAAATAGTTCTGTATAGCACTTCTAATTTTTTGTGCCAGTTCTTCTTTCTCTGCTTGATCCATTTTATGTTTAATTATGTCCATTTTAAGTTTGATGCAAAATTTAGAAGAACAAGGTATAAAAATGAATTGGTTTTCATATGCGCAAATACATGCAAGGTATCTTAAAGATTCTAAAATAGAAGGATTTTATGATAAATTGACTGATTTAGATAGGATTTTGACAGGTACTGATGAAAAAGTGATTAAAAAACTATATAGTTATTTGTTGGAAATTAAATTAAAGGAAGAACAAGTTAAAGAAACAATGATTGCTTGGGGGAAGAATTTTGGATATGGGATTGATTTAGATAAATGGAAAAAATTGTGGTCACAAAATTATAAAATGACAATGTCACAGCATATAAAGAAAATTTGTACAAGATGTTTTACAGGTGGCACTTTCCCCCGACAAGAATAGCAAGAATGTTCAAGAATAAATCTGAAAAGTGCTGGAAATGTCATCAGATACCTGGCTCATATTACCATATGTGGTGGACTTGTGAGGAGGCCAGGAAATACTGGACTAGAATTCGCATATGGCTGGAAAAAATGACAAAGAAACACATAGATTTGAAACCAGAGATTTTTTTATTGAGAATCTTACCTGATATATATATATAATAAAAACTTAAAGTATTTGATTGTAAATGTATTAACAGCGGCTAGGATTGTATTTGCTAAACATTGAAAGAGTGAGAAAATACCATTAGAGGAAGAAATTATTAAGAAAATATTGGAATGTGCTGAAATGAGTAGATTGACATTTGAAATTAGAGAACAAGAAGATAAACAATTTTAGGAAGTTTGGGATCTCTTTTATCAATGGTTATATAATACAATATAATAATAGAATATTTAGAAATTTAGGAAATAATATATAATTTTTCTTGGTTTTAATAATTTTTTAGAATACTTTATTAAGATAGATTTGGTATGATTCTATGATTTGTTATAAAATAATTTAACTCAATTATAGTTATCTCGCTTAAGTATGAATTAGTAAAATTATAGTCAAATGATTGTTCAGTAATGATATTAGGATATTTAACTGATGATTGATAATGTAAGTTATTATGTAATATAATTATTTTGATGACTATGAAATAGATGCACAAAAGGGAGTGGTAAACCAACCGATACACTGTAAATTTATGAAGAATGATATTTTTTTATGTTATGTTTTATGTTTTATATGTTTTTGTTTGTCGTTAAGATCAATAAAACTTTTATCAAAAAAAAAATCATACTGCATCTTTACCATTGACCATCGTCGACCGTGATCGGCCTAGCTTGTTAGGTCTTCAATGGTTCGCCCCACTCGGGATTGAGGTAGCCGGCATTCACCAAACCAGAAGCGATGACTGGGAGGAGGCCCTCGTCCAGGAATTCCAGGATGTCTTTGCAGACAAACTAGGCGAGTACAAGGGGACCCCAATATCATTTAACCTTAATCCTGAAGTAGCCCCTATCCGCCTTAAGCCTCATTGGGTACCTTTTGCCCTTAAACCAAAAATTGACGAGCAGCTCGATAAATTAATAGCCCAGGGTGTTTTAGAACCAACTGACCACGCTCGTTGGGAAACCCCAATTGTAACACCTATCAAACCGGATGGATCGTTAAGGATTTGTGGGGACTACCGTGCCACCCTGAATCATGCCCTTCAACAGAACGCTTACCCGGTGCCGGTGGTACAACACCTTCTCCATTCCCTGGGCAGTGGAAAAGTCTTCGCTAAATTGGATTTAGCACAGGCGTACCAACAACTGCCTGTAGATAAAAAAACCGCAGAGGCACAGACAATCATTACGCACCGAGGCGCCTTTAAGTGCAACCGACTCCAATTCGGAGTGAGCGTAGCCCCAGGGATTTTTCAAAGTCTGATGGAGAGACTATTGCAAGGGATCAAGGGGGTCATGCCATACTTTGATGACGTTTTAATTGCTGCCTCGAATTGAGAAATACTAAAGGAGTGTCTTAGACTGGTGCTCCAGAAATTTAAAGACTCTGGCCTTAAGGTTAAAAAAAATAAATGTCAACTGTGTACATATAAAGTAGAGTTCCTGGGGTACATAATCGATAAACAAGGCATTCACCCCACCAATAGCAAGTTAAGAGCAATCAAGAATGCCCCAAGACCCAGAAATAGGGCTGATCTCCAAGCTTTCCTGGGGCTTATTAATTTTTACAACATCTTCCTGCCCCACAAAGCGACCGTAGCTGAGCCCCTACATAGGCTTCTCGACAAAAAAGTAACCTGGGTCTGGGGGCACCGAGAGGAGCACGTTTTCCAATAAGTGAAAAACCTATTAACTTCAGATGCTGTTTTAATGCAGTATAATGAGATTTTGCCTTTAACAATCACATGTGATGCATCACCATTTGGAGTAGGAGCCATTTTGAGCCATGTGTTACCAAACGGTAGTGAAGCCCCTATTGCCTATTTTTCAAGGACTCTATCAAAGGCTGAACGTAACTATAGTCAAATCGATAAAGAGGCTCTTGATGTTGTATCTGCTGTAAAACGGTTTCATGAATATGTATATGGACGAGTTTTTACTATTGTTACTGACCACAAACCTTTGCTGGGGATTATAGCGGGAGACAAGCCAAACCCCTATATATTATCACCTAGAATGACTCGCTAATCGGAGTTTTTGGCTGCATACAATTATAAGCTGCAACCCCACCCGGGGAAAGCCATTCCCCACGCTGACGCGCTGAGCCGTGCACCACTTCCAGAAACCATCAACGACCCAGCTCCAACCCTTACAACGCTCCAGATTGAAATGCTACATTCACCGCCGCTAACAGCTAGAGATAGCGCGATCGAAACAAAACGCGATCCTATCTTAATGCGAGTTCTTAGCTGGGTTGAATGGGGATGGCCAGTCGATCAAACCCCTGATGACTTCATCCCCTTCAAGAACTGGCAAACAGAACTTTTTTTGCAAAAAGGCTGCATCCTATGGGGGGATAGAGTTGTCGTCCCAGAGTGGTTACAACGAGCGGTATTAAAGACACCGCATGAGGGCCACCCCGGCATCGTGCATATGAAAGCGCTCGCACGAAGCTACGCGTGGTGGCTGGGCATCGACAAACAGATCGAAGCCTGGGTAAAGACTTGTGATAAGTGCCAGGAAGTTAGCAATGCCCCACCTAAAGCAACTCCGACAGAATGGGAAACACCCCGGGGACCGTGGTCCCGCATCCATATTGACTTTGCGGGACCTACTAAGGGACACACGTTCCTCCTAACAGTGGATGCCTATTCAAACTGGCTCGAGATCCACGAAATGAAGAGTACCACAACCGAGTCCATCATCCGGAAGTTGAACAGATTATTCGCGACGCATGGACTGCCAGACGTTCTGGTATCCGACAACAGACCCCAGTTTACCATGCTCCCTTTTGAACAATACTTAGCGGACCGCTGTATTCGCCATGCGCTAACTTCGCCAGCGCATCCTGTGGCTAACAGAAGAGCCGAGCGCATGGTCCAGTTTGTAAAAAAAACCCTCTACAAAATGGACTATGGGGACATTGAAGATAAGACAAACAGAATACTCCTTCTCCAACACATCACTCCGCACAGCATTACCAACAAGACCCCAGCTGAACTACTGATTGGATGCAAACTCCGCTCCCACCTCGACCGGCTTCACCCGTCTTATGAGCCAGAGAAACCCTGTGGATCTAGCGGAAAATGCCACGAGTTCAAGATAGGCAACTTAGTTTTCGCCAGAAACCTTTCTGGCAAACCGTTGTGGATAGAGGCAACTGTAATTCAAGACACTGGACCCAGGTCGTCCCAGGTGAAAACATGCGATGGAAAAATATGGAAACGCCATATAGATCAGCTTCGCTCGAGGCTACAATCTAGTTTCCGCAACTCCGGTAACTCCCAAACTGAGGGGGGAGGGGATGTCGAAGAAACCGAATTCGAGATGGCAGAAAGCAGGAACAAAAGAAGTCAGCAATCGGGCGTAACAAATGAAGAAGGATCAGGGAAGGGCGTGTCCTCACCACAGAGGAACACCTCAACAGAGGCAAGCCCGCAAAGGCCAGAGGACAACATTGGCAGCACCGAGTCTTCCAATGAGGAACCACCAACACCCGACTTGCCCGAAAACATTCCGCCAAAACAGGGTTGCAGACAAGAACCGGTGGGACAGCGTAAATCCAATAGACAGTCAAAACAACCTTCCTACCTCAGATATTACATCACTGCACCCCCTAAACAGAACCCGGGGGGGAAGGAGTGTTATGAACTAATAAAACGCTTAAATAAAGTTTTATCAAACCTTTAAAAAATAGCAGGGTTCTAATCCTGCACTTCTGATTGGCTGATAATAGAGATATCGGATTGGTCCATTCAGGAGAATCTGATTGGCTGTTAACGGGCCACTCTCATTGGTTGAGGGGGTTAACACACCACGTTTCTTATTGGTTACTAAATCAGCAGCTTGCCTATAAAAGGGCTGCTGCTGCCCTAGGTTTTTTGCTCTGTTCAGAATGATTAATAAAGAGTTGAAGTTCACTGTTCACCTTCTCGTCTCCATTCCGTGTGCCCATGCGCAGAATTTAACAAAATCCTTGTTGCAATAACATTATGAATTATTTTAACAAAGTTATTTTTATTGTTATTATTAGTTCTATATTTATTTTCACATTAATGCCCAGACTATATCTTTAAACTGCAGTGGACCTGGATCCTATTAAACTAGGCTAGAATGAGTTTCAAGATTAGTTTCCTTTATCCCTTTACATATGGTTCTGTCATTTCTCACTTTATGCAATTCTGAACTTAAACTAAATTTTCTTAAACTGTATAAACACACACAAGTTCTGTTTCTCTCTCTTTTCTGCCTTTGTTTGTTTCCAGGTGTGATATTTTAAAGGTTGTTCATTTGTTTTTTGAATTTTTCATTTTGATTAAATAACAAACATATAATTCCAAAGTAATTAATATGGAGGTACATGATGATTACATGATAGTACTGCTTATCAAAGGATTACAGCTAAGAGGTTTAATATTATACAGCTGATCCCACAGCAAATTAATCTTCCCTGACCTCTAATGTTCTTTGTTATGTCACCAAAGTATCATTTTAGATGTGTTATCCTTTATTTGTCTAAATAAATAAAAAAAAGAGTGCCCGAAATATCAGGATAACATTATCAGGGGAACTGCAGTTTGGCATATTTATCATGATTGCTAAAATATGTGATGGATCCAGAAAATTCTTGCAAGAGTTGAACTAAAATACAGTATATGTGGCAGAAGGTAGACTAACACTCCAATATTATTAACTATAGGAAAAAAAGTGAAACCAGGACTATCAAGTATTGGAATAGCTTCAGAGATCCTGGGCTCCTCTCCTTGGTAAAAAGAAAGCATGCAATTAAATAACAATAGATAATATCAAAGTTGTAGTAAATGAAAGATGAAAACAGGAGAAGTAATTCTGTTTTTAAGTGATTAGCACACCCTATACATATTTATTCAAAATCAAATCACTATTTATTCGAGTCTTATTGATTTCAGTAGGTTTGCTCTAAGTAGAACAGGTTCTGATGCCTTTCTATCAGTGTGATGGTAAGGTAAGCATGCAAATTTCTCTGGGTTATACCTAATGATTGTTTGTTTCCAGCAGCTTATTCAATTCATTTAGCACTTCAGGTTGCCTCCACACCATCTGTGGACTATATTTTCTTGCATAAATTTACTTCCCACAGGCATGATCAAGCTTCCATAAAAATAGATAGGCAGATTCCATTGGGAGATAGATGGTTGTCTTTTATCATACATGAATTTTAAAAAGGGGTAATCTTGGGTAAAACTCTGTGGGAAAGCTTTTTATTCTGCAACACTTAGAACATACATTCAATGAGAATCAGGCTGTACTGTAATGTATTGTGAAACTTTCCACAGTGGTTTTCCTAACATAAAATATTTACTGTCTATTGCACACAACCTTCATCGGCAATAACTTCTGGTGGATTTTAATGTCTGTGTTAAAGTCATTTTGACAAAAAAAAAAAAAAAAAACTAAGTGGTGAATCATGTCCATTGAAAAGAGAAATAATCCTTTTTGGGTTCTCTTGGATTGGAGCCTCTCATTGTGTTTGTAGGATGTCACTAAATTTGGCCACATAATTTTGAAAAATAGAATCAGATTTGTACTTATGAGTTCATTCTATTTATTGTCTCATTTTAGCTTGCTCTTTTAAAAACTTTTATAAGATTTGCATTTAAATACATGTTTTAATGTGTATTTTAAGAGTACATTCTTATTCTTATCTACTTGGAAATAATTCAGTGAGATTTGCGCCCACGTTAAGTGTTATGAAGCTACAGTTAAAATGTATGTCCTTTCTAGTTCCCTCCCCTCCCTCAGAAATATGCATCTTTTAATTATTTTTCCTCCAGATATGATTTTCTGTAGTTTGATACTTTTTAAATACAAAACTAGACTGGAACATTTGAGATGTGTGAAAAATGGTAGATAACTGAGTTTCAGGAGCTGCTTTGACTTAGGAGGTGTGAATAGCTCTATTCCAAGTTGATTTCATAAAAGTTAAAAATCCCAGGTATATGCTCTATGTAGGACTGATTTTCACTGTGTGTTGTATCATGTATGTTAGATACTTTTGGGGATATTTCAGACTAAAAAGCATATAAAACAAAACTGGCATTACTTTTATTTGTCCAAGATATTTGTTTATTTGAATTATAATCCATAAAGCTAAGGTCTTCTCATTTACCAGTCTTCAATATTACACAATTATTTCAGAATGGGCAGGAACTGTTATGAAAACAAACTATCAGAAACTCCATGCTGTACAACTGAAGGTATAAAAAGAAAAGAAACTCACATCACTTTTGTTGAAAAGTGATAGGAATTCTAAAGAACTCATTTGGCTGCTTTAAGGTGTCCCCAGCAGGTGTTACAACATCCTCATCCAGGTGCTCTGAAACTCATTTTACCCTCTAGATCTGAATCACTGTGTAGCCCTAGTTTTAAGCAATGTGTGATTAAAAGTGTACCACTGCAAAGATTTTCACACAAACACAGACTTTTACAATGGGGAGAAAGGGACCCTCTAATATGATGCTTGCAAGTCTCCAAGTAAAAGTTATTGTCTTCATGGTTTAAAGATGAGGATTTCATAATTTGATTTCTTTTTTTTTTCTTTCTTTAAGTTTGTATTAAGTTTGCATTACTATTGTTAGGGATTACATTGTTTTACCCTAACTGGTTTAGGTAAATAATAATATGTAATCATAGTTTGTATGTTAAAGTGTCTGCAACTTTAACTGTGGGATAGTAATTAAGGGAGTGGTTGTGAAAGCACTTTAAAAGAAGCAAGGCTGCAGCTTGCTCTCTCTCTGGCTTTGATGATCCCTGATTACTGCAAGGACACAAGACTGCATTGCTCGAACGGGAGAGAAAACAAAGGACTGACTTGTAAGTGAATTGACGTGGGATATTTCTACACGGACTTTGCTAACTGAATATCCCTGAATGGACTGACTAAATGATACATGACTATTGGACTGTTATTTTGACTATGCTATGAACTCATAATGGAATAAACTATATTTTTGATAGCACAAGCGTATCTGTTATTTTTACTGTATGTTAATAAACATACAAGCTTAGCTCACTCATTTATCTGTGTGCCTATCTGACTAACGCTGCACATTCTGTTTAGCTTGTCTCCCTAACCCTGGTTGGGGAACCCAGGCTTAGCACTGGTTATGGGCCCAGAGGCTGCAAAGTCAGTTTAATTAGGATAAAACAGATTTATGTAAAAGTGAGAGTTTGTGTTGTTATACATTACAGTAAACAGACAGCTGTGTTTTATTAATTATAGTTTTATATCCATATAAGAAAACATGGCACAAGTCAATCAACAAAGTTTGTCCCTTATATCCAAGCTGGATGGAACAAACTATGTATCATGGTCTATGAAATGTAGTCTGTTTCTACGAAGAGAAGGTTTGTGGAACATAATTGAAAATCCACCAAACGTAGAAGAATGGGATCAACAGGATGAGGAAGATAAATTAAAGATAGAAGAATTTATGCATAAAAATCAACAAGCTATTTGCATTATTGCTTTAACCTTAACTGATCAGCAACTTGTTTATATCCACGGAGAGAAAACAGCTGTTGGGTGTTGGCAGAAGCTGAAGAGGATTTATGTTCGAGATAATGTTGGTGCTCACATAAATCTAACACGGAAACTTTTCAGTACACATCTCCATAAGAATGGTGATATGCTAAGTCATTTGAAAACTATGCAAAGCATTTTTCAAGAACTGCACGAGAAAGAGCTTATTTTCTCTGAACTACACCAAGTCTACATAATTCTATCTTCCCTTGACGAAAGTTATGATAACTACGTAACTTCCCTTGAAATATTGCCAAAGGAAAGTTTAACTTTAACTGATATAACTGGCAGATTGATTGAAGAGGCCAGAAGAAGGTTTGAAAGAGACGAGTTAAGGAGGCAGCAACCTCAAAAAGAAGATAATGAATCTCCTACTGCATATGCAATTAAAAAGTGTTTTAATTGTGGAGGAAGAGGACATTTGGCAAGATTTTGTAAAAAAGCAAAGTACCAGAACGCTGGCCAGAATACTAAAAGTCATCAAAAGATAAATAAAAATTTAGAGTTAGCCATGTATAGTAACGGAGCTGTAAAAAATAATTTATGGGTGGTTGATAGTGGGGCATCTCATTGTATAACAAATGATAACAAACATTTTATTAAAATGTCCAAGAGTACACAGCAGATATCGTTAGCCAATGGCTGGAAACTGAAAGCTAAAGGTCAAGGTATAGCATATTGTTCGTTTATAAAAGAGAATGTAAAAATGTTATATGTACCACAACTTAAGTTTAATTTAATTTCAGTTAGAATTTTGGTTAAACTAGGATATGTAGTTACATTTAGGGGAGATAACTGCATTCTTGAAAAAGAAGATAAGAAAATTACTGCATCTTTAAGAGGTGAATTATATGTGTTAAATGATAATGGTTTAAAAGTGGCTAACGCAGTTTATGAAAATAAGAAACCTCATGATGAATGTATTCACTTGTTACATCGAAGGCTAGGGCATTTAAATTTTAAAATGCTTAAGAAAACTGTTGAATTATCTAAGGAAATAAGTTTGAAACCTTGTAATAAGTATTTGCAATGTAATATTTGCAATCAAAGTCAAAGCAAGGGTCATACCGGCCGATAGAGTTGATGGATTTACTACTAAAGAACCTTTAGAGGTAGTATTTGCAGATTTAATAGGTCCTAAAAAACCAAGTGTAGGAGGAGCTCGTTACATACTAAGCATAATGGACCATTATTCTAGATATGGGTTTTGCTATTTAATGAAAAGCAAAACTGAAACGTATCAAAATCTCTTTAATTGGATTAAATTTGCTGAAAGGAAAACTAAAAAGAAATTAGTAACTCTTATAACAGATAATGGTACAGAATTTACAAATAATAAATTCCAGAACAGACTAAGAATGTTAGGTATTCAACATAAAATGTCTGCACCATATAGGCCACAACATAATGCCTTTATAGAGAGAAGAGGTCAAACATTACAATCAATGACACGAACTATGATGTCTGATTCAGGATTACCTGACAATTTATGGGGAGAAGCAATAATGTGTGGTAATCATATATTAAATAATGTTGTTAATTCAACAACAGGTGAATTACCATTCACATTGTGGCATGGTACAAAACCTGATTTAAGTTACATGCACACATTTGGAGCACCAGCATGGGTGCATATCCCTACACAACTTAGACACAAAGGAAAGCATAGAGCTAAAAGATTATATTTTGTAGGATATACATCTAATCATAGATCTTATAGATTCTGGGAACCAGGTACATCTAAAGTTTACGCTAGTGCAAAATTCCTAGAACATGTAGGATGGAATAGATTAGAGCAAGATTTAAATAATGAAGTAATTATTGAACCCTACAAAAGGCAGAAAGATCAGACTAGTTATAAGAAGAGTCAGATTAAAGAAGAAGTCCATGAAGAGCAAATAGGACCAGAACAAGAGGAAACAGTTGATCAGGAAGAGTTAGATAATCAAGAAATGAAAGTCCACCTGTAAGTCCTATAATACCTAGACGTACTACATGTGTAACTAGACCACCTGATAGGTATCAAGCAAGTATAGTTTGCCAAGTAACTAAAGTTCCAACTAGTGTAAATGAACTTAGGATGTATCCTGCTAAGGATCAGGAGAATTGGCAAAAGGCAATGAAAAAGGAACTAAATTCATTAAAGGTAATGAAAGTTTATGAAGATGCTAAATTACCTCCAGGAGAAAAATCCATTGGGTGCAAATGGATATTTAAAGTAAAAACTGGAAATGATGGGACTGTTACCCATAAAGCTAGGTTAGTAGCTCAAGGATTTAATCAAACTGCATCTGATTACGATGAAGTTTTTGCACCAAGTCTTAAAGCAACATCTTTAAGAGTAGCATTAGTGTGGGCAGCTAAGAAAAACTATGTCATTAACCATTTAGATGTAGAAACTGCTTATCTACATGCACCATTGCAGCACACTATATATTTAAGAAAACCAGTAGGTATAAAAGACAATAAAGTAAATAGTAATGATTGTTGGAAACTCAAAAAGAGTCTTTACGGGTTGAAACAATCTGGGTTTGAGTGGAACCAATATATTGTGAAAGAGTTAAACAATATAGGTTTTAAATCTGGTTTAGCAGATCCATGTGTGTTTAAAAGAGAAAATAATGGAACGGTGTCATTATTGTTATTATTTACAGATGATATTGCTTTGATAACTAAGACTAATAATGAAGCTAATGAGATTATATCATTATTAGCCAAAAAGATAAAATTAAAGCATTTAGGTGAAATTAAAAAGTATCTAGGATTGACAATTAACAAAACAAATAATGGTTTTAAGATATCTCAAGAAGATAAAATTTGCCAATTAATTAAAACGTTTAAAATGGAACTTTGTAAACCGGCAAAGACTCCAATGAGTCAGGAAGTTTGCCAAACTAATGATCAAAGTCCCAAATTTGATAAGTCCATATATCAATCTTTGATTGGCAGCTTATCATATATAAGCAATTGGTCTAGGCCAGATATAGCTTATAGTGTAAATCAGCTGGCACGTTTTAATTCAGATCCACATCAATGTCATTGGCAATCATTGAAGAGAATTTTAAGATATCTTAAAGGAACAATGAACCATGCATTGTATATAGAACCAAAGGGTGATTTGTGTCTTAGTGCCTATGCAGATGCAAGTTTTGCAACTGATATAAACACTAAAAAAATCAACATCTGGGATGGCTATATTATTTGGTAAAACACTAATAGGGTGGAGGTCAATCAGACAACAGCATATTAGCTTGTCCACGATGGAAGCGGAATTTTCATGTCTGTCATTATTATGCACTGATTTGATTTTGTACAAACAGTTATTATTAGACATGGGTGTAACTGTAAAAGATTCCATTATTGTGTTCGAGGATAACCAAGCAGCTATAAAGTTAGCTACTAGTATTGCTGTAAAAACTAGATCAAAGCATACTGATTTAAGATACTTAAATGTTAGAGAATCTGTAAAGAATGGGCTAATTAAATTGGATTACTGCATGACAGAAGAAAACATTGCAGACCAATTTACAAAAGCTCAAGGAGTAACTAAGTTTAAAGAGAGTTGTAACAAATATGATTTAAAGATGTAAATAGTTATATTTATTATTATTTCCTAAAAGGGGAGAATGTTAGGGATTACATTGTTTTACCCTAACTGGTTTAGGTAAATAATAATATGTAATCATAGTTTGTATGTTAAAGTGTCTGCAACTTTAACTGTGGGATAGTAATTAAGGGAGTGGTTGTGAAAGCACTTTAAAAGAAGCAAGGCTGCAGCTTGCTCTCTCTCTGGCTTTGATGATCCCTGATTACTGCAAGGACACAAGACTGCATTGCTCGAACGGGAGAGAAAACAAAGGACTGACTTGTAAGTGAATTGACGTAGGATATTTCTACATGGACTTTGCTAACTGAATATCCCTGAATGGACTGACTAAATGATACATGACTATTGGACTGTTATTTTGACTATGCTATGAACTCATAATGGAATAAACTATATTTTTGATAGCACAAGCGTATCTGTTATTTTTACTGTATGTTAATAAACATACAAGCTTAGCTCACTCATTTATCTGTGTGCCTATCTGACTAACCCTGCACATTCTGTTTAGCTTGTCTCCCTAACCCTGGTTGGGGAACCCAGGCTTAACAACTATTAATTAATCTTCTTAAAAGTATCCAGAGTCCTAATGATTAGCTTTCCAATCAACATTTAAGTTGATGAAGGTGACTTGGGAAAAGGGTGTCAAACTCGATTTCACTGAGTGCTGTGTCAGAGTTGTGTTTGACCTTGGGGGCGGGGGTGGCCAGGGCCAGCTTAACATCACTTGTATCAGGAGTGCCTGTGGTGGCCCAAGCACTCTGCCAGTAAAAAGCGAGCTCCGTTTTCACAGACAGAAGCACCATGGGCTGGTCCTTTGCTGTTTCCAAGGCTCTATGGGCCAAATCTAAGCACCCTGTGGATCAGATCCAGCCCACAGGCCTTGAGTTTGATACCCCTGATTTACAATGTCACAAGAGAACATGATCCCCACCTTGCATATTATGATTAAAAGGTTCCCTTTGTCTGGATTTCTCTTCATCCAATGCTCAATTGAAGTAATAGTATGATCTTCAGTTCTGTTCTGCTTTTATAAAATTCAGGGCCTGTGTTTCTGTGTTGGTATCTACCCATATCTATGTTTAAATCAGGGAGAAGAGAGAAGCTAGCTATACCCCTTGCATCTGAAGATATCAATATTGCTTCATAGATGGCCATGCAAGCTTTCATTTGACTAAACCAGTTGCCTTATGAATCATGGCCTTTATTAAAGGTTCCCTTTCTGTCTACAGTATCAAAACTCTTATTATACTTCTTAAATAATATTTTGAAAGTCAGCTGTCTTATTAGCCACTATTTGCTATACTGTACTTAATATAAAGCCCAGAGTTGATCTATGAGGGAAACGGGGATATCAATATCTAAATATGATATAAAATAAATAAAGCAAAGAAGAAAGTATGAAATAGCTCCCCCTTCCCAGTAAGGTAGCAATCCTACCCTTCTATTCCAAACAAAATATTATGATCAGTCACAGATGCTTTAACTTGAGAGACAGTTCTTAAGATTGAGTTATAAATAACACAGAATACTAAGCATTAGGTGACTTATTTAACACTCTATAGCAAAATCTCATTAAAATAAAAGTTAGTTTGATGAATTATGACTTTTTAAGGAGCAGCAAAAAGCACGTACTTTAGCAATCAATTGATTCCATTAATTTTTTATTCCCATTATAATTTTATCAGTCTGCAGCTGCAGAAGTATAAATTGGTTTATTTGTTACAATAATTATGAAACATTTTTCCTTGATTCATTTATATATTGCTGTTCGCTTTTGGGAGCCTATATATATATAATTTGATTCACAATAATGTGACAGGAACACACCATGCTAAAATTGATTTTTATTTTATTTGCTTCTTATTCTGGCTGATTTTTTTAAATTCCTGTTTTGCTCCTCTGATTTATTGCTCTGCTTATTTTTATTATTTTACACACTGACAATCATAATGTGCAATCTTTTACTTGGCCAGTAAAAGAATGCTTGCTGGGTTTAAATTATTCTTGTTGACATGCAAATATTGAAATTAGGACATTTGAAGGAAGATTGGCTGAGAATATACTCCATCTTTCTTTATTAGGAATGGTCCAGAGCAGTGGTGGGGTTCAATTTTTTTTACTACCGGTTCTGTGAGTGTGGTTGGTGTGCGTGGCAGGGGAAGGATACTGTAAAATCTCCAGCCAGAGGTGGTATTTGCCAGTTCTCTGAACTACTCAAAATTCCCACTACCAGTTTTCCAGAACTGGTCAGTACCTGAGTAGTTTGGAGAACCAGCAAATACCACCTCTGACTGGTCCCGCCCCCATCTATTCTCTGCCTCCGAAGTCCCAGATGATCAGCTGGGTCTTCTTTTGTGGCCCTGCATAGGAGAATGGAGCTGGAAAGCAGGTTAGTGGTCTGGGGAGGAAATGGAGATTTTGCAGTATCCTTCCCCTGCCATGCCCACCAAGCTAAGCCACATCCACCAAGCTGATATAGTTTCAGGCATGGGTGAAATGAATGGAGACAATCTTAGTTGGTGAACTTTCAGCTCTTTATTACATAGTGACTTAAGAGAGTGAACAACAACAACTCTGCCTTATATAGGTGACCTTAATGTGAAATAACAAATAGAGAGCTGTAAAACGCTAGCTCCAGAACCAATAAGAGTCCTTCGTTAAGGGCCAATCGGATTCTCTGAACCCAACCAATCCGATCGAGCCGCTTAACACCCAATCAGAAGTGCAGGGCCAGAACCCTGCACTTCACCCCAAGCTTGCTTTTATTTAAACTATTTACATACATAACACCCCTTCCCCCTGGCTCCTCAATTATGGTGTGGTTATATAGTCCTTCAAATAGGACGGTTGTCTTTTGGGTCTATTAGATTTTCTTTGGACTGGCTGTGTGCAGTCCTGTTGAGGTAAAATGTTGTTTGGAAGTGGCTCAGCTTCTCGTTCTGGTGTGATTTCCCTTGGAGTGTACGATTCTTCCTCCTGCTCCATTTCCTGAGTTTCACTAGATTCATCGCTCTCTTGGAACAGGTTCCCTGGAATGTCGTCTTCTTCCATTCCTTCCCCCCCCCTCAGTTTGGTCGTAGGGGAGTTGCTGGCTGGCCAAAAGGAGTCGTGACCGTAATTGGTCAATATGTCGTTTCCACAGTCTTTCATCAACACATTTTACAATATAGGATTTGGGCCCAGTCTCGCGTATTATCGTTGCTTCAATCCAAACCGGGTCGCCCGATAAATTTCTTGCATAAACGGGGTCGCCTACCTTGAAGGTACGGTAGCGTCCGCTGGATGCTGCAGGCTTTTCTAGCTCATAAGCAGGGTGCAATCGGTCGAGGCGGGAACGGAGTTTTCACCCCATGAGAAGTTCTGCGGGAGTTCTGCCGGGAACGCTGTGCGGAGTGATGTGTTGTAGAAGTAGAATGCGGTTTATTTTTTCGTCAATATTATCATAGTCCACTTTTTGCAAAGTCTTTTTTACAAATTGGACCATGCGTTCCGCTCAGCCGTTGGTAGCAGGATGCACCGGCGAGGTGAGCGCATGGCGGATGCCATTATCAGCAAGGTACTGTTCAAACATTAGCGCTGTAAACTGTGGTCCGTTGTCGGACACCAGGATGTCCGGCAATCCATGAGTTGCAAAGAGTCTATTGAGGACTTTAATGATAGCTTCGGAGGTTGTATGGGTCATTCGATGAATTTCCAACCAATTAGAGTTTGCATCGACAGTCAATAATAATGTATGTCCTTTAATCGGCCCTGCGAAATCCAGGTGGATTCTGGACCAGGGCCCGCGTGGCGTCTCCCATTCAGTCGGTGCAACTTTTGGCGGTGTGTTGCTGTTTTGTTGGCACTTGGTGAAGGCCTTAACCCATTGCTCGATGTGTCAGTCCATGCCTGGTCACCAAGCGTAGCTCCGTGCGAGTGCTTTCATCCGCACGATCCCGGGATGTCCTTTGTGCAAAATTTGTAACAGCGAGTTTTGGAGTCATTCTGGAATGACGACTCTATCGCCCCAGATGACACAGCCTTTTTGCGAAAAAAGTTCAGTCTGTCTTGTTTTAAATGGCGCGAAGTCATCTGGGACCTGGTCCAATGGCCATCCACGTTCTACCCAGCCTAGGACTCGAGCTAGGGTGTGATCTCGTCTGGTCTCTCTCGCGATATGTCGAGCGGTCATAGGAGGTGAGTTGAGTGTTTTGATTTGTAACGCCGATACTGTTGGTGCCGGATCGTTGAGAGTTTCTGGTAGCGGTGCTCTGCTGAATGCGTCGGCGTGGGGAATGGCTTTCCCCGGGCGATGTAACAATCGATAATTATAAGCAGCTAGGAACTCTGACCATCGAGTCATTCTTGGGGACAATATATAGGGGGTTGGTTTGTCCCCAGCGATTATCCCCAGTAAAGGTTTGTGGTCAGTTACAATGGTAAATGTCCTTCCATATACATACTCATGGAATTTTTTTACGGCTGACACAATTGCAAGAGCTTCCTTATCTATTTGTCCATAGTTACGTTCTGCCTGAGAAAGAGTCTTCGAAAAGTATGCAACAGGGGCCTCGTTTCCATTAGGCAGCACATGGCTCAAAATAGCGCCCACCCCAAACGGTGAGGCATCACAAGTTATAACCAATGGTAATGTTTCATTATATTGCATAAGTACAGAATCAGATGTAAGTAAAACTTTTACATTTCGAAACGCTTTTTCCTCCCGGTAACCCCAAACCCACAATGCTTTCTTATCTAATAACCGGTGTAACGTTTCAGTCACAGTCGCCTTGTGTGGTAAAAACACATTATAGAAATTAATAAGGCATAAAAATGCCTGGAGATCTGTTTTGTTACGGGGTCTGGGAGCATTTTTTTATCGCCCTTAATTTACTCTCAGTAGGGTGGATACCCTGACTATCAATGCGATAACCTAGAAATTCAACACTGTCGGTATACAGATGACATTTATCCTTTTTTACTTTCAATCCCGCTTCTTGGAATTTCTTAAGAACACATTTTAAACGATTCTGTAGAATTTTTTTACTTGGAGCTGCAATTAACACGTCATCAAAATACGGAACCACGCCCTTGATTCCCTGCAATAATCGTTCCATTAAACTTTGGAATATTCCCGGGGCTACACTTACCCCGAATTGCAATCGGGTACATTTAAAAGCACCTCTGTGCATTACTATCATTTGAGCTTGGGCTGTTTTATCGTCCACGGGCAATTGTTGATAGGCTTGAGCTAAATCTAACTTAGCAAAAACCTTTCCACCTCCCAGGGAATGAAGCAGGTGCTGTACCACTGGCACTGGATACGCGTTCTGCTGGAGGGCGTGGTTTAGAGTGGCCCGGTAGTCCCCACAGATTCGGATTGACCCATCTGGTTTAATGGGGGTTACAATAGGAGTTTCCCATGGAGAATGATCAATGGGTTGCAGTACCCCTTGTTTAATTAGTTTGTCAAGTTGTTCATCTATCTTGGCCTTAAGGGCGAACGGAACTCGACAGGACTTTAAACGGATCGGGGCAACCTTAGGGTCGAGGCTAAACGAAATTGGGGTCCCCTTATATTCACCCAGATGATCTGCGAAGACATCGCTGAATTCAGTAATAAGGTCCTCCTCCCACTCGCAATCACCGACTCGGTTCACGCCGGCTACTTCGATGCCGAGTGGCGCGAACCATTGGAGGCTCAACAAACTAGGCCTGTCCCTATCGATGATCGTTAGAGGTAAGTATGCCGTATGCTTTTTAAATGAGACGCGGACTCGA
This sequence comes from Hydrophis major, assembly GCA_033807585.1. NCBI lineage: Eukaryota > Metazoa > Chordata > Lepidosauria > Squamata > Elapidae > Hydrophis > Hydrophis major. Next base: position 192,206,540 of record CM066329.1, read on the forward strand.
CAAGACCCAACCACAGGGATCCGATTCCCTTGGTAGTCTTTAAGGATGAGAAGTTGCATTCGAAGGTCTTGGCGTTGGATGGTAGGAATGAGTTGCTTTAATGTCTTCCACGACACCATCAAGAGGGACGATCCGGAATCGACCTCCATGTGGCAAGGTTGGTTCTCTATGGCTACTGTGACTCGAATCTTCTTAGCGTCCATGGCTGAGGCGTGACCTATAGTGATAGTATGGTGAGCCTCTTCTTTCTGCAACACTCGATATCTGTAGGAGTGGTTTGCTGGATCTCACCTTTCAAGACGGTTTCCTGCCGATTGGCGAGAGCTGGTTCCCCTTGAGGCCTGACTTGGTCCCGGTAAACTGCGACAGACTCGACTGATGTGGCCTCGTTTTCCACACTCATGACAGATCGCATCACGGAATTTGCAGTCTGCCCTGGGGTGGTTTGCCCCGCAACCAGCGCAAGGGCGTGAGGGTTTAGAGCGAGGGTCCCAGTCGGACCGCAGTCGATGGACCCCTTTTTCGTCCCTATCTGACGACGAAGAGAGGTCCTTGTAGTGCGTTGTCGCTAGCTGCCCTTCTGAGCTGGGTAAGATGTCGCCTGTCAGTGGGGTCGTTGGGTTTTGGCTTTGCCGTAGTTGCGCCGTGGACTTTTTGGTCGCCTCAGCAGCAGTGGCTTCGGCGATGGCGTCAGCAAGGTCGATGTCGCCTTTCGCCATCAGCTTGCTTTGCACGCCTAGCGCATCTAATCCCAGAATTAAGACGTCTCTCAGTGCTTCATCTAAGTTTGTGAACCCGCAGAGGCCTCCCAAGTGTCGGAGGTCTGCCACGAAGTCAGCCACACTCTCTCCTTTTCGCTGGCTTCTTTGATAGAATTCATGGTGTCTCACGAGTGTAGGTACGGTTGGCGCGTAATGGTCTCTCAAGAGAGGTTCGAGGTCGTTCCAGCTCATTGCTTTAACTTCTCGAGGTTTCGCGAGTGCCTTTGCCATTTTAAAGACAGCCGGGCCGCAGTACGTCAGGAACAGCACCCGCTTCTTGGCTGGTGTGGCGTCCTTCAGGTTGTTTGTTTCAAGGAACATTTGGAAGCGATCCATGTAGGATTCCCAATCCTCTTGGTTCGGATCGAACAGAGCGGGTGGTACGATGCCGCTGGACATGGTTTCCGTTGGTGGCGTTGTCTTGGCACGTGCTCTGTTTTTCTTCTAAGTTCCTTAAGATCAGATGTCTCCAAATCCCACCCTCGTCGCCAGTGATATAGTTTCAGGCATGGGTGAAATGAATGGAGACAATCTTAGTTGGTGAACTTTCATCTCTTTATTACATAGTGACTTAAGAGAGTGAACAACAACAACTCTGCCTTATATAGGTGACCTTAATGTGAAATAACCAATAGGGAGCTGTAAGACGCTAGCTCCAGAACCAATAAGAGTCCTTCGTTAAGGGCCAATCGGATTCTCTGAACCCAACCAATCCGATCGAGCCGCTTAACACCCAATCAGAAGTGCAGGGCCAGAACCCTGCACTTCACCCCAAGCTTGCTTTTATTTAAACTATTTACATACATAACACAAGACACATCCACGGAACCAGTAGTAAAAAATTTTGAATCCCACCACTGATCCAGAAGTTAAAACCAATTAGATATTGTAGCTAAGTTTTCTTTTGTCAAAAGCTCAAACATTTTAAAATTAAAATTAAACTTGTAATTCTGTTCTCATTCAAATAAAGCACAGCTGGAAATATTAAGAACGAACAGTACTCTTGTCAGAAGTGAGGACAAAGCTGTCTCTTCAGCTTGTTTGCTGCAAGATTCCTATCTGAAACCAGATTCCCTGAATAGATTTGTGTTACAAAAGTAATTTCCTTTATAATTAATTTTGATCACCTGGTTGATACATTCTGTATAATGCCATCACTTAAACAGCGTGCATTACAGCCTCATTTCAGATTGTTAGAAGCTAGAGATTAAGTGCATAGCTCAGTTTTGCTGCTGAAGGGGAAATAGGCCAGGACAAGAAATCTGGAAATGTAGTAGAGGAAATAAAATGCTTTATTTTCTTTGGTATGAGATTTTTTTAATGTCTGCACTAACAAAAGTCATTTGCTCTCTCTGCAATAATCCTTTATCACCATACAAAGCAAAAGGGTAAAATAGAATAGAATAGAATAACAAAGTGGAAAGGGACTTTGGAGATCTTCTAGTCCAACCCACTGCTCAGGGAGGAAACCCTATACCATTTCAGACAAATGATTGTACAATCTTATCTTTAAAACTTCCAGTGTTAGAGCATTCACAGCTTCTGGAGGCAAGTTGTTCCACTGATTAATTGTTCTAGCTGTCAGGAAACTTCTTAGTTCTAAGTTGCTTCTCTCCTTGATCAGTTTCCATCCATTGTTTCTTGCCCTGCCTTCAGGTGCTTTGGAGAATAGCTTGACTCCCTCTTCTTTGTGGCAGCCCCTGAGATATCAGAACACTGTTATCATGTCAAAGAACAAGATGAACAGACAATACAATATATAGCTAGCTAGCCTAATGGAGGAAGGCCCAAACAGAAAATGATTGACAACAAAGTAGCTTGTTTGAATAGCAAAAACCCAAGAAACTTCCCAAGGGACCATAAATGTTAAGTTTGAGCATGGGCGAGAAAGAATGGAGAGAAGCCTCTGAACGGTGAACTTCAGCTCTTTATTTACATTGTGACTTCTGCTTCAATAGCAGTTAAACCCGCCTTATATAGGCAAACCCTGTAACTTTTAACCAATAACGAGCTAGGAGCACTAGCTTTTATAACCAATAGGAACTCTTTGTTAAGGGCCAATCGGATTCCCCGGAACAGGCCAATCCGGTCCGGCCACTTAACAGCCAATCAGAAGTGCAGGGCCAGAACCCTGCACTTACTCCAAGCTCACACTTTATTAATTATATTGCATACACAACACCCCTTCCCCCTGGTTCCTGAATTCAGGGCGCAGTTACATAGTCCCTTAAATAGGACGGTTGTCTTTTTAGTCTTTTTGATTTTCGTTGTATCGGCTGGTTGCAATCTCGCTGAGGTAGATCGTTGTCTGGCAGTGGGGCTGTCTCTGGTTCAGAGTTCACAACTACGTCGTTGCCCACATTTTCCGCGATTCCCTGAGGTGCAAACGTTTCTCCCTCCGGCTCCACTTCCTGAGTTTCAATTAAATTGTCGTTTCCTTCGAACGGGTTTCCTAGGAATTCATCTTCTTCCGTACCTCCCCCCCCTCAGTTTGGTCATACGGGAGTTGTGAACTGGCCGCTGCAAGCCATGACCGTAATTGGTCGATATGCCGTTTCCAAAGTTTATCATCAAGGCATTGCACGAGGTAGGATCTAGGGCTGGTTACACGTACTACTGTCGCTTCCACCCACAACGGGTCGCCCGATAGGTTTTTGGATCCTAGTGATTTCTCTGGTTCATACGTAGGATGCAAACGGTCAAGGTGGGAGCGGAGCTTTCGTCCCATTAGCAGTTCAGTGGGAGTTTTGTTGGTGATGCTATGTGGGGTGATGTGTTGCAAAAAGAGGATTTGGTTGACCTTGTCGTCAATGTTGTCGTAGTCTACCTTTTGCAACATTTTCTTCACAAATTGAACCATGCGTTCTGCTCGGCCATTGCTCGCAGGATGCGCAGGCGAGGTGAGCGCATGGCGGATGCCGCGGTCAGCGAGGTACTGCTCGAACACTAGTGCAGTAAATTGAGGGCCGTTATCGGATACCAGGACGTCTGGTAATCTGTGGGTTGAAAAGAGTCTGTTTAGAATCTTGATGACCGCCTCGGAGGTCGTAGTCGTCATGCAATGAATTTCGAGCCAATTGGAGTAGGCATCGATGGTAAGCAGGAAGGTGTGGCCCTTGGTTGGCCCCATGAAGTCCAGGTGAATTCGGGACCAGGGTCCAGGTGGTGTGTCCCATTCAGTAGGCATGGCTTTTGGTGGGGCGTTGCTGACTTCTTGGCATTTGGGACAAGCTTTAACCCACTGTTCGATTTGCTTGTCAATGCCCGGCCACCATGCGTAGCTTCATGGAAGGGCTTTCATTTGCACGATGCCGGGATGGCCATCGTGCAAAGTTCTCAGTAGCGCTTTTTGGAGCTGTTCTGGAATAACGACTCTATCGCCCCAGATGACACAGCCTTTCTGGGAGAAGAGTTCAGTCTGTCGAGATTTGAATGGTGTGAAGTCATCTGATAACTGGTCCAATGGCCATCCACGTTCTACCCAGCCTAGGACTCGTGCTAGGGTGTGGTCATGTTTGGTTTCTCTCATGATATCTCAGGTGGTCAGTGGCGGCGAGTTGAGCGCTTCGATTTGCAATGTGGTTACCATCGGTGCTGGATCGTCGAGAGTCTCTGGAAGCGGTGCTTGGCTCAATGCGTCAGCGTGGGGAATGGCCTTCCCTGGGCGGTATTGCAGCCGATAGTTATAAGCAGCTAAGAATTCTGACCATCGGGTCATCCTAGGGGATAATATGTAGGGAGTTGGCTTATCTCCGACTATTATCCCCAATAAAGGCTTGTGGTCAGTCACAATAGTAAAAACTCTACCATACACGTATTTGTGAAATCTTTTCACAGCTGAGACAATTGCGAGGGCTTCTTTATCAATCTGTCCATAGTTCTGCTCCGTTTTTGACAGAGTCTTTGAGAAATATGCAACAGGGGCTTCGTTCCCATTAAGCAGTACGTGGCTCAAAATGGCGCCCACCCCAAAAGCCGATGCATCACAGCTTATAACTAACGGCAAAGTCTCGTTATACTGCGTGAGTACAGAATCAGAAGTGAGCAGTTTTTTAACATTTCGGAACGCCTGTTCTTCACGGTAACCCCATAACCAAATTGCTTTTTTATCTAACAATCTGTGTAATGGTTCAGCGACAGTTGCTTTGTGCGGTAAAAATACATTATAAATATTGATGAGGCCTAGGAATGCCTGGAGATCAGCCTTATTTCTTGGCCCTGGAGCATTTTTGATCGCTTTTAATTTACTTTCGGTAGGGTGAATGCCTTGGCTATCAATCAGGTACCCTAAAAACTCCACACTGTCAGTACACAATTTACATTTGTTTTTTTTAACCTTAAGCCCGGCCTCTTGGAATTTTTTTAGGACTAATTTTAACTGGTCCTGTAAGATTTTATTTGTAGGGGCTGCAATTAATACATCGTCAAAATAGGGAACCACACCCTTAATCCCTTGCAATAACCTTTCCAAAAGGCTCTGAAAAATCCCCGGGGCTACACTTACTCCAAATTGCAGCCAGGTACATTTAAAGGCACCTCGGTGCATCACAATAGTTTGGGCCTGTGCCGTTTTTTCATCTACTGGTAATTGCTGATATGCCTGAGCTAAATCCAATTTAGCAAAAACTTTCCCGCCCCCTAGGGAATGGAGGAGGTGCTGCACCACCGGAACTGGATACGCGTTCTGCTGCAGGGTGTGGTTCAAAATGGCCCGGTAGTCCCCACAAATTCGGATTGACTCATCTGGCTTAATGGGTGTTACAATAGGGGTTTCCCAAGGGGAGTGATCGATGGGCTCCAACACCCCCTGAGCTATCAGTTTGTCGAGTTGTTCGTCGATTTTCGATTTTCGATTTTAAGGCAAACGGAACTCGACGGGGCTTTAGGCGAATGGGAGCTATTTTTGGATCTAAGCTGAATGAGATCGGGGTCCCCTTGTACTCGCCTAAGCTGTCCGCGAAGACGTCCCTGAACTCAGAGATAAGGTCTTCCTCCCAGTCACAGCCACCGTCTCGGTTTACGCCGGCCACTTCAATGCTGAGTGGCACGAACCATTGGAGGCCCAGTAGGCTAGGCCTATCTCTATCAATGACCGTTAAAGGTAAGTATGCTGTGTGCTTCTTGAAAGAGACTCGGACTCGGCAGGACCCGACGATGGGGATTTGATTCCCCTGGTAGTCCTTGAGGATGAGGCGTTGAATTGTGGGGATGAGTTGAGATCTTGGCTTTGAATTGTGGGGATGAGTTGCTTGAGTGTCTTCCATGACACCAACAAGAGGGACGATCCCGAGTCGACCTCCATGTGGCAAGGCTGGTTCTCGATGGCTACCGTGACTCGGATTTTCTTAGTGTCCAAGGCTGAGGCGTAACCGATAGTGATAGTATGGTGAGCCTCTTCTCTCTGCAAAGCTCGATTTCTGTAGGAGTGGTTTACTGGCTCTCGCCTTACAGGACGGTTTCCTGTCGATTGGCGATAGTTAGCCCCTTTTGAGGCCTGGCTGGGTCCTGGCAAGCTGCGGCAGACCCATCCGATGTGGCCTCGTTTCCCACACTCATGGCAGAGTGCGTCACAGAATCTGCATTCGGATCTGGCATGGTTGGCTCCACAGCCAGTGCAACGGCATAAGGGCTTCGGCCGAGGGTCCCGGTCGGACCGTAGTCGATGGACCCTTTCTTCGTCGCTGTCTGATGACGAAGAGAGGTCCTTTTGGTGCGTTGTCGCGAGCTGCCCTTCTGAACTAGGTGAGATTTCGCTGGCCGGTGGTGGTACCGGAGTGCGGTTTTGGCGTAGTTGTGCAGCCGACTTCTTGGTTGCTTACGCTGCAGTAGCATCGGCAATGGCGTCGACAGGGCTGATGTTGCCTTTCGCCATTAGCTTGCTTTGGACGCCTGGTGCAACTAATCCCAGAACTATGCGATCTCTTAGTGCTTCTTCTAGATCGGTGAATCCGCAGAAGCCTCCCAAATTTCGGAGGTCTGCTATGAAGTCAACTACACTCTCTCCCTTTCGCTGGCTTCTTTGGTAAAACTCGTGGCATCTCACGAGTACAGGCACGGTCAGGGATTAGTGGTCTTGCAGGATAGGTTCAAGGTCGTCCCAATCCATGGCCTTCACTTCTCGGGGTTTGGCTAGTGCCTTAGCCATCTTAAATATGGTTGGACCACAATGCGTCAGGAACACCTACTGTTTCTTCCCGGCTGTGGCGTCCTTTAAGTTGTTCGTCTCTAGGAACATTTGGAAACGATCCATGTAAGACTCCCAGTCTTTTTGTGATGGATCAAATGGAGCGGGTGGTTCGATGCCGCTGGACATGGTTCCGTTGATGGCGTCGTCTGTCACGTGCTCAGTGTTCTTCGAAGTTTCGTTGGTTCAGATGTCTCCACATCCCATCCTCGTCGCCAGTGTTAAGTTTGAGCATGGGCGAGAAAGAATGGAGACAAGTTTCTGAACGGTAAACTTCAGCTCTTTATTTACATCGTGACTTGCTCATTTAACATCAGTAAAACCCGCCTTATATAGGCAAACCTTGTAACGTTTAACCAATAACAAGCTAGGAATGCTAGCTTTTATAACCAATAAGAACTCTCTGTTAAGGACCAATTGGATTCCCCGGAACGGGCCAATCCGGTCTGGCCACTTAACAGCCAATCAGAAGTGCAGGGCCAGAACCCTGCACTTACTCCAAGCTCACACTTTATTAATTATATTGCATACACAACAATAAAGATTTCAAAAAACAAAGTCAATAGGCAAACAGATTGCAAATTAGTATCTGTATAAGTGCAAATGAATACATGGTTGTGTCAAAATGAATAGTTCAACTTCCAGTGTTGAGGCAGAGGTAGGAGTAGCAAAAAGCTAAATAAAATATAATAAAGAGACAGAGATAGGCACATTTTCAGTTTCTCCATCAGTTAATTAGAACCAAAGAAGCTTCTTGGGTGGGCAGCAAAACATTTTCAAAGCAAAAAAACCCAAGAAAATCTTGTTGTCTTTTGAAAAAAAAAATCACATTTGGGTCAACCATGACTTGGGTGATTGAGAATCTCCACAAATTTTCTGATGTAATGAAACTCAGAGTTATGTAGCCAGGATGTAATCCAAGGCTACTTGAGGAACAGATACTATCACCTCCCCAGGAGGCACCAGACACTCCTGGAATGTAAAAGTAGGATAAGTGATTGAAGAGGGTATAGAACAGGGGTCTTCAAACTTGACAGCTTTAAGACTTGTGGGCTTCAACTCCCAGAATTCCTCCTCTAGTCATGTTAGCTCAGGAATTCTGGGAATTGAAGTCCACAAGTCTTCAACTTGCCAAGTTTAAAGGCCCTTGGTATAGAATATGGCCTTGATGGACAGAGGGAAGATCAGCTTCCAAGGCAATGATCAGATAATGTAGATTGAGCCTATACCAAATAAAGATTTGCCAAAAGGCCTTAGGCAGCACACATCCAAATGACATGAAACTAAAAGACAGAGGAATGAAAGCACATTCTGTTGTGAATCAATAAATGCTTAATAAAGATCATTAAGACCTTGAAGTAAAATGCAGGGTTCTGGCCATGCACTTCTGATTGGCCGATAATAGCGACATCGGATTGGTCCATTCAGGAGAATCTGATTGGCTATTAACGAGCCTCTCCCATTGGTTAATAGAGTTAGCGCTCCCTGTATTTTCATTGGTTGAATAAGTTAAGAGTTGCCTATATAAAGGGGCCCATCGTGGACATTGAGCTGAGCTGTTTCACATGTAAATAAAGAGTTGAAGTTCACTGTTTCACTGGCTCATCTCCATCCTTGCACCCATGCTCAGAACATAACACTGGCGACGAAGGTGGGATGTGGAGACATCAGAGCTTACTGAACAACGAACCATAACCGAGCACGTGGCGGAACGCACCAACGGCGGAACCATGTCCGGCAGCATCATACCACCCGCTCCATTCGACCCGGCACAAGAAGACTGGGACTCATATATGGATCGCTTCCAGATGTTTCTGGAAACCAACAATTTGAAGGATGCCACTACCGGAAAGAAACGAGCGGTATTCCTAACTCATTGTGGGCCAACCGTATTCAAGATGGCCAAGGCACTAGCAAAACTGGCAGAAGTAAAGTCTATGGACTGGGACGTCCTCGAACCACTACTGAGGGCTCACTACGCACCGACCGTGCCAACGCTCGTGAGAAGGCATGAATTCTATCAGAGAAGTCAGCAGAAGAGCGAAAGTGTTGCTGATTTCATCATGGATCTCCGGAATCTGGGAGGCCTATGTGAGTTTACCAACTTAGAAGAAGCCCTAAGAGACTGAATCGTTCTGGGATTAGATGCAACAGGCACGCAGAGTAAATTAATGGCGAAGGGCGACATTAGCCTTAAAGATGCCATAGCTGAAGCTACTGCAGCAGAAGCAACCAGGAAGTCGGCTGCCCAAATGCGCCGCATACACGCACCGGTTTGCCAACGAGCCTGCGACATTTCACCTCAGTCAGAGGGACAGCTAGAGACGGCCCACCACGAGGACCTCGAATCGTCGTCAGAAAGTGATGAGGAAGAGGTCCATTGACTTCGGTCCAAATGGGACCAATGCCAGAAATCACAGTACCAATGCACCGGGTGTGGACCAAGCCACCCCTGGTTTGAATGCAAATTCCTCGATGTGCTCTGCCATGTGTGCGGAAAAAGAGGCCATATAGGTTGGGTCTGTAGAAGCAAGCCAGGACCCAGCCAACCCTCAAGGGGGGCTAACTATCGCCAACTGACGGGAAGTCATCCCGTGAAGCAAGAACCCGTGAACCACCAATGGAACAACCACTCCAACAGAAACAAAACCCTAAACCACCCAACGAAGAGAGAAGAGACTCACCAAATGATCACGATTGGTCATGCCTCATCTCTGGATGCCAAAAAGATCCGAGTGAAAGTGGCCATCGAAAACCAGCCCTGCCTGATAGAAGTCAATTCAGGATCATCTCTCTCGATGGTTTCCTGGAAGACCCTCAAGCAGCTCATCCCCACTATCCGTAGGCAAGACCTCCGGTTCCAAAGGCTCATACTTAAGGACTATCAAGGAAATCGAATTCCGGTTGTTGGATCCAGCCGAGTCCGGGTATCATTTAAGAACCGTACAGCATTCCTACCCCTGACTGTAATCGACAGGGATCAGCCTAGTTTGTTAGGCCTCCAATGGTTCGCTCCACTCAGAATTGAAGTAACCGGCATTCACTGAATCTACAGCAGCGATTGGGAAGAAGACCTCGTCCAAGAATTCCAGGATGTCTTTGCAGAAAAATTAGGCAAGTACAAGGGGACCCCGATATCATTTAACCTCAATCCCAAAATAGCTCCCATCTGCCTTAAGCCTCGTCGAGTTCCATTTGCCCTTAAACCAAAGATTGACGAGCAGCTTGATAAATTAATAGCCCAAGGTGTGTTAGAACCAACTGATCACTCTCCCTGGGAAACCCCAATCGTAACACCCATCAAGCCGGATTATAGCCAGGTATTGACAAGCAGATAGAAACATGGGTAAAAGCCTGTCACAAATGCCAGGAAGTAAGCAACGCTCCGCCAAAAGCAACCCCAACCGAATGGGAAACACCGAGCGGACCATGGTCCCGCATTCATCTGGGCTTTGCGGGTCCTACCAAGGGACACACATTCTTACTGACGGTGGATGCCTACTCAAACTGGCTTGAAATCCATGAAATGAGGAATACAACAACTGAAGCAGTCATCAGGAAGTTGGACAGACTCTTTGCGACACACGGATTACCAGATGTTCTGGTATCCGACAACGGGCCTCAATTTACCACGCTGTCCTTCGAACAGTACCTGGCAGACTGTGGTATTTGACATGCGCTGACTTCGCCGGTGCATCCTGCGGCCAATGGAAGGGCTGAGCGCATGGTACAATTTGTCAAGAAAACCTTGCATAAGATGGACTATGGAGATATAGAAGACAAGATTAACCGGATACTCCTTTTGCAGCATATCACTCCGCACAGCATCACCAATATAACTCCCGCTGAATCATTGATGGGAAGGAAGCTCCGCTCCCACCTTGACTGCCTACATCCCTCATATGAACCTGAAAAGCCACACGGTTCTAGCGGGAAATGTCGCAATTTCCAGGTAGGCGATTTGGTTTTCGCTAGGAACTTTTCGGGCAATCCATTGTGGTCGAGGCAACTATAGTACAAGTAACCTGCCCTAGATCGTACCGCATAAAATGTCACGACAATAGAATTTGGAAACGCCATATTGATCAGCTGCGTTCAAGGCTACAGTCGGGGATCTCCAAGCCCCCTGATTTCCAAACCGAGGAGAGAAGAGATAGCAAGGAAGCTGAATTTGAAATGGCAGAAAGTTTAAGCGGTAGTAATGACCGCTCAGAAGCAGCATGTGATGGACCCGGAATGGAGGTGGCTTCACCTCAAAGAGATGCCGAGAGCAGTAGCAATGACGAAAATTCGAAGGTGGAACGGGAGGCACCCTTTTCACCAGATAACGTCCTACCCCAACAAGACTGTAGCCAAATACCGGGAGGACAACGAAAATCTAATAGACAATGGAAACAACCTGCCTATCTCAAAGACTACGTGACCGCACACCTTAAACGGAACCCAGGGGGAAGGGGTGTTGTGAATCAATAAATGCTTAATAAAGATCATTAAGAGCTTGAAGTAAAATGCAGGGTTCTGGCCATGCACTTCTGATTGGCCGATAATAGCGACATCGGATTGGTCTGTTCAGCAGAATCTGATTGGCTATTAACGAGCCTCTCCCATTGGTTAATGGAGTTAGCGCTCCCTGTATTTTCATTGGTTGAATAAGTTAAGAGTTGCCTATATAAAGGGGCCCATCATGGCCATTGAGCTGAGCTGTTTCACATGTAAATAAAGAGTTGAAGTTCACTGTTTCACTGGCTCATCTCCATCCTTGCACCCATGCTCAGAACATAACACTGGCGACGAAGGTGGGATGTGGAGACATCAGAGCTTACTGAACAACGAACCATAACCGAGCACGTGGCGGAACGCACCAACGGCGGAACCATGTCCGGCAGCATCATACCACCCGCTCCATTCGACCCGGCACAAGAAGACTGGGACTCATATATGGATCGCTTCCAGATGTTTCTGGAAACCAACAATTTGAAGGATGCCACTACCGGAAAGAAACGAGCGGTATTCCTAACTCATTGTGGGCCAACCGTATTCAAGATGGCCAAGGCACTAGCAAAACTGGCAGAAGTAAAGTCTATGGACTGGGACGTCCTCGAACCACTACTGAGGGCTCACTACGCACCGACCGTGCCAACGCTCGTGAGAAGGCATGAATTCTATCAGAGAAGTCAGCAGAAGAGCGAAAGTGTTGCTGATTTCATCATGGATCTCCGGAATCTGGGAGGCCTATGTGAGTTTACCAACTTAGAAGAAGCCCTAAGAGACTGAATCGTTCTGGGATTAGATGCAACAGGCACGCAGAGTAAATTAATGGCGAAGGGCGACATTAGCCTTAAAGATGCCATAGCTGAAGCTACTGCAGCAGAAGCAACCAGGAAGTCGGCTGCCCAAATGCGCCGCATACACGCACCGGTTTGCCAACGAGCCTGCGACATTTCACCTCAGTCAGAGGGACAGCTAGAGACGGCCCACCACGAGGACCTCGAATCGTCGTCAGAAAGTGATGAGGAAGAGGTCCATTGACTTCGGTCCAAATGGGACCAATGCCAGAAATCACAGTACCAATGCACCGGGTGTGGACCAAGCCACCCCTGGTTTGAATGCAAATTCCTCGATGTGCTCTGCCATGTGTGCGGAAAAAGAGGCCATATAGGTTGGGTCTGTAGAAGCAAGCCAGGACCCAGCCAACCCTCAAGGGGGGCTAACTATCGCCAACTGACGGGAAGTCATCCCGTGAAGCAAGAACCCGTGAACCACCAATGGAACAACCACTCCAACAGAAACAAAACCCTAAACCACCCAACGAAGAGAGAAGAGACTCACCAAATGATCACGATTGGTCATGCCTCATCTCTGGATGCCAAAAAGATCCGAGTGAAAGTGGCCATCGAAAACCAGCCCTGCCTGATAGAAGTCAATTCAGGATCATCTCTCTCGATGGTTTCCTGGAAGACCCTCAAGCAGCTCATCCCCACTATCCGTAGGCAAGACCTCCGGTTCCAAAGGCTCATACTTAAGGACTATCAAGGAAATCGAATTCCGGTTGTTGGATCCAGCCGAGTCCGGGTATCATTTAAGAACCGTACAGCATTCCTACCCCTGACTGTAATCGACAGGGATCAGCCTAGTTTGTTAGGCCTCCAATGGTTCGCTCCACTCAGAATTGAAGTAACCGGCATTCACTGAATCTACAGCAGCGATTGGGAAGAAGACCTCGTCCAAGAATTCCAGGATGTCTTTGCAGAAAAATTAGGCAAGTACAAGGGGACCCCGATATCATTTAACCTCAATCCCAAAATAGCTCCCATCTGCCTTAAGCCTCGTCGAGTTCCATTTGCCCTTAAACCAAAGATTGACGAGCAGCTTGATAAATTAATAGCCCAAGGTGTGTTAGAACCAACTGATCACTCTCCCTGGGAAACCCCAATCGTAACACCCATCAAGCCGGATTATAGCCAGGTATTGACAAGCAGATAGAAACATGGGTAAAAGCCTGTCACAAATGCCAGGAAGTAAGCAACGCTCCGCCAAAAGCAACCCCAACCGAATGGGAAACACCGAGCGGACCATGGTCCCGCATTCATCTGGGCTTTGCGGGTCCTACCAAGGGACACACATTCTTACTGACGGTGGATGCCTACTCAAACTGGCTTGAAATCCATGAAATGAGGAATACAACAACTGAAGCAGTCATCAGGAAGTTGGACAGACTCTTTGCGACACACGGATTACCAGATGTTCTGGTATCCGACAACGGGCCTCAATTTACCACGCTGTCCTTCGAACAGTACCTGGCAGACTGTGGTATTTGACATGCGCTGACTTCGCCGGTGCATCCTGCGGCCAATGGAAGGGCTGAGCGCATGGTACAATTTGTCAAGAAAACCTTGCATAAGATGGACTATGGAGATATAGAAGACAAGATTAACCGGATACTCCTTTTGCAGCATATCACTCCGCACAGCATCACCAATATAACTCCCGCTGAATCATTGATGGGAAGGAAGCTCCGCTCCCACCTTGACTGCCTACATCCCTCATATGAACCTGAAAAGCCACACGGTTCTAGCGGGAAATGTCGCAATTTCCAGGTAGGCGATTTGGTTTTCGCTAGGAACTTTTCGGGCAATCCATTGTGGTCGAGGCAACTATAGTACAAGTAACCTGCCCTAGATCGTACCGCATAAAATGTCACGACAATAGAATTTGGAAACGCCATATTGATCAGCTGCGTTCAAGGCTACAGTCGGGGATCTCCAAGCCCCCTGATTTCCAAACCGAGGAGAGAAGAGATAGCAAGGAAGCTGAATTTGAAATGGCAGAAAGTTTAAGCGGTAGTAATGACCGCTCAGAAGCAGCATGTGATGGACCCGGAATGGAGGTGGCTTCACCTCAAAGAGATGCCGAGAGCAGTAGCAATGACGAAAATTCGAAGGTGGAACGGGAGGCACCCTTTTCACCAGATAACGTCCTACCCCAACAAGACTGTAGCCAAATACCGGGAGGACAACGAAAATCTAATAGACAATGGAAACAACCTGCCTATCTCAAAGACTACGTGACCGCACACCTTAAACGGAACCCAGGGGGAAGGGGTGTTGTGAATCAATAAATGCTTAATAAAGATCATTAAGAGCTTGAAGTAAAATGCAGGGTTCTGGCCATGCACTTCTGATTGGCCGATAATAGCGACATCGGATTGGTCTGTTCAGCAGAATCTGATTGGCTATTAACGAGCCTCTCCCATTGGTTAATGGAGTTAGCGCTCCCTGTATTTTCATTGGTTGAATAAGTTAAGAGTTGCCTATATAAAGGGGCCCATCATGGCCATTGAGCTGAGCTGTTTCACATGTAAATAAAGAGTTGAAGTTCACTGTTTCACTGGCTCATCTCCATCCTTGCACCCATGCTCAGAACATAACACATTCAGTTTTAAACAATTCTGTTACTCTTCTGTTAAAAGTACCTTTAGACTTGTACTGGCTCTCTTTCTTAGTCTAGTCTATCTCATAGGGGTTAATAGGTCATCATACTTGCCTGTTTTCTTGCTTATTTTTATTTATTTTTTGTTTATTTCAATATGCATACTGCCTAACTCCCAGTGACTTTGGGAAATTCACAAGAAAACAAAAACTATGAAATGATTGAAGATTAAAAAAAAACACCTCTTAAAAAAAGAGCAAAGTTGGCAAAACCAGGTAGCACCTAAAACACATTCAATTCATCAGAAGGGGGTCATTCTAGCCAAAACCCTGGATGAAGACCAGATTTTTACTGAAATACTAATAGAGGGGGAGGAATCTTGGGAGGAACCCCATTCTCACTTTTCATGCTTACAGATCGCAAACCTAATATTTCTATGTTACTTACACAGGTTCTAACCCCATCCTTTCTTTTCCATTAGTGAATGGATAAGGTCTTCAGAGAAACTGTGTAGTTAAGTGCTCTCATAATGCCTGGCAGAATTGAAAGTCCTGCATAATCATAGACAAAGCAAGTGCTCAGGTCCTTAGTTTCCCTGCAGACATCTCTACTGTATTAACATGGAGAAAATGTCGCCATCTCTCTTCCCTGTATACATTTGCAGAAAACCTGAATAGCAAAGTACTTGTTACTCTTCTGAAAGCTTTCAAAACCTAAGTGAATGCAAAATTTTAAGTTTGAGGATATCAGGTTAATCGCATTTTCACCTGATTTAACCCCAGTGGAAGAGCTTGGAGCCTCTATCTCAGAGCTGTCAAACTCGCAAGCTGTGGACCAGAGGTGGTATTTAGCAGGTTCTGACCATTTCTGGAGAACCAGTAGTGGAAAATTTGAGTAGTTCAGAGAACCGGCAAATACCACCTCTGACTGGCCCTGCCCCCATCTATTCTCTGCCTCCCGAGTCCCAGCTGATCGGCTGGGTCTTCTTTGGTTGCCCTGCACAGGAGACCGGAGCTGGAAAGCAGGTTCGTGGAGTCGGGAGAGAATGGGATTTTGCAGAAACCTTCCCCTAGGAGTGGGAGAGAGTGGGGATTTTGCAGTATCCGTCCCCTGACACACCCACCAAGCCATGCCCACAGAACCAGTAGTAAAAAAATTGAATCCCACCATTGCTGCCTTCTTTATATGCTTCACAAGCTGAAGAGTAACTTTACCCCTCTTTCTGAGTTTTCAGTTTGAAAACATGGATGTTCAACAGAGTGTAATCAAAGCTCTTAAGAGGATACTTCTAAACATATTTTGAATTTAAATTTGTCTTTCCTGTTCAATGAAATAACCAGGTATACAGACTATGACTTCTTTCATTTCTAACCCTTCCATATTTTAGATAGAGCAGTGGTTTAATGTTTTGGGGGGGGTTCTGGGTTATGCTTTTATTACATGATCACCAGCCTTATTCAGGAAATCTAATGAGGCAGTTAGTCAGTGTCCATTATCTATTTTTTAAGCCTCTTGACTTTTCTCAACTTGTTCATTTAACCTGCTTCTTATATAAGATAAATAAATAAATAAATTCAAGAACATCAGACAATAACTGAACAATGCCTTTTGACCGATGTTAATCATTTTTCATCTGGAAACCACTTATAATTTAGTTATGTAAAGACATTTATGAAGCAGTTGGGGAAATCAATTATTTATGTACATGTTATATAATGTGATTTATAGAGTAAATATAATGTGTGGCACTGTTTTTGCATGCCATACTGCTGATTATTCTTGCAAATTATCTGTTTCACTTCATCACTATTCATCCTCCTGAAGAAGCCCAGAGGTAGCAAAAGTAGTTAATTTCTCTCTTTCCCTTCCAGTGTGACTGACCTATATTAACCTGGCTATTTAATACCAAGGGTTTCACCTTTCCAACACAAAAGACACAAAAGTTCACTCCTTGTCCCACTTTCTTGCTTTGAGCTCTACCTTGTTTGAAAGAATGGAACAGGTTACTGTTCTTCCCCAATGATGCTTCTCAGAGCTGATCAAGTTAACTATCGGTAGCAGCTGGAGTTTAATTTGTGAGTATGCAGCTGTCATGTTACTTGCTTGGAGTGAGGAAGGAAGGAAGAAATGTAATTTTACCAAATTTTATTCTGATAGTTGTACTTGTTTTCAACTTAAGAAATGTTGGAGAGAAAATTGCCAGCTCACCCCTAATAAATTTAATTGCAGTGTGTTGGTTGTTTTCTTTGAGTGTTTAATATTCACCATTCTATATTGGGGGTGTCAAACTAAAGGCCCATGGCTGGAGGCAGCCCATTGGGTATTTACATTTGGCCTGCGGGGCCACCCTGGAAACTGCAAAGGACCAGCCCATGGTGCCTCTGCGAGCAAAAACAGAGCTTGGGAGCCCATTTTTGCTGGCAGAGTGCTTGGGCCACCACAGGTGCCCCTGACACAAATGATGTTATCCTGGTCATGCCCTCCTGGCCACGCCCACCCCAGCCCACTCAGGTCAAGCACAATCCTGATGTGGCTTTCAATGAAATCAAGGTTGACCCCCACTGTTCTATATCCTGACAAAAATGGATATAAAAGAATATAGTATAAAAGCATTGATGTATAAAAGCATTGATGTCATTGTTTCTTTAAAACCCAAACTCTAAGTTATCCTATGATATGTAAAAGTCAACTAAATAAAAAATGGATCTTCCTAACTAATAGAGAACTTGCTACTAACATTTCACCCCAGTCTGTCTGAAATTTCAAAGTAGCTGCAACAAATAGAAGCATCTGGCTAACCTTGTCTGGGCTTAGAAGCTGAATGCAATCACACTTGGTTGGTATTTGGGTGGGAGCCTTCCAAGGAATATCACACTGCAAAACTGGAAAAAGTATTCTGGAAAAAGGAAGGGTCAGTGTGGCTGCCAAGAAAGCTGTACAGATGGGCATAACTTGAAGAAAATGACTTTTTATACAATCTTAGCTAAACTGCAGAAAAGTTGTATGGTTGCTTTGAGGATGTCAGCATAATAGCAGTGATAACAGAACTTGTTTTTAAAAAAAGCAGATATAGAAGAGTGTTGTCATTCCAGTGGACCAGACAAAACTGATAGCCCTCTTCCGCAGCCCTTTTTAAATGGTACCATTTATGAATATGTTTATTTCTTTTGTATTATTTTATGTTCCTTTAAAATGCTTAAATATGATTGCAAATGAAATAGCATAACTTAATTGATTGAAACTAAGTAATGAGAGCTGTTTAATAATATATACAGAAAGAAATTACTCAGTTGTCCCTATAATATAAGAAATATAACATTCCATCAACTCTCAGCTCATAGCTGTCAGCTGTTCAGAACAGAGAGGGAAAAAGACTAGAGGTGTGACCCAATTTGACCCATTTCTAGTGTCTCCAAAACTCCACTATCATTTAACTGCTCTGTAAATATTTATTCATCTTAAAGAAGTATAATGAAAAAGTTTCCCCTTAAAAGAACAAAAGGCCATCAGCTGAAAGGAAAAACTCCACTTGTAATAAATATGCTCATGAATAAGTGTATATTTCAAAACTCTCTTTTATTTCCATCTTGTAAAACAAGTGTGCAACTAGTACAATTGCATCAATTGCATCTAATAACTCATACATTCTGTTCTAGATGTTCTTTTTTTTTTTTGAAACAAAATTTTTATTAGTTTTAAAAACAAACAAAACATCATTAAACATTGCAAACATAAAACCTCTTTCCATTGTAAGTTTTTACAAGGCAGATAAAAAATTATTTTATACAGCATAGTTCTAATTTATCCCATTTCCTTATAGACACATAAATATCTTTTAGCAAATTTCTCATTATTTCCCTTTACTTTTATTCAATTACATTTCTTTTCTATATTTATCTATTTTATAGCCATCTTATTTATATTTCCATCTGACTTGTTTACAAATATTCCCATCTAACATTCTGCCAAGGTTTTATTAATTCTTAATCAAACATAAACACACAAAACATAAAAACATAAAACTTCTTTTTAGAAAGTGGCTTGGCCCCAGATTACCTCTCTTTGTACGGACTTCAATTAAATTCATGCTCATCTTATATATCATTACCTATCTTGTTTACCATTCTATGTCTTCTATATAACTTCACCCCGCTTTTCACTCTTCTTATTTCTATTTTATTTATTTCATCTTACGTTAAATCATTATATTTGTAACTTTTGTTCATTCTTTTCCAATTATCCATTTATCTCATTCTCTTTAATTTATTTTTTTTTAAAAAGATTTCTCCTGGAATCACTAATCAAAGTATGATGCCTTTCTATCCCCTAAGTTGACATTTAAAGTAATACCTAGATCCCAATCTGATTCTGCTTAATACATTCTACCTATTAAATTTTAAGGAAATGAAAAAAAGAAAAAAAAAGAGAATAATAAATCTATAAAATAATTAAGTACATAATTACCGTTCTAATTTTTTAATACATTTTAAATAATACATTTTAAACTAAAAAAAGTAAAAAAGAGAAAAAAAATAAAGTTATGATAACATTAAGAGAATAACAAATTAAACTCTATCATTAATACTACAACAATAAGTTTATAACATTAACACAATAGCCAATAAACTCTATATTTTAAACATTCCCTTTAATATTTTATTAAAGCATTTTAATATTTTATTAGTTCTTATAAAATTCTAATTTTCTATTTCTAATACAAGTATTACAATACTATCTCATGTACTTTTGCAGAATCAAATTATAAATTACCCTTTGTCCCTAAAAAAAATAGCTTTTTCCCATCTTGTTTTATACCTTTGTGGCTTTCCCCCCCCCTTTTCCCTTCCTTTCTTATCCCACCTAGTCTTTTTACACCCCCCCCAACCTCCGCCTTTTTAGCTTCCCCTCTCTGTTGTATTTCTCTTTTCTTTTGCTTTCTAACATTGTATTGATTTTGCATCTCATTTTTCTCTTTCTTGGGTGTTTTTTTTTAATCTTAAGTCCTTCATTTTCCTTCCTCTCTTTCTCTTTTCTTTCTTAGTCCGATTTTTTAATTCATTAAAGATGGCTTCTTCTTCTTCTTCCTCTGCTTCCTCCATTTGTTGTTGTATTTGCTGATAAGTAGCAAGCGCCATTTCTAAAAAATGAAAGATATCTCCCAAAGAGTTCTTTCTTTCTTTATTTTTCCATATTCCTTTCTTAGTTCATCAATAGATAAAGCCATTATAAACCTTTCTTCTTCTTTTCTTTTCTCTCTTCTTCTTCTTAAAACAACCAAGATGTTTCAAAACTTAAAAGACAGTTCCCCAAAGTCCCAGAGTCATCAAGCATCCAAACAGAGCAGAAAGTTCTTTCCTTTACACTTTCTCTTCCTGGGGTAATATCAATTAAGAAAAAAAAAACCAGTCTGTAGTTTAAGGCCTTATTGCAGTTAACTTCTAGTCTCAAAATCTTCAAGGCATCTCCTCCAACAAGATATTAATATAGATTTTTTTTTCTCCTCTCCCTTCCCACTTATAACAAAGAGCTTTAAATTTTACCTTCTTTAGAAAAGCAGTTTTTTCAGTGCCATTTGCTAAGTCCGTAGGGAAGGAGAGTAAACTTTCCCTTTCAACACCTCCATTCACCGCCTTTAGAATCTCCTCTGGAAACAATGTATCATTCAAAAAATCATGATTTTCAGGATATTAAATATTTCTTGAAGTCCCAGTAGCCAAAGAACTTTCACTTCAAAACTTTCTCCTTCTTCCTCCTGCACATTCTTATCCAGCTGCCAGCTTCTTTGTGGCGGCCATTACTGACTGCCGCTCCACCGTCTTGAGAAAAGGAGGTTTTGCCAGGTGGGGAGGGAGTCTGCGACACCCCCAAGCCCCTATTCAGCTCCCCCTATCTTCGGCTGCCTCTACGGGGCAGCCTTATCCTCCAGACCCGTCGGGATCGAAGGCACCAAGACGGCTAGCACAACAGGAATCGTGCTGAAACGCGAATCCCTGCCATCGAAACCTGGCAAACCGGAAGTCCTGTTCTAGATGTTCTAATGTTATTCCTCCTGTCTACTTCCTGCTAATATTTGTTTTTATTTATTTGAACTAGATAGAATCTCATAACATACAGTTTTTACATATTGTACATATTGTAAATGCTAATTTACAACTAATAGAAATGCAGACATACAATACAATAATATGAATATGCAGGGCCTGTCCCTAATATGAATTTTTGATAGAAGAGGCTAAACATGATGAAGTAGAATATCTTTCCTGACATGGGATTTGAACAATGTGGATATTTAAAAAATAAATAAAGTTGTGACACCCTCTCCCCTTAAACCAATAAATAGGTTTGACAGGAAATCATACGTCAATGTGTAATATCAATATAGCCAACGAAATCATAATTTTTTTCTACTTCATGTAATCTAACAACTATTGACCCTCAAAACCTGGGAGCAAAAGGTTCCCAGGCTATATCAATTATTTAGTTATTTTGGAATAGAAATGTATCTTTCTTAAATATAGGGTTTTTAAACAATGGCCAGAATGAGTTTGTCACACTGTTTGGAGTCCAAGCCATTCTTCCTTGAATAGACTGAAGGGGATATATCCAGTCTATGACTAAATGTACCATGGGATATTTTCAGAGAATCTCCTTTGGAAACATTTATCTCAGAGGAAAATGTGAATTATAAAAAGCAGTTTATTTCTAAATGTCTATGTGGCCTTCCGAGGTGACTTGAAGAAAAGAGATTTGAAGTTTACTGCAAGGGTTGCTGAAAAGATCAGTTTAGGGAGAGAAAAAACCCGTTTAAAAGTGTTGATTGATGATTATGGAAAAATGACACGTACTAGAAAGTAAGAAAATAGCAAGCTGAGAAGGTGCCTGACTAAAGCAAATGGCTAATAATCAACTGAACAGAAAGAAAAACCCAACTCACTTCCTGCTGAGCCTTAAACAGCAGCAATGAAGGTAAAGTACATGAGTTTATGGCTAGCAGCATCACAACAGGTCGCCCGATAGGTTTTTAGCATATACCAAGTCTCCTACCTGGAAGGTACGACAGCGGCCGCTGGATCCTAGTGTTTTCTCTGGTTCGTAAGCTGGGTGCAACCGGTCGAGGTGGGAGCGGAGCTTTCGTCCCATTAGCAGTTCGGTGGGAGTTTTGTTAGTGACGCTATGTGGGGTGATGTGTTGCAAGAAAAGGATTCGATTGACCTTGTCGTCAATGTTGTCATAGTCTACCTTCTGCAAGGTTTTCTTCACAAATTGGACTATGCGTTCTGCTTTGCCATTGGTCGCAGGGTGCGCAGGCGAGGTGAGCGCATGGCGAATGCCGCGGTCAGCGAGGTACTGCTCGAACGCTAGTGCGGTAAATTGAAGGCCGTTATCGGATACCAGGACGTCTGGTAATCCGTGGGTTGCAAAGAGTCTGTCTAAGGTTTTGATAACCGCCTTGGAGGTCGTAGTTGTCATGCGATGGATCTCGAGCCAATTCGAGTAGGCGTCAACGGTAAGCAGGAAGGTGTGGCCTTTGGTGGGCCCAGCGAAGTCCAAGTGAATTCGGGACCAGGGTCCACGTGGTGTCTCCCATTCAGTAGGCATGGCTTTTGGTGGGGCATTGCTGACTTCTTGGCATTTGGGACAACCTTTAACCCACTGTTCGATTTGCTTGTCAATGCCCGGCCACCATGCGTAGCTTCGCGCAAGGGCTTTCATTTGCACGATGCCGGGGTGGCCATTGTGCAAGGTTCTCAGCAGCATTTTCTGGAACCGTTCTGGGAAAACGACTCTATCGCCCCAGATGACACAGCCTTTCTGGGAGAAGAGCTTGGTTTGTCGAGTCTTGAATGGTGTGAAGTCATCTGATAACTGGTCCAATGGCCATCCGCGTTCTACCCAGCTTAGGACTCGTGCTAGGGCGTGGTCGCGTTTGGTTTCTCTCACGATATCTTGGGTGGTTAGTGGCGGCGAGTTGAGTGCCTCGATTTGCAACGTGGTTACTGTTCGTGCAGGATCATCGAGAGTCTCTGGAAGCGGTGCTCGGCTCAATGCGTCGGTGTGGGGAATGGCTTTCCCTGGGCGGTATTGCAGCCGATAGTTATAAGCAGCTAAGAATTCTGACCATCAGGTCATCCTAGGGGATAATATGTAGGGAGTTGGCTTATCTCCGGCTATTATCCCCAATAATGGTTTGTGGTCAGTCACAATAGTAAAAGCCCGGCCATACACGTATTCGTGGAATCTTTTCACAGCTGAGACAATTGCGAGGGCTTCTTTATCGATTTGTCCAAAGTTTCGCTCAGTTTTTGAAAGAGTCTTTGAAAAATATGCAACAGGGGCTTCGTTCCCATTAAGCAGTACATGGCTCAAAATGGCGCCTACCCCGAAAGGCGATGCATCACAGGTTATAACTAAAGGCAAAGTCTCATTATACTGCATGAGTACAGAGTCAGAAGTGAGCAGTTTTTTAACATTTCGGAACGCCTGTTCTTCACGGTAACCCCATACCCAATTTGCTTTTTTATCTAACAACCGGTGTAACGGTTCAGTGACCGTTGCTTTGTGCGGCAAAATACATTATAAAAATTGATGAGGCCTAGGAATGCCTGGAGATCGGCCTTGTTTCGTGGCCTGGGAGCGTTTTTTATCGCTTTTAGTTTACTTTCAGTAGGGTGAATGCCCTGGCTATCAATCAGGTACCCTAAAAACTCAACACTGTCAGTACACAATTTACATTTGTTTTTTTTAACTTTAAGAATTTGGAATTTTTTTAAACTAATTTTAACCGGTCCTGTAAGATTTTTTTTTGTAGGGGCTGCAATTAATACATTGTCAAAATAGGGGACCACGCCCTTAATTCCTTGCAATAACCTTTCCATAAGGCTCTGAAAAATCCCCGGGGCTACACTTACTCCAAATTGAAGCCGGGTACATTTAAAAGCACCTCGGTGCGTCACAATAGTTTGGGCCTGTGCCGTTTTTTCATCTACTGGTAATTGCTGATATGCCTGAGCTAAATCTAATTTAGCAAAGACTTTCCCGCCCCCCAGGGAATGGAGGAGATGCTGCACCACCGGAACTGGATATGCGTTCTCCTGCAGGGTGTGGTTCAAAGTGGCCCGGTAGTCCCCACAAATTCGGATTGACCCGTCTGGCTTAATGGGTGTTACAATAGGGGTTTCCCAAGGGGAGTGATCAATGGGCTCTAACACCCTCTGAGCTATTAGTTTGTCAAGTTGTTTGTCAATTTTCGATTTTAAGGCAAACGGAACTCGACGGGGCTTTAGGCGAATGGGAGCTATTTTTGGATCTAGACTGAATGAAATCAGGGTCCCTTTGTACTCGCCCAAGCTGTCCGCGAAGATGTCCCTGAACTCAGAGATAAGGTCTTCCTCCCAGTCACAGCCACCGTCTTGGTTTACGCCGGCCACTTCAATGCCGAGTGGCGCGAACCATTGGAGGCCCAGTAGGCTAGACCTATCTCTATCGATGACCGTTAAAGGTAAGTATGCTGTGTGCTTCTTGAAGGAGACTCGGACTTGGCAGGAACCGACGATGGGGATTCGATTCCCTTGGTAGTCCTTGAGGATGAGGCATTGGGAGCGGAGATCTTGGCGTTGATTTGTGGGGATGAGTTGCTTGAGTGTCTTCCAGGACACCATCGAGAGGGACGATCCCGAGTCGACCTCCATGTGGCAAGGCTGGTTCTCGATGGCTACCGTGACTCGGATTTTCTTAGTGTCCAAGGCTGAGGTGTGACCGATAGTGATAGTATAGTGAGCCTCTTCTCTCTGCAAAGCTCGATTTCTGTAGGAGTGGTTTACTGACTCTCGCCATACAGGACGGTTTCCTGTTGATTGGCGATAGTTAACCCCTTTTGAGGCCTGGCTGGGTCCTGGCAAGCTGCGGCAGACCCGTCCGATGTGGCCTTGTTTCCCGCACTCATGGCAGAGTGCGTCGCGGAATTTGCATTCGGACCTGGCATGGTTGGCTCCACAGCCAGCGCAAGGGTGTAAGGTCTTTGGGTGATGGTCCCGGTCGTACCGCAGTCGATGGACCCCTTCTTCATCACTGTCTGACGACGAAGCGAGGTCCTCGTGGTGCATCGTTGTAAGCTGTCCTTCAGACCTGGATAAAATGTCGCTTGTTGGTGGTGGTACCGGAGTGCGGTTTCGGCAAAGTTGTGCAGCCGACTTCCTGGTTGCTTCTGCTGCAGTAGCATCGGCAATGGCGTCGGCAAGGCTGATGTCGCCTTTCGCCATCAGCTTGCTTTGGACGCCTGATGCATCTAATCCCAGAACTATGTGATCTCTTAGTGTTTCTTCTAAATCGGCGAATTCGCAGAGGCCTCCCAAATTTCGGAGGCCTGCTATGAAGTCGGCCACACTTTCTCCCTTTCGCTGGCTCCTCTGATAAAACTCATGGCGTCTCACGAGCGTAGGCACAGTCGGGGCGTAGTGATCTCGTAGGAGAGGTTCGAGGTCATCCCAATCCATGGCCTTCACTTCTCGGGGTTTGGCTAGTGCTTTAGCCATCTTAAATACGTTTGGACCACAATGCATAGGAACACCGCCCGTTTCTTTCCTGGTGTGGCGTCCTTTAAGTTGTTGGTTTCTAAGAACATTTGGAAGCGATTCATGTAGGACTCCCAGTCCTGTACTGGATTGAACGGAGCGGGTGGTACGATGCCGCCGGACATGGTTCCGTTGTTGGCATCGTCTGTCACATGCTCGGTGTTCTTCGAAGTTTCATTGGTTCAGATATCTCCAAATCCCATTCTCGTCGCCAGTGTTATGTTTTGAGCATGGGCGAGAAAGAATGGAGAGAAGCCTCTGAACGGTGAACTTCAGCTCTTTATTTACATTGTGACTTCTGCTTCAATAGCAGTTAAACCCGCCTTATATAGGCAAACCCTGTGACTTTTAACCAATAACGAGCTAGGAGCACTAGCTTTTATAACCAATAGGAACTCTTTGTTAAGGGCCAATCGGATTCCCCGGAACAGGCCAATCCGGTCCGGCCACTTAACAGCCAATCAGAAGTGCAGAGCCAGAACCCTGAACTTAACTCCAAGCTCACACTTTATTAAATCTTTATGTATTCACAACACATACCATGAAAGCCAGAAAAGATAAGAGATAGTTTACTATCAGTATAAATGCTCCTTCTCAGATGCTGTGTAAACTTGAGATAGGTAAAGCTGAGAGCTAGCCAAAGCCCACCCATGTTTTTCATAGCAATCAGAATTTAGACCCCAGCAGTGATGGGATTCAAAATTTTTTACTACAGGTTCTGTGGGTATGGCTTGGTGGAGGGGTGGCGTGGCTTGGTGGGTGTGGCTTGGTGAGCGTGGCAGGAGGAGGATACTGCAAAATCCCATTCCCTCCCCACTCTAATAACCTGCTTTCCAGCTCCGTTCTCCTGTGCAGGGCAGCAAAAGAAGACCCAGCCGATCAGCTGGGACTCAGCAATCAGAGAATAGATGGGGGTAGGGCCAGTCAGGTGTGGTATTTGCTGGTTCTCTAGACTACTCAAAATTTCCACTGCCAGTTCTTCAGAAGTGGTCAGAACCTGCTGAATACCACCTCTGGACCCCAGTCTTCTAATTCTTTACAGCACTATATCTACTCCTTCATGCTGAATATGTTCATAGTCTTAAAAGCAATAGGAAAAAACCCTCCACATTTCTATTGATTATGTATTGTCTTCATTTTTACACCAAAGAATTTCCTCTCTATAGGCCACACCAAATCCTGCAGTTCACATAAAATATAAAAAATTCTATAATGCTCATATCAATTATTAACTCAGTGAAAATGTGTCTCAAATAGTTGTAGATGGTCTTCCAAATGTGAATTATCATTTCCAACAACCACGGATATTCATAACTCCTGAGTCAGAAGCCACTTTTTGAAAAATCATACTTGGTGCTTTCATATGCATGCCCTATTGAATCCCTGTTTCTGATAAACCTCCCAAATTACTAAAATCATTTGGATTAGGAGCACTGTGGAATGTGGCTGATGCAAAAACATTTCTATTAGAATCTACTCTATCAGCAATTAGCCTTGTTTAATGCACCAAGCGCTAGAATTCTACAACACACATTGTGATGAAGGGCTGCACATGAGGTCCCTATGGGGTTAATTTGTTCATGTATCTTTTCCTCTAAGGCCAAGGATCTTCTTTTTAACAAGTGAAAGACAAATATTCCCAGAGAGAGGTAGATAAGAAGCACCTGTAATGTGGCTGTGCAAACTTTTTTTTCTTCTGTTAGTTATGATCCTGGATGTAATGATGGAGAAGAAAGAAAGCTGAACGATGCAGATTTTGATATGCACATCCTTTTAAAGACATAATCATCATCTCCTCTTTCCACAACAGGTGGATTTCTCATATGGCATAATCAGAAAAGAACTCCATCTCCAGTATTTCTCCATCATATTTTTTAAAAGTAAAAGAAATGAAATGAAATAGACTATTTTTGTTGTTCCAGGGAGTGGAGCTGGGGACTTGCTCATTTTTTTGATTTTCCAAGGTCAGAAAAAGAACATTTGATTTCCATTCTTGATTATTCCACCTGCAGAACACTGTGCTCCTTCGTGCCACCATAAATATTTGGCAGTCATACAGTTAATTGTTGATTGTCCTGTTAAGTCTGGAGCATGGGTGCGAATAATGGAGACGAGCCGGTGGAAACAGTGAACTTCAAACTCTTTATTTACATGGTGTGACAGCTCAGCTCAATGGCTGCTATAGCCTTCTTTATATAGGCAATTTATTAACTATTCAACCAATAGCAATCCCGGAGCGCTAGCCCTGTTAACCAATGAGAATGGTCTGTTAATGGCCAATCAGATGCTCCTGAACGGACCAATCCGATCTTACCATTAACAGCCAATCAGAAGTGCAGGGCCAGAACCCTGCACTTGACTTCGAGCTCAAGATTACTTTATTTAACATGCATTCACAACATGTCCCACAACCAGGGATCTGCTAGCAGTTCGCTTTTGAGTTTTGTGGTTAGATCATTAGTAATGTAGTTTTAATATCATTTTTGTTGTGTCCGCGAAATGATGCCAGGAGTCGGTGACTTAGTGCAAAGCTCTTTATTGAGAAGTTGGAACCGAACTGGCGAAAGGAAAAAAGCCCATGGCTTTTATTCCTTTCGCCGCGGTGGCCGCGGCCAATGGCACCGCTTTGAATCTCCCGCGATCCGAATGGACCAATCGCGGGAGATTCTTAGCGAGCCAATCGGCGCGGCTCGCCTGACCAATCGGAGAGCCCCGCGCTTTGGCCAATCAAAGCGCGGGGATCTTGAGTATGTTAATCAAGGACAGAACACCCCTCCCCTCTTGGTTCAGTCCTTACGTTGCGTAGTCACGTA
Organism: Hydrophis major; assembly: GCA_033807585.1. Classification (NCBI taxonomy): domain Eukaryota; kingdom Metazoa; phylum Chordata; class Lepidosauria; order Squamata; family Elapidae; genus Hydrophis; species Hydrophis major. The sequence goes on from CM066329.1 coordinate 192,234,798, forward strand.
GGTAGGCGGGGCTCCGTCTGGTCCTACTTGACCTGCACAACTCAGTTGTAGGCTGGATCCCGGCCGGTTCGGTCGGGATCTCTGCTGCTCCTGCTGCCGTCGTGGGAACCGGCTGGTCGATCGGGCCGGTCCTTTCTCTGTAGCTCCCTCCTGGGCTTTCCGGGTTGGTTGAGCTACGGGTTTCGCCGCTCCCGCTCGGTCTTTCCAGGTCGGTCGAGCTGGCTTGGCTGTTCCTTCCTGGCGAGGGGTCGTGATGGCTGCTTTCCGGTGAGTACTGCTGGTTTATTCTTCTTTGGATTCGGTCCCCTGGGTATTCCCTCCCCCCTTGGTTTGTGTTGTGGGGGTTGGTTTCGCTTGTTTGTGCATCGGTGGTTTGTTGGTTGGTAGTTCTCGACCTAAGTTGGTCGATGTGGCGTTTCCACGCTCGTCCGTCTGCTGTTTGTAGCCGGTACGAGTGTGGGCCTGTTGCTTGTGTGATGGCGGCTGGGATCCATAGCGGGTCTCCCATCAGGTTCTTTGCATATACAGGGTCCCCGGGTGCGAAGGTTCGTTGTTTGCTGTTTGAGTCTGGGGGCCTCTCCGGGTTATACGTGGGGTGTAACCTGTCGAGTGGGGACCTTAGTTTTCTGCCCATTAATAGTTCGGCTGGGCTTTTATTGGTTGTGGTATTTGGGGTTATATGTTGTGTGAAGAGTAGTTTGTTTATTTTTTCCTGGATCTCCCCGTGGTCTATTTTCCGGATGGTCTTTTTAGTGAATTGGACCATCCGTTCCGCCCTACCGTTCACCACCGGGTGCGCCGGTGCTGTCAGCGCGTGGCGGATGCCCCTTTCCGCTAGGAATTTTTCGAATTCCAGCGAGGTGAACTGGGGCCCGTTGTCGGAGACGACGACGTCTGGGAGGCCGTATGTTGCAAAGAGTTTGCAGAGTTCCTTGATCACGGCCTCCGTGGTTGTTGTCTTCATGTTGCTTACTTCCAGCCAATTGGAGTAAGCGTCAACTGTTATGAGGAAGGTGTGTCCTTTTGTGGGCCCGGCGAAGTCTATATGGATCCTAGACCAAGGTCCCCTTGGGGTTTCCCACTCTAGGACGGGTGCTGTGGGTGGGCTTGGCCTAATTTCCTGGCATCGTTGGCACCTAGCTACCCAGGCCTCTATTTGTTTGTCCATCCCTGGCCACCAAGCGTAACTTCTGGCCAGGGCTTTAGTCCTTACGATGCCAGGGTGACCCTCGTGTAGCAGTTCCAAAACCTTCCCCTGTAGCTTTTCCGGAATGACCACCCTGTCCCCCCATAGTATGCACCCTTTTAACAATGAGAGTTCCGTTTGGCGGTTTCGGAACGTTTTGACGGACTCGTCGTTGTCCCTTTCCGACCACCCTTTCTCCACCCAATGCAACACCCGCGCCAGACGTTTGTCTTTATTAGTCTCTCGGGCAATCTCTGACGTGGTTATGGGCAGGTTGGGTAGAGTCTCCATGCTGAGGGTGGTTGTCGTGGGTGCTGGGTCGGTGTCGGGTTCCGGTAGCGGCGAGCGGCTTAAGGCGTCTGCATGGGAGATCGTCTTACCCGGTCTGTGTATGAGTTCGTAGTTGTAGGCTGCCAGGAATTCGGGCCACCTTGTCATTCGGGGCGACAGAATGTTCGGGGTGGCCCGGTTTCCTGCAAGGATTCCCAGCAGCGGCTTGTGATCCGTTACGATGGTGAAAGTCCGGCTGTAGAGGTATTCGTGGAATCGTTTTATGGCGGCAAGTATAGCCAGAGCCTCTTTGTCCAGTTGGCTATAGTTCCGCTCCGGTTTGGTGAGGGTCCTTGAAAAGAATGCGATGGGCGCTTCTTTTCTGTCGGGAAGGGTATGGCTGAGGACAGCGCCGATGCCGAAGGGTGATGCGTCGCATGTGACTGCCAGAGGTAGGGTCTCGTTGAATTGTATGAGGATGGCATCGGAGGTGAGGAGGTCCTTCGTTCTTTGGAAGGCGGCTTGCTCACGTTTCCCCCAAGTCCAGGTCGCCGCCTTGTCAAGGAGCCTATGCAAGGGCTCCGCCGCCGTCGCCTTTTGGGGTAAGAAGACATTGTAAAAGTTCAGTAACCCCAAGAATGCTTGTAGCTCAGTCTTTGACTTGGGTGTGGGGGCTTCTTTGATGGACTTGATTTTTTTGTTTGTGGGGTGAATGCCGTGACGGTCTAGGAGGTAGCCCAGGAATTCTACTCGTTCCGTGCATAGCTGGCATTTCTCCCTCTTGACTTTTAGTCCGGTTTCTTTAAATTTAGTTAGGACCTCCCTTAGTCGACCCTCTAGTTCGGCTTGGTTGGCTGCCGACACTAGGACGTCGTCGAAGTAAGGTACCACCCCCTTGATACCTTGCAATAGTCTCTCCATTAGGCTTTGGAATATGCCCGGTGCCACGCTGACTCCGAATTGGAGTCGGTTGCATTTGAATGCCCCCCGGTGGGTGACTATGGTCTGCGCTTCTGCCGTTTGCTCGTCGACCGGCAACTGTTGGTATGCCTGGGCGAGGTCGAGCTTGGCGAAAACCTTGCCCCCTCCCAGTGAGTGTAGTAGGTGTTGTACCACTGGGACGGGGTGGGCGCTTTGTTGCAGCGCGCCATTTAGGATGGCCTTATAGTCCCCACAGATCCTCACCGACCCATCGGTCTTGATCGGGGTGACTATGGGGGTCTCCCACCGGGCGTGGTCTAAGGGCTGCAGAACCCCTTGTTTGACGAGCTTGTCAATTTGCTCGTCTATCTTGGGTTTCAGTGCGAATGGCACCCGCCTTGGTTTCAGGCATTTTGGGGGGACGTTAGGGTCTAGGTCGAAAGATATAAGGGTCCCTCGGTACTTGCCTAGGTTTCCGTTGAAGACCTCTTGGAATTCCCGGGTCAGTTGCTGCTCCCAGCTGTCGTCGGTGACGTGGTCGACTCCCGTGAGTGCGATGTCGAGCGGGGCGAACCATTGCAGTCCCAGTAGGCTTGGGCGGTCTCGGTTGACGATCGTTAGGGGAAGTCGTTTGGTGCGCCCCTTGTACGTGATGTTAAAGTTTTTGGTGCCGACTACCGGGATGCGATTTCCCTGGTAGTCCTTTACAATGAGTTTCTGGCTGTCTACGTTCCTCCTTTGGAGGGTAGGCACCAAGCGCTTTATCTCATGCCATGTAATCATGGAGAGGTAGGACCCGGAGTCCACCTCCATTTTGCATGGCTGGCCCTCGATGCCTACCTCCACGTGGACCTTACAGGTGTCGTTGGTGATGGCATGGCCAATGGTGACCATCTGGTGGGTCTCCTCTCTCCGCCGGTTGTCGCCGCCTCGCGAGGATCGCCCGTTCCGGTCCCATTGGCTGTCCGAGGGGCGATCTCTGGTCCGGGGTGGTGTGCTTTCTCTCCTCCGGTCGCTCTGGTCCCATCGTGCCGGGCTGCGATTTTTCTTCAGGCGGCAGACACGGGCGATGTGTCCCTTCTTGTCGCAATGCTGGCAGATCGATTCGAAAAACCGGCATTCCGACCTGGGGTGGTCGCCGCCGCAGCCGGCACAGTTGGTCCTCGATTTACGACCTCGCCGGTTCCGTGGGTCGCGCCCTGTCTGTAGTCGATGGATTTCCTCCTCGTCATCGGAAGTGTCCGATGCCGAGTGGAAATCGCCCTGGTGGGTGGTCGTCTCGGGTTTGGGCTCGGTCGACCTTGCTGGGTTGTTGTTTCCACTGCGGTCCCCAGTGTTCGGTCTGCGCATGCGGTCGGCGGAAGTTCGGGTTGCTTCGGCGGCTGCGGCTGAGGTGAGGGTGTCTGCTAGACTGATGTTGCCCTTGGCCATCAGCCGGCTCTGGAGGACGGGGTCCCACAAACCGAGCACGATTCGGTCTCGCAGGGCGTTGTTTAGGTTATCGAATTCGCAGAGCCCCCCTAAATGCCGCAACTCGGTGACAAAGTCGCTGAAGCTCTCACCCGACCTCTGGTCCCGCTGGTAGAACTCGTTGCGCCGGATCAGGATGGGTACCTCTGGAGCGTAGTACCGCCGAAGTATGGGTTCGAGGACGTCCCAGTCCATCGCGGTGGCATCGGCGGGTTTGGCCAGCGCTTTGGCCATCTGGAAGACCTCGGTCCCGCAGTGGGTCAAGAAGACGGCGCGTTTCATTGGGCCGGAGGCGTCCTTTAGGCCGGTGCACTCGAGGTACATGCGGAATCGGTCGGCGAACGATTCCCAGTCCTCGGTGGCGGGGTTGAAGGGTGCGGGTGGTGCGATTTTCGCCATCTCGGTGGTTCATCTGGCTTCCGTCGGACACGTAGTTCAGTTCAGGGTCTGGATCCCATCCTCGTCGCCAGTGTTGTGTCCGCGAAATGATGCCAGGAGTCGGTGACTTAGTGCAAAGCTCTTTATTGAGAAGTTGGAACCGAACTGGCGAAAGGAAAAAAGCCCGCGGCTTTTATTCCTTTCGCCGCGGCGGCCACGGCCAATGGCACCGCTTTGAATCTCCCGCGATCCGAATGGACCAATCACGGGAGATTCTTAGCGAGCCAATCGGCGTGGCTCGTCTGACCAATCGGAGAGCCCTGCGCTTTGGCCAATCAAAGCGCGGGGATCTCGAGTATGTTAATCAAGGACAGAACAATTTTCCACTGGTTTTCTCAATTATAAAACTACATATAGTAGTACATACTAAATTTTCAGCATTAGTACAAGCTAATATTATAACAGTAGTACATTAAGTCCCTTCAGTTTGCATAGGAATTAGCTCAGATAGAAGCTGTAGCATTGAAATGGATCAGGATTAGCCCCAATAAATTTTGTGTTGGGCTGCAGATAAATTATGGATCACAACTCTCACTTTAGCAGGTGGTATTTCTTTCAGCTGGGCCCAAAGGCAAGCCATTTTACATTAAACAATGAAGAGACCTACCATCAATCCACAATGCAAATTTGGCAGAAACAGAGAAAACAGTGAGCTAGAAGAGTTGAAGAAAACCCCTTAAATGTTCCTGTGTACCAAATGTGCCTCTTTACTATGACTTATTTGAGACTATGCATTATTATTATTGAATGTAGTTCTATTTCAACTTCTGAAAATGTCCCTTCTCTCAGCAAGAACAGAGATCACCTCTGACATATATGCTTTTTTCCTGTCTCTTGATATGGAAATTAAGGGAAGATATCCCACAAGATCCTCCAGAAATAGAGCTTGCAACAATGAAAAAACTTTTAAGATATATGTTGAGATGCCTCAGTGCAAACTTAACATGCCCTCTCAAAACACCTAAAACCCAGCATATAGCATAAATCTTTGGGTACAGATTGTAGTACTTTTCACAAATTTCTACCAAAGTACAATTTTTAATATGACAGAAGGGAAGTCATAATAATAAATTATTTAAATTGTGGTTCTGGAGCTAACACTTCTTCATCTAATTCCTTCCATCCTTGGCTATTGTACAGACCTTGGCACTGGTCAATTCTGAAGATGGGCCTTGGCTTGAAAAAAAATTGTACTTCCCCAATATAAATAAATATAAAAGTGCTAGATATTCATGACAATATATTTTATTTCCATTTACCATGCAATGTAAATATTCATCAGAAGCACTCTAGTAGTTCTGATTTTATGCTACTTTTTAAAGTATAAACAATGAGATTTTTCCCCCTTTATTTTTTTGGAATTTAACTGTTGAAATATTCTTCAACTTCAGAAAAAAATAGATGGATGCAACAACAGTGAGCAGTGATATGAAGATTTAAGCAGGCCTTGAGTTTGACACTCCTGGCATAGGGGCAGCTATAATTTACAGCAGAGGTGATATTCAGTAGGTTCTGACCAGTTCTGGAGAACTGGTAGCAGAAATTTTGAGTAGTTCGGAGAACCAGCAGATACCACCTCTGACTGGAGATTTTACAGTATTCTTTCCCTGCCACGTCCACCAAGCCACGCCCACAGAACCGGTAGTAAAAATATTTGAATCCCACCACTGATTTACAGGCAAGAAGTATTGAAGGTTTTATTCACACAATAAAACCTTTCCAACCAAAGTTTCTGCTTTTTTTTTTCTTCTGTTTTTGGTTTTTTTATTACCACTTTGAAAAAAAGCTTTAAATTATCATTTACTTCACATTTACTTCACATTGACAGTAGAATTAATTGTACGTTCAGTTCCTGATTCAGCCAGCATTACTTATGAAAAACTTTGTAGTAACCTGCCAAAGAAAAATAGCACATGCCTAGTATATTAACTTTAGAAACAAAATATTATATTTTGTTAGATCAAAATAGAATCAATCATGGTAGAGATCCATATATAATTAAACAGAATATAATGTCATAAATTGAATATTCACCAAGCTTTTAATTTGCCTCACCATTATTTAGACATCAGACAATCATAAAAATAAAGGGACAGGAAAATTTAGTTTCTGTTATGTTAGTTTGAACTAAATGTTCACCTAAGCTTGTCTACTCTATAACAAAAACTTCTCCCCGACCCATATGAAATTGTCTGTTTCTTCTCAAACTGTCCATTGTGCTGACAATTTTTTTTTAATTTAAAAAGATCAATGGCTTGTTAATGTGGAAATTTTATGGACCAGTGTCTCCCTCCATTCAGCCAATTCCCATTTTAAGTTTCGTAAAGATTTATTACTGGTGGATTTTTGGCCTAGTGATGTGTTATATAACTTTTTATTATGGACAGGATATAATCACTAGTTGGAAATCTATTTTTGTTTTGTTTCCTGTATGTCCAAAGAAGCTTTATTTGGTGTTATATTGACTTCTTCTAATAGGCATTATGTTTTACTATGATATTCACTTCCCAATCAAGAAGAAGTCATTGCACATGCTCAAATCTTTGTCCTTTGTTCCAATGTTGCTTCGATTTCAAATATTTACCCATTAAGTATACACCAACACCACAACCATTACAACAACAACAGTAACAATATCAGGAAGGAGGGGGAGGAGGAGGAGGGCATACAGTCATAATTGAGAAACAACAGACAGGAAAAGCCATCTCTGAAAAAAAAAAAAACCTGAAGAAACAGTAGATATCTAGGCAGTTGCTGCAAGAAAACAACACAGAATATAATCACGAACAACAGTAAAGTAAAGTAGCAACAGTAATGCACAATGCAAGGAATTTGTCTCTGGTGCATAAGCTCTCAGTGTACATACAATAAACAGGTGAAAAAATCATGATCATAATCATAAAATACAATAATCATAAATTGAAAGATACAACAGTTGGTGATAGTCATAGGATACTAAATAAGCAATAAACATAAATTATACTAGGATATTAAACAATATAAATCATAACATACAAGCAACAAAGAAATAATCATAAGAAGATAAGAAAATAGATAATCGGAAAGATAAGTAGGATAATAGTAATACAGCCTTACTAGGTAGTTTGACAGCGTTGTGGGAAATAGTTGTTTAGTAGAGTGATGGCATAGGGGGAGGTGAACTGTCCTTGTGTCAAGTTACTTTGGCATGCAATGCCCTATAACAGGGGTTTCCAAACTTTGCAACTTTAAGACTTCTGGACATCAACTCCCAAAGCTGGCTGAGGAATTCTGAGAGTTGAAATCCACAAGTCTTAAAGTTGCAAAGTTTGGAGACACCTGCCCTATACTTGATGAAAGAAATTGAAACAGTTTATTTTCTAGGATGTGAGGGATCTGTAGATATTTTCACAGCTCTCTTTCCGGCTTGTGCAGTACACAGTTTCCGAATGGAAGGCAGACTGGTGGCAATAGTTCTTTTTTTGAAAACGATTTTATTAATTTTCTATAAACAAACAAAACAAACAAAACATAAAAACATCAACTCTCTTATATACATACAGTGTGTCGGATGGTTCATCAGTTGTGTGCATTCATTTCGTAATCTCAATTACAGTTATATTACATAATAGCTCATATTGTCAATCCAAACTTATATATCCTAATATCGCTGTTAGAAAATCTATTTGACTATACTTTTAATCATTCATACTTTATGAGATAACAATACTTTAAACAGTTTATTCTATAACAAATCATATAATCATACCAGATCTATCCTAAAAACACTTTATAAATATGATGTCAAATAACAAAAAAGAAAAAAAAAACAAAGATATTCCTTGCTGTCTAACATTCTAAATATTCTATTATTGTGTTTTGTCATCCAACCATTGATAAAAAAGATCCCAAATTTCATAAAATTGTTTATCCTCTTGCTCTCTAATTTCAAATGAAAATCTACTCATCTCAGCACATTCCAATATTTTCTTAATTTCTTCCTGCGATGGTATTTTCTCATTCTTCCAATTTTTAGCAAATACAATCCTAGCCGCTGTTAATACATTTACAATCAGATATTTCAAGTCTTTACTATATGTATCAGATAAAATTCTCAATAAGATCTCTGGTTTCAAGTCCATGTGTTTGTCATTTTTTCCAACCACATGCGAATTTTAGTCCAATATTTTCTAGCATCCTCACAAGTCCACCACATATGGTAATATGAGCCAGGTATCTGATGACATTTCCAGCATTTTTCAGATTTGTTCTTAATCATTCTTGCTATTCTTGTCGGGGGAAAGTGCCACCTGGAAAACATCTTGTACAAATTTTCTTTATATGCTGTTGACATTGTCATTTTATAATTTTGAGACCACAATTTTTGCCATTTCTCTAAATCAATCCCATATCCAAAATTCTTCCCCCAAGCAATCATCGTTTCTTTAACTTGTTCTTCCTCTAACTTAATTCCCAGTAAATAACCATGTAGTTTTTTAATCACCTTCTCATCAGTACCCGTCAAGATCTTATCTAGATCAGTCTGTTTATCATAAAATCCCTCTGTTTTAGAATCTTCATCATACCTTGAATGTATTTGTCCATATTAAAACCAATTCATCTTTATACCTTGTTCCTCTAAATTTTGTATCGATTTAAGTTCACCCTTTTCATCCAATAGTTCCCCATATCTAATTGTTTGTTCCTTCTTATAAATTATAGGATAGGGAAATGCTTCAATAGTCAATAACCAAACTGGAATTTTCAAATAACATTGTCTTTTTATCTTCTCCCAGTTTAACCACAAAGACTCTCGTATATAATGTCTTCTAAAATAACCCTGTGTTTTAGTTCCATTATACCATAAAAAAGTGTGCCAACCCAAGAGCAAATCATGACTTTCTGGTGTCAACAATCTAGTCTTTCTTAATGTTATCCATTCCTTTACCCACATCAGATTTGCAGCTTGGTAGTACAATTCCCAATTGGGCAGGCCAAAACCTCCTCTAATTCTAGCATCTTGCAAAAGCTTTAGCTTTATTCTCGCTTTCTTACCTTGCCATATATACTTCAGCATCATTTTATTTAAATCTTCAAAATAGTCTATTCCGAGCCTAATTGGTATTGTTTGAAACAAAAATAGGATTCTGGGTAAAATATTCATCTTTATTGTTGAAATTCTCCCTATTAATGAGCATTGTAAATTTTCCAATTTCTTCAAATCTAAAGCTATCTGTTGTTTAAGTTTAATATAATTATTCTCTTTTAATGTGCTACATCTTGTTGTCAAGTATATCCCTAGATACTTGACCTTTTTCATAACTTGAATTTTCAGCAGGTCTGCCAATTCTTCTCTTTGTCTTAGTAGCATGTTCTTTGTCAAAATCTTTATTTTGTCTTTATTTATTTTCAAACCAGCCACCTCACCATATACATCTATCTTTTCCAATAACTTTGGAGCTGTTTCTAACAGATCTTCCAAGATAAAGGTAAAGTCATCAGCAAAGGCTTGCAGTTTAAATTCTTCCTGTTATGTCCGCGTGGAAGGAAGCCAGGAGTCGGTGACTGTGTATCAAGCTCTTTTATTAAGTCAGGAACCGAACTGAGGCTAAAGGAAAACTTTGCGGCTTTTTATTTCCAAGCCGCGGCGGCCCCGGCCAATGGCACCACTTTGAATCTCCCGTGATTCGAATCGACCAATCGCGGGAGATTCTCAGCGAGCCAATTGGCACGGCTCGCCTAGCCAATCCGATCGCCCCATGCTTTGGCCAATCAAAGCGTGGGGATCTCAAGAATTCAAATGAGGGGACAGAACACCCCTCCCCTCTTGGTTCAGTCCTTACGTAGCGTAGTCCCGTAGGTAGGCGGGGCTCCGTCTTTGCCTACTGGACCTGCGCAGGTCAGTCGTAGGTTGGATCCCGGCCGGTTCGGTCGGGGTCTCTGTTTCTCCGGACTCCGTCGTGGGAACCGCCTGGTCTGTCTGGCCAGGCCGCTCTTCACAGCTCCCTCCTGGGCTACCAGGGTTGGTTGAGCTGCGGGTTTCGCTGCTCCCGCTCGGTCATCCCGGGTTGGTTGAGCTGGCCTGGCTGTCTCTTCCTGGCGAGGTTTCATGCTGGCTGCTTGCAGGTGAGTATGGCTGGTTTCTTTTTTCTGGGTTTTGGTTCCCTGGGTATCCCCTCCCCTCTTGGTTTGTGTTGAGGGGGTTGGTTTTGCTTGGTTGCGTGTCGGTGGTGTCTTGTGTGGTCGTCCTCGATCTTAACTGATCGATGTGGCATTTCCACGTTCGTCCGTCGGTTGTTTGTAGCCGGTACGAGTGTGGGCCTGTTAGCTGTGTTATGATTGCTGGTACCCATAATGGGTCTCCGTTTAGGTTCTTTGCATAGACAGCGTCGCCTGGTGTGAAGGTTCGGTGTTTGCTGGTGGAGTCTGGGGGTTTCTCTGGGTTGTAAGTGGGGTGTAATCTATCGAGTGGGGATCTTATTTTCCTCCCCATTAGCAGTTCTGCTGGGCTTTTATTTGTTGTGGTGTTCGGGGTTATGTGCTGTATGAAAAGTAATTTATTTATTTTGTCCTGGATCTCCCCGTGGTCTATTTTCTGGATGGTTTTTTTTGTGAATTGAACCATCCGTTCCGTCCTACCATTCGCCGCCAGATGCGCCGGGGCTGTCAGTGTGTGTTGTATGCCCCTTTCCACTAGGAATTTTTCAAATTCTAGCGAGGTGAATTGGGGCACGTTGTCAGAGACGAGGACGTCCAGGAGGCCATGTGTTGCAAAAAGTTTGCAGAGTTCTTTGGTCACGGCCTCCGTGGTGGTTGTTCTCATGTTGCTTACCTCCAGCCAGTTGGAGTAAGCATCTACGGTTATTAAGAAAGTGTGTCCTTTTGTGGTCCCGGCGAAATCTATGTGGATCCTAGACCACGGTCCCCTGGGGGTTTCCCACTCTAGGATGGGTGCTGTGGGTGGGCTTGGTCTAGTTTCCTGGCATCGTTGACACCTTGCTACCCAGGCCTCGATCTGTTTGTCCATCCCTGGCCACCAAGCGTAACTTCTGGCCAGGGCTTTTGTCCTAATGATGCCCGGGTGCCCCTCATGTAACAGTTCCAAAACCTTCCCTTGTAGTTTTTCCGGGATGACCACCCTATCCCCCCATAGTATACACCCTTTTAGTGACGAGAGTTCTGTTTGCCTATTCCGGAATGACCTGACGGACTCGTCGTTGTCCTTTTCCAGCCACCCTTTCTCTACCCAATACAAAACCCACACCAGACGTTTGTTTTTATTAGTTTCTCGGGCAATGTCTGACGCAGTTATGGGTAGGTTGGGTAGAGTCTCTATGCTGAGGGTGGTCGTCGTGGGTGCTGGGTCAGTGTCTGGTTCAGGTAACGGTGAGCGGCTTAAGGCGCCCGCATGGGAGATAGTCTTACCAGGTCGGTGTGTGAGTCTGTAGTTGTAGGCAGCCAGGAATTCAGACCACCTTGTCATTCGGGGAGACAGAATATTCGGGGTGGCCCTATTCCCTGCGAGTATTCCCAGCAGTGGTTTGTGGTCGGTGATGATGGTAAACGTCCGGCCGTAGAGGTACTCGTGAAACCTTTTTACTGCGGCGGCGATAGCCAACGCCTCTTTGTCCAGCTGGCTGTAGTTCCGCTCCGGTTTGGTGAGGGTCCTTGAAAAAAACGCGATGGGTGCTTCCTTTCCATCAGGGAGTGTGTGGCTGAGGACAGCACCGATGCCGAAGGGTGATGCGTCGCATGTGATGGCTAGTGGTAGGGTCTCGTTGTACTGGATGAGGACGGCATCCGAAGTGAGCAGGTCCTTGGTTTTCCTGAAGGCGGCTTCCTCGTGTTTTCCCCAAGTCCAGGTAGCCACCTTGTCCAAAAGCCTATGCAAAGGCTCCGCCGTGGTCGCCTTTTGGGGCAGGAAGACATTATAAAAGTTAAGTAGCCCCAGAAATGCCTGCAGTTCTGTTTTTGACTTGGGTGTGGGGGCTTCCTTGATGGCTTTAATTTTCTTGGTGGGGTGAATGCCGTGTCGGTCTAGGAGGTATCCTAGGAATTCGACCCGCTCTGTGTACAGCTGGCATTTTTCCCTCTTCACTTTAAGCCCGGTTTCTTTGAACCTCGTTAGCACCTCCCTTAGGCGAGTCTCTAGTTCGGCCTGGTTGGTTGCCGATACTAGTACATCGTCGAAGTATGGGACCACCCCCTTGATGCCCTGTAAGAGTCTTTCTATGAGGCTCTGGAAAATTCCAGGTGCCACGCTGACTCCAAATTGGAGGCGGTTGCATCTAAAGGCTCCCCGGTGGGTGACTATGGTTTGCGCCTCTGCAGTTTCCCCATCGACCGGCAGTTGCTGGTATGCTTGGGCCAGGTCGAGTTTTGCGAAAACTTTGCCCCCTCCCAGTGAGTGTAGGAGATGCTGCACTACTGGGACGGGGTAAGCGCTTTGCTGCAAGGCACCATTTAGGGTGGCCTTATAGTCATCGCAGATTCTCACTGACCCATCAGGCTTAATTGGGGTGACTATGGGGGTCTCCCACCGGGCGTGGTCTATGGGTTGTAAGACCCCTTGCTTGACGAGCTTGTCAATTTGCTCGTCGATTTTCGGTTTGAGTGCGAAAGGTACCCACCTTGGTTTTAGGCGTTTCGGGGGAACGTTTGGGTCTAGGCTGAAGGATATAGGGGGCCCCCGGTACTTGCCTAGGGTGCTGTCGAACACTTCTTGGAAGTCCCGGGCCAGTTGCTGCTCCCAGTCAGCTTCGGCGATGTGGTCGATGCCCATGACTGCGATGCCTAGCGGTGCGAACCATTGAAGTCCCAGTAGGCTAGGTCGGTCTCGATCGACGATGGTCAGGGGAAGTCTTTTGGTGTGCCCCTTGTATGTCACTGTGAATTTTCCTGTTCCGACTACAGGGATGCGGTTTCCCTGGTAGTCTTTGAGGATTAGTCTCTGGTTTTCTAGTTCCCTCCTCTGGATGGTAGGCACCAAGTGTTTAATTTCTTGCCATGCTACCATCGAGAGGTAGGACCCGGAGTCCACCTCCATCTTACAGGGTTCGCCTTCGATGCCTACCTCCACATAGACCTTTCTGGCATCTGTGGTAGTTGCATGGCCGATGGTGACCGTCTGATATGTCTCTTCTCTCCACCAGCTCTCGCACCCTTGTTGGACTCGTCCGTTCCATTCCCAACGGTTGTCTGCTGGGCGGTCTCTGGTTCTGGGGGTTGGGCTCTCTCATTTCCGCTCGCTCGGGTCCCATCGTCTGGGGCTATGAGTTTTCTTGAGGCGGCAGATGCGGGCTATGTGGCCTTTCTTGTCGCAGTGCCTGCAAACGGAGTCGAAGAACCGGCATTCGGATCTGGGGTGGTCGCCTCCACAACCGGCACATGCGGTCCTCGACTTACGACTCCACCGGCTGCACTGGTCATGGCCTGCCTGGAGACGGTGGATGTCTTCCTCTTTGTCTGACATCCCCGAGGTGGAGTGGAAGTCGCCCTGGTGGGTGGTAGTTTCAGGTTGGGCCTCGGTCAACCTTGCAGGGTTGTTGTTTGCGGTGCGGTCCCTGGCGTTCGGTCTCCGCATGCAGTCTGCTGATTGTTGGGTTGCTTTGACTGCCGCGGCTTCGGAAATGGCATCGGCGAGAGCAATGTTGCCCTTAGCCATCAACCGACTTTGGAGAATGGGGTCCCAAAGGCCGAGCACGATTCAGTCCCGCAGGGCCTCGTTCATATTGGAGAATTCGCATAGTCCTCCCAGGCGCTGCAGCTCTGCAACGAAATCACTGAAACTCTTGCCCGACCGCTGGTCCCGCCGATAAAATTCGTGTCGTCGGATGAGAATGGGTATGGGTGGAGCGTAGTGTTTCCGGAGTAATGGCTCGAGGTCCGCCCAATCCATCGTGGTAACATCAGCGGGCTTGGCTAGCGCTTTTGCCATCTTAAACACTGCGGGCCCGCAGTGCGTTAGAAAGATGGCTCTTTTCTTCGGTCCCGTGGCATCCTTCAGATCGTTGCATTCGAGGAACATGTGGAATCTGTCCGTGTAAGATTCCCAGTCCTCGCTGGCGGGGTTGAAGGGGGTTGGTGGCGCGATGCTGGCCATCTCGTCGGTTGGCTGGCTTCCGTCGGACACGTGCTTCGGTTCAGGATAAGGATCCCACCTTCGTCGCCAGTGTTATGTCCGCGTGGAAGGAAGCCAGGAGTCAGTGACTGTGTATCAAGCTCTTTTATTAAGTCAGGAACCAAAGTGGGGCTAAAGGAAAACTTTGCGGCTTTTTATTTCCAAGCCGCGGTGGCCGCGGCCAATGGCACCACTTTGAATCTCCCGCGATTCGAATCGACCAATCGCGGGAGATTCTCAGTGAGCCAATCGGTGCAGCTCGCCTAGCCAATCTGATCGCCCCGCGCTTTGGCCAATCAAAGCTCGGGGATCTCGAGAATTCAAATGAGGGGACAGAACACTTCCTTTTTAATTTTCATTTCTTTTATGCTTTTATCATCTCTATTTTATCATCTCTATCATCTCTATTTCTATTCAACACTTCCAAATTCAATACAAATAGCAAAGGAGATAGGGGACATCCTTGTCTTGTGCCTTTTCTTACATTAATAAAGTCTGTAAGTTCTCCCTCCATCATTACCTTTGCTGTCTGCTTATTGTATATGACTTCTATTGCTTGAATAAATTTTCTGGCAAAACCCATCTGTTCCAATAGTAATAACATAAATCTCCAGTTCACATTATCAAATACCTTTTGAGCATCTAGGAATATCAAAGCCATTTGCTTTTCAGGATGTGCCTCATAGTATTCCAAAGTATCCAGGATTACTCTCATGTTGTCCCTAATTTGTCTCTTTGGCAGAAATCCATTTTGATCTGGATGAATGAAATTATTTAAGTATTTTTTAAGTCTTTCTGCTAAAATTGAAGCAAAGATTTTATAGTCTGCGTTTAATAAAGAAATAGGTCTATAGTTCTTAATTTGCAGTGGATCAGCCTCTTCTTTTGGAATAAGTGTAATATAAGCCTCTGACCATGTTTTGGGTATCATCTTCTTTAACATAGCTTCATTCATAACTTCTAGCAATGGAATGCTCAATGATTCTTGTAATGTTTTATAGAATTCTGCCGGAAGCCCATCTGGACCTGGTGCTTTCCCATTATTTTGTTTCTTAAGTGCTTCATTTAATTCCATCATTGTTATGTTGCTTTCTAGCATTTCTTCAGTCTCTTTAGATATCTTAGGTAGGTTAACATTCTGTAGCTACTGTTTGACTTTTTCCTCATCAATATTCTCTTGTTTATATAGTTGCCCATAGAAGCCTCCTTATTACCATAACAAACTTGGCCTTGGTCATCTATTAACTTCAATATTTTTCTTGATTCTTTCTCCTTTCTCAATTTGTATGCTAGCCATCTATCTGGTTTATTTGCATCTTCAAAATAATTCTGTTTAGCATTTCTAATTTTCTGTGCCAATTCTTCTTTCTCTATGAATTCCATTTTATGTTTAGTTATGTCCAACTTCAATTTAATATTCTTTTTCTGTGGCATTTTCTGTAATTCTTTTTCAATTCTTTTATACTCATCTTCCAAGGCCTTAGTGGCTTGCCTTTTCCTAATATTCTTTTTTCTTATATAATCTATTATCAAACCTCTAGCATATGCCTTCATTGTATCCCAAACATTCTGCGTTGAAGTATCTTCTTTTTTATTTTCTCTAAAGAAAAAAGCCAATTCTTTCTCCATCCATTTTGAAAAATATTTTTCCTTTAAGATAGTATTGTTTAATGTCCATCTCGATCTTTTTTTTTCGTCCCTTCCATTTAATTGTCATTGGGCTATGATCTGCCCAAGTACTTGTTTCAATATTTGTTTCTTGAATATTAGATATTAATTCTGTTGAGATCCAAATCATATCCAAACTGGACCATGATAAATGTCTATTTGAGTAGAAAGTATATTGTTTAGCTTTAACATTTCTTTCTCTCCAAATATCTTTTAAGGTTAATTCGTCTGTCATTTTAAAAAAGGATTTAGGGAGAGTCTTTCTATTTTGCTTTGTTGTTGTTGCTATATAGTCCAGTTTATTGTCCACAATTCCATTAAAGTCTCCCATCATAATTATATTAACATAGTCCAGTCCAGTTATTTTCATGTGTAATTTTTTATAGAATTCTTCTTGTTTATCATTCGGAGCGTAAATTGCAATCAAAAGTATTTTTATATTGTTGTCCATTATTTCCACCATTAATACTCTTCCGTCTTCATCAGTATAAATCAATTTTGCTGGCATGGCCTCTTTAATGTATAGAACCACTCCTCTTTTCTTGCATTGAGTCAAAGAAGTAAATATTTTCCCTAATTTTGGCTGTACTAACAATTGTTCATATTGTTTTTTGATATGTACTTCTTGTAGACAAATTATATCAAATTTTAATTTCTCTAATTTATGAAAGGTTTTCTTTCTTTTAACAGCTGAATTGAGTCCATTTATATTCATTGTAATCAATTTTTTTTCTTCCATGATTATGCTTTATATTTAGGTCTAACAGCTCTCGTGGATCTTACTTCACGCTGTTCTTTACTGTCCACCTGTCCACCTACTGCACCTTCCTCTTTTTCAGTCTCCAGTTGTTCCTCTTGAAACTCAATTAATGAGACCTCTTTCTCTGCCTCTTCTCTCCTTCCAAAAAATTCTGCGTGGAAAAGTTCTGCTTTCTCAATTGAATCAATTCTATGTCTCTGTTCTATGTCATGTAAACATTAATCCTTCTGGAATCAGCCATCTATAATTCACTTCCTTTTTCAATAGCATTTTGGTCAGAAATCGATATTCTCTTCTCATCTCTCTCACTCTTCTGGGTATTTGTTTTAAAACCACAATCTCTTTGCCTTTGTATTTCAATGTCTTCTCTCTTACAGCTTGTAATATTTGTGTTTTGATGGATTTTTTGGTAAATCTGATATGGACTTCCCTTGGTAATTTATTTCTCATCGCATATCTTGTAAAAACTCGGTATACCTCATCTACTCCATCCATCATCTTTTCCTCTGTAATTTCCAAAGCATCTGCCAAAATTTCTATCATTATCGCAGCCAAGTTTTGCCTTTTTTCTTCTTCTATATTTTGAAATCTGAGATAGAATTCTGACCTCTCCATCTCCCATCTCAACATCCCACTTTTATCTTGTTCAACCACTGTTAATCTGCTGTCAATATTTCCAATCTTCTCCTCTCTTTGTTTTCCTTTTTCTTCAATTTTTTGGAATCTCTCATCATACTTCACCATCATTTGTTGAATATTTTCCACTTTTTCATCAGTCTTCTCTGTTCTTTGTTCAATAGTATCTGTTTTTATCTTGAGATCTTGGATTCTTTGCATAATCATCTGTAAGGTCACTTTTTCTTGTTCTTTATCTTGCTTCAACATTTCTGAATTAAATGTTGTCCTCCAGCTGGTGGGGAGGCAGAGGTAGAAGTAGAAACGCCAGAAGGTATGGGTTTCCTGCTCATATTAGATGCTTCCAGACCTTCAAATTCTTTTTAAATTTTAATCCAACTGGTAGAATAGCCAATTATAATCCAAAATGGGAAGATCCAATAGTGAAAAGCCTGATGGCAAAAAGGAAAAAGGAAAAAGAGAAGAAGAAAAATCTTCAGGTTCTTCTAGACCCTAATCCAATTATGAAGTAGTCCACAATAAAAAATGAAAAATAGAAAGACGGAAAAAGCCCAAAGATAACAATAATAATAAAAAAAGAACAAAAATAGGGGGAAAAAAGAAGAAATTCCTTCAGGTTCTTCACACCTTAATCCAATTAGGAAATCTCAACTGTAAAAAGGAAAAGGCAGAATGGTCCAAAAACATGGATGGAAAAAGCAAAAAATCCCAGTAAAAAGAAGGAAAAGAAAAGAAAAATAAAGAAAAAATTCTGAGGTTTTCCCTTTAAAATAAAAAGCAAAAATAAGAATATTACTAAAATTAAAATTTACAGAGAAGCTGGTAAGGAGGGGTAACACAACTGAAAAGAGGTAAGAAAACACTCTGCACTTTGTTTAGTTATCCAAGGCTCTTATTATGATTCTGTTCTCCAGCAGCTTCAAAGCCAAGCCTCAAGTGTTAAAATGTTGATAAGAGTCCAGGAAAGCACCTGTAATAATATTCTGCTGTGCTCTTCCCTCTATCTTATCACATTAAAATGTCCTTGAGAAGGAGTCTTTTCACAGTTCTCTCCAATTCAAATAAAATATTTTCAAGCCTCTAGTTGGAAGTGTTACAAATTTTCTTAATACGCTTTCCCACCCCCATCCAGAAAAACTTAGTTTAAGTTGAGAAAAAAGAGAAAATATTTACATGTATGCATATATATCGTAAAATCGTAAAGGTTTGCATCCCGAGATAGATGTTCAGAAAAAAGGGGGGATTTTGCTCTTCGGGAAAAGTTTTTTATTTGTTCAGAATTTTCAGACTTGGTGCCTCAAGTCCGTCCTCAGTGAACAAGCAATTGAAAATGTACAGGTAAAAAACTTGATCGTTATTTTGTCGTTGAGGTCAGCGTTCTGTTGATTGGCTGCGTGAGTATCAATCGCGTGCTTGGCTCGTCAGTTGTTTGTTTGGGCACGAGCTGAGTTGTTTTGCGATGTGTGAGTCATCCAAAATTCGCGCAAGCCTTGGTAATTGGGGTCGATGTCTTTGTGGCGATTGATGCTGTTCCCATCGATCCCTCTTGAACTCGCCAAGAACATAATTCAACACCGACTAGAAGAGAATCCCATCAATATTCCTACTGATAAAGTGATGGAGCTAGTTACACTTTGTCTAACCAACTACTGCCAATTCAACGGAAAATTCTATCGCCAGAAGAAAGGCACACCAATGGGCTCGCCCATTTCAGGGTTCGTCGCTGAAATAGTTTTACAAGATCTCGAAAAATCTGTTTTCGCGGATTTCAAACCAAAATTATGGCTTCGATACGTTGATGACACATTCGTTATTGTCAAGCGCACCGATTTGGAACGACTACATGAGGCAATCAACTCAGTACACCCAGACATACAGTTCACACGAGAGGAGATGAGCGATGCCCAATTATCATTTTTGGATGTTAACTTAAGGCTTCTTGAGACAGGTAGATTGCAGACGAGCGTGTACAGAAAGAAGACAAACGCGGACATCATACTTCACTACCGAAGCAATCACCCTACTACACACAAACGAAGCTGCATCTCTACGCTCTTCAAACGTGCTTACACTTACTGCCAAGATGAGAAGACACGGAAGGAGGAATTGGGCTTCCTCTACAATCTCTTCGCAACTAACGGGTATCCAAAAAGTTTTGTCAAAGACTGCCTGCGCCGCAGACCTCATAAACAAACGGACACGAACAGCGAGAAGACACGAGACCCACCTAAATGGTACTCACTCCCCTATGTACATGGCGTTTCTGAGATCATCGCGCGACATTTACAACCATATAACATCAACATTGCGCACAAACCGACAACTTCATTGAGAAAAACGCTCGTCTCAGGAAAGGACAAGCTACCAGTCACCTCAATGAAAGGCGTTGTTTATGAAATACCATGTAAAACCTGTCCCCAGAAGTATGTTGGCCAAACTGGAAAACAACTCTGCGAGCGAATCCATGAACACACGCTAGCGGTTAGAAGGCGAGACCCCCTATCACAGATGGCAATGCACAGCGTAGATCACGACCATTGTTTTGACTGGGGCGCAACCAAGGTAATTGGCACAGGTAGAACACATCACGCCCGTGAATTCATCGAAGCATGGCACACCGGCCCTAACTGCATCAATCGCCACAAAGACATCGACCCCAATTACCAAGGCTTGCGCGAATTTTGGATGACTCACACATCGCAAAACAACTCAGCTCGTGCCCAAACAAACAACTGACGAGCCAAGCACGCGATTGATACTCACGCAGCCAATCAACAGAACGCTGACCTCAACGACAAAATAACGATCAAGTTTTTTACCTGTACATTTTCAATTGCTTGTTCACTGAGGACGGACTTGAGGCACCAAGTCTGAAAATTCTGAACAAATAAAAAACTTTTCCCGAAGAGCAAAATCCCCCCTTTTTTCTGAATATATATATATATATATATACATATATATATGTGTGTGTGTGTGTGTGTGTGTGTGTTTTCTGAGGTTCTCACGGGTATTTGTATGTGGATCTTTGGTTATTCGGGTTTTCTCCCGCGTAAGATTGGAAGTATCTCGGCAACATTTCGATGAAGTCTCATTCATTATCTTCAGGCTTGGTCTTCAGCTCTGTGCTTCTCAGAGTGATGTGAGCTTGCAGCTGCTTCTTCCTTTTAACTGCTAGTGGGGGTGTGACTTGATTGGCTGGGGGCTTGGCTGTATTCTGATTGGGTGGGGGGGTGTTCTCATTGGTTGGGGGTTTAGCTGTGTTCTGATTGGTTGGGGGGTTGGCTGTGTTCTGATTGGCTGGAGGCGTGTTCTGTTCAGGTGGGGGCTTGGTTGTGCTCCGGATAGTCTTAGTTGCTGGAGGATTTGAGCTGGTGAGCTGTGATCTTGCTGTTTGGCTTCGAGTTCATGGTCATGCTGCATCTTCATGGTGGGGGTCAGTTCGCTTCATGTATGGCTCAGAAGGGTTTGAAGTGGGTAGCGATGCATCTGCGGTGCTGCTTCTGGTCCATGGTTGTGTCTCATCTTCTGTGTGGGTGTGAGTCTGCTTTCTACATGGAAGTGTGGTGGTGGCATCTTGTGTGGCTCTCAGGGGTGTGGGTCTGGTGTCATTCTTCATGTTAGGTACTCGTCTGTTCATGAGGGTGGTTTCCAAATGGCTGGTAGGTGGGAGCCAAACACAGCCAAACCCCCAACCAATGAGAACACACCCCCACCCAATCAGAACACAGCCAAGCCCCCACCCAATCAAGTCACACACCCACTAGCAGTTAAAAGGAAGAAGCAGCTGCAAGCTCACATCATTCTGAGAAGCACAGAGCTGAAGACCAAGCCTGAAGATGATGAATGAGACTTCATCGAAACGTTGCCTAGATACTTCCAATCTTACACGGGAGAAAACCCGAATAACCAAAGATCCATATATATATATATATATAAAGAGGAGAAAATAACCAAAGGGAGCCTCTGTCCTAAAAGAAAATTATAAAATCAAAAAGGAGCATAAGAAGTAAATAAGAGAAAATTCAGTCCGGTTAACTACAAAATCACGCTAAAGTCCAGTAAAAAAAAAGTAAGAGAAAGAGAAAAAAAAAAATCCAAGCCTCAATTTGACATCCCTTTAAAAAATGCTGCTCATATAGTTTTGTCAAAAAATCTCACAGGTTTCTTCTCATATTCAGAGTGTCCTTTCAAATCTCAGCAAGTTAGCAAAAAAAAGAAATTTCTCACCCAGCCGACACACTTTCACTTTCAGCCTCTTCCTTTCCAGAGCTGTCCCGACTTCAGCAGTTATGGAGGCTGCCTCTCCACCGCCGGCAAAAGGGCTTCTCCTGGATAAACCAGGGACTTTTTGATGTCCCTGGGATCCAGAGAGTGTGCCCTTCACAATCACCGTCTCTACAGGATGGTTTAGGTCCGTTGGGACCGACCAGGGGCGAAAATATCAGCTGCGATCTCGGAGCCCCGAGATTGAAGCTGTATTGCCGTGACAAAGCTTTGCCTTCTCCAGGTGGCAATAGTTTTTTTCTGCAGTTCTAACTATCCATTGAAGTCTATGTCTGTCCTATTTGGTTTGAAGAAGCTAAATTGCTTTAGAATTCAAATGGACAAGCATTTGTTTGAAGCCACATGACATCCCAGACTTAATTGTCCATAACACACACCACACACACAAAAGTCCAGGTACCATGGCAGTACTTGGAGACAGAAGAAAAGAAGAGAAAAAAACTGAAGAAAATCACAAATTACAAAGACCTGCAGATAGACCTGAAAAATTATTGTGGCAAAAGAAGGCAAAGATAGGACCACTAATAATAACTGTCTTAGGTATAATCCCAAAACATCTGGAAAACCACTTGCACAGTAACACATTGTGTAAACACATACTAGCCCTCTGGAAGATGAAATTATAAAGTTCTGATTCCTTTCATAGCACAATCAGTATTTCTGTGATATTAGTATGCTTCAGCTCACAACCAATGTATATCAGACACATATGTAGAATTAGTGTATATAAACTGCTGCAGTTATGATGGATTTAATCACTATATTTGTTAGCAAAAATCATTTCTCTTTCAGTAGCAAACATTTTTACTGTATGCGTTTGGAGGTTATATATTGTTCAAACACTCGATTAAACAGCTTAAATAAGCCTTGTGGTTTTTCTCAGCACTGTTTTTCTCTTCATTACAAATAAATATTGTGCTTGACAAGTCCTTTATTTTTCTAACTAATTACAAATATCAATCCCTATTTCTGTAGTGTAGATGAATCTTGGAATCAGGATGCTTTTAACTAGTGTGTTGACAGAGATTTAATGGAACTCTTTCTGCGTGTGTATGAGTATATGAATATGTACATTTTCTTTCTTTCTCTTCATTTCCTTTCCCTTTTTCCCATTCCTTTGAATTTATATGCCATCCCTCTTATTATCAAGTGACTCCGAGAGGCAATATAAATAAATAACAATATAAACAATCAAAAGATTAAAAAATATTTTAAAATATTGGGCACTAAAAATTAAAACACTAAAATCAACAACAAACTAAATAAAAAGAACCAATGCATTAAATAAGATGGATTAAGTCATCTTCATTTTTAGTGTGAATCTAGAAATGGTTCTTCTTATATTCTGACCCCCGGAATGTTAGGGAGTCTTTTTTCCCCATATTGTTTATGTATACACAAAAATATACACGTTCAAATATTTTGTTGAAAAATAACTACAGTTACAGCTCTTTCTCAGCAATAAAAACAGTATTAATATTTCCAATAGAAATAAAAATGGATGTGACTGAAGTGACCCCAATAAATGTAACATGATCTATTCAGTTAATCCTATTTCCTATTTCCACTTTAGACAATACATTAACCACATGGAGTGGGTATGCACAATACATTAACTCTGAGTTTACTAAATTCTCAGTCAATTGTCTGACTTCACATAGCACATTGAACCACCTCCATCACCATAGTGGCAAGATTTCCACAACTGACCTATGAATTTACCAATTACATTTTTGCCCATTGTATTTGGTAAAACTAGCCAGAGAATAATCTTCACATTCACAATATGGTTCCGTACGACCACATAATTCATCATTAAGGCTAGATTAAATTTATAAGATGTCAATAATATTCCAGTACACATAATAAACATTATTCCAA
This sequence comes from Hydrophis major, assembly GCA_033807585.1. Classification (NCBI taxonomy): domain Eukaryota; kingdom Metazoa; phylum Chordata; class Lepidosauria; order Squamata; family Elapidae; genus Hydrophis; species Hydrophis major. Next base: position 192,258,411 of record CM066329.1, read on the forward strand.
TTACAGTAGGAATAAAGTAGGAAAGAGAAAGCTAACTTCCACTCTTCCCATCTGCTGATATCCTAACAATAATCATACAGAGAAACCAGCAACTATTATTTAAACTTTAAAAGATGCATTTATATAGGATTTTGCTGTGACTCATCACACCTCTCCTAATTTAACAATATTCAGGTTCCTCCCTAGGAACTTCTGAACAAGTCTGCTGGCTATCTTTCTTGAATGAATTTGAACCTCTGAGCTTTCTAGAATGTATATTGTAGAGATCTTTTTTTTTTTGAAAGAAAATTTTATTAATTTTCTACAAACAGACAAGACAAACAAAACATTAAAACATTCAACTCTCATATTTACATCCAGTGTGTCAGTTGGTTCATCATTTTTGTGCATTCATTCTGTAGTCCCAGTTACAATTATGTTACATAACAACTCATATTATCAATCCAAACTTATATATCCTATAATCACTAAACAAAAAAAAAGAAATTTTTGACTATACTTTTAATCATTCATGCTTTATGAGCTAACAATACTTTAACCAAATTATTCAACAAATCATATAATCATACCAAATCAATCCTAAAAAAAAAAAACCTTTATAAATATAATATCAAATAACAAAATAATAGCAAAATAGCAAGATAAAGATATTTCTTACTATCGAAAATATTCTATTATCGTATTTTATCATCTAGCCATTTATAAAAAAGATCCCAAATTTCATAAAATTGTTTATCCTCTTGCTCTCTGATTTCAAATGTCAATCTACTCATCTCAGCACATTCCAATATTTTCTTAATAATTTCTTCCTGTAATGGTAGGTTCTCATTCTTCCAATTTTTAGCAAATACAATCCTGGCCGCTGTTAATACATTTACAATCAGGTATTTCAAATCTTTACGATATATATCAGGTAAAATTCCCAATAAGAAGATCTCTGGTTTCAAGTCTATATGTTTCTTTGTCATTTTTTCCAACCACATGCGAATTATAGTCCAATATTTTCTAGCGTCCTCACAAATCCACCACATATGGTAATACGAGCCGGGTATCTGATGACATTTCCAGCATTTTTCAGATTTGTTCTTAAACATTCTTGCTATTCTTATCGGAGGAAAGTGCCACCTGTAAAACATCTTATACAAGTTTTCTTTATATGCTGTTGACATTGTCATTTTATAATTTCGAGACCACAATTTCTGCCATTTCTCTAAATCAATCCCATATCCAAAATTCTTCCCCCAAATAATCATAGTTTCTTTGACTTGTTCTTCCTCTAATTTCATTCCCAGTAAATAACCATATAATTTTTTAATCACTTTCTCATCAGTACCCATCAAGATCTTATCTAAATCAGTCTGCTTATCATAAAATCCCTCCGTTTTGGAATCTTCATCATACCTTGAATGTATTTGTGCATATGAAAACCAATTCATCCTTATACCTTGTTCCTCTAAGTTTTGGATCGATTTAAGTTCACCCTTTTCATCCAAAAGTTCCCCATATCTAACTGTTTGTTCCTTCTTGTAGATTATAGGATAGGAAAATGCTTTAATGGTCGATAACCAAACTGGAATTTTCAAATAACATTGTCTTTTTATCTTCTCCCAATTTAACCACAAAGACTCCCGTACATAATGTCTTCTAAAATAACCCTGTGTTTTAGTTCCCTTATACCATAAAAGAGCATGCCAGCCCAACAGCAAGTCATGCCCTTCTAATGTCAACAACCTATGTTTCCTTAATGTTATCCATTCTTTGACCCACATCAAACTTGCAGCTTGATAATACAATTCCCAATTAGGCAGGCCAAAACCTCCTCTAATTCTAGCATCTTGCAAAAGCTTTAGCTTTATTCTTGCTTTTTTACCTTGCCATATAAACTTCAACATGATTTTATTTAAATCTTCAAAATAGTTTTTTCCAAGCCTAATTGGTATTGTTTGAAACAAAAATAAAATTCTAGGTAAAATATTCATCTTAATTGTTGAAATTCTCCCTATTAATGACAATTGCAAGTTTTCCCACTTCTTCAAATCTGTAGTTATCTGTTGTTTAAGTTTAATATAATTATTCTCCTTTAATGTGCTACATCTTGTTGTCAAATATATCCCCAGATACTTAACCTTATTTGTAACTTGAATTTTCAAAAGATCTGCCAGTTCTTCTCTCTGTCTCAATAGCATATTCTTTGTCAAAATCTTTGTTTTATCTTTATTTATTTTCAAACCAGCCACCTCTCCATATGTCTCTATCCTTTCCAAAAACTTTGGAGCTGTTTCTAGTGGGTCTTCCAAAATAAAAGCTAAATCATCAGCAAAAGCTTGTAGCTTAAATTCTTCCTTCTTAATTTTCATTCCTTTTATGCTTTTATCATCCCTAATATTTCTATTCAACACTTCCAAGTCAACACAAATAGCAAAGGAGATAGGGGGCATCCTTGTCTTGTACCTTTCCTTATATTAATAAAATCTGTAAGTTCCCCCTCCATCATTACCCTTGCTGTCTGTTTATTATATATGGCTTCTACTGCTTGAATAAATTTTTTAGCAAAACCCATCTGCTCCAATAATAATAACATAAATCTCCAGTTCACGTTGTCAAATGCTTTTTGAGCATCTAGGAATATCAAAGCCATTTGCTTTTCAGGATGAGCCTCATAGTATTCCAAAGTGTCCAAGATTACTCTCGTATTGTCTTTAATTTGTCTCTTTGGCAGAAATCCATTTTGATCTGGGTGAATAAAATTATTTAAATATTTTTAAGTCTTTCTGCTAAGATTGAAGCAAAGATTTTATAGTCTGCATTCAATAAAGAAATGGGTCTATAATTCTTAATTTGCAGTGGGTCAGTCTCTTCCTTCAGTATAAGTGTAATATAAGCCTCTGACCATGTTTTAGGTATCATCTTTTTTAACATAACTTCATTCACAACTTCTAACAATTGGATGCTCAATGATTCTTGAAATGTTTTATAGAATTCTGCTGGAAGCCCATCTGGACCCGGTGCTTTCCCATTATTTTGTCTCTTAAATGCTTCATTTAGTTCCATCATTGTTATATTGCTTTCTACCATTTCTTCAGTCTCTTTAGGTATCTTTGGTAAATTAGCTTCCTGTAAATACTGTTTGACTTTTTCTTCATCAATATTCTCTTGTTTATAGAGTTGCCCATAAAAATCTCGAATAATTTCTTTTTTCTCCTTATTCCCATAACAAACTTGGCCTTGTTCATCTATTAACTTCAATATTTTTCTTGATTCCTTCTCTTTTCTCAATTTATATGCTAGCCATCTACCTTTATTTGCATCTTCAAAATAATTCTGTTTAGAGTTTCTGATTTTCTGTGCCAGTTCTTCTTTCTCTATTAATTCCATTTTATGTTTAATTACATCCAGCTTCAATTTAATATCCTTTTTCTGTGGCATTTTCTGTAATTCTTTTTCAAGAATTTTATACTCATCTTCCAAGGCCTTAGAAGCTTGCCTTTTCCTAATATTCTTTTTTCTTGTATAATCTATTATCAAACCTCTAGCGTATGCCTTCATTGTATCCCACACATTCTGCGTTGAAGTATCTTCTTTTTTATTTTCTCTGAAGAAAAAAGCCAATTCCTTCTCCATCCATTGTATAAAATCTTTCTCCTTTAAAATAGTATTGTTTAATGTCCATCTCGATCTTTTTTTTTGTCCCTTCCATTTAATTGTCATTGGGCTATGATCTGCCCAAGTACTTGTTTCAATATTTGTTTCTTTAATATTGGATATTAATTCTGTTGAGATCCAAATCATATCTAATCTGGACCATGATAAATGTCTATTTGAATAAAAAGTATATTGTTTAGCTTTAACATTTCTTTCTCTCCAAATATCTTTTAAAGTTAATTCATCTGTCATTTAAAAAAAAAGAACTTGGGAGAGCCTTTCTATTTTGCTTTGTTGTTGTTGCTATATAGTCCAATTTATTGTCCACAATTCCATTAAAATCTCCCATCATAATTATATTAACATAGTCCAGTCCAATTATTTTCATGTGTAGCTTTTTATAAAACTCTTCTTGTTTATCATTCGGAGCATAAATTGCAATCAAGAGTATTTTTATATTATTGTCCATTATTTCTACCATTAATACTCTTCCATCTTCATCCGTGTAAATCAATTTTGCTGGGATAGCCTCTTTAATGTATAGAACCACTCCTCTTTTCTTACATTGAGTCAAAGAAGTAAATATTTTCCCCAATTTTGGCTGTAATAACAATTGTTCATGTTGTTTTTTAATATGAACTTCTTGTAAACAAATTATATCAAATTTTAATTTCTCTAATTTATGAAAAGTTTTCCTTCTTTTAACAGCTGAATTAAGCCCATTTATATTCATTGTAATCAGTTTTTTTTCTTCCATGATTATGCTTTATATTTAGGTCTAACCGCTCTCGTGGATCTCACTTCATGCTGTTCTTTGCTATCCATCTGTCCCCCTACTGCTCCTTTCTCTTTTTCAGTCTCCAGTTGTTCCTCTTGAAACTCAATTAATGAGACCTCTATCTCTGCTTTTCTCTTCTTCCTCCAAAAAATTCTGCATGGAAAAGTTCTGCTTTCTCAATTGAATCAATTCTATATCTCTGCTCTTGCCACCTAAACATGAGTCCTTCTGGAATCAGCCATCTATAATTCACTTCGTTTTCCAATAGCATTTTAGTCAGAAATCGATATTCTCTTCTCATCTCTCTCACTCTTCTGGGTATTTGTTTTAAAACCACAACCTCTTTACCTTTGTATTTCAATGTTTTCTCTCTTACTACTTGTAATATTTGCGTTTTAATGGATATTTTAGTAAATCTAATATGGACTTCCTTGGGTAATTTATTTCTCATCACATACCTTGTATAGACTCGATATATCTCATCTATTCCATCCATCATCTTTTCCTCTGTAATTTCCAAAGCATCTGCCAAAATTTCTATCATTACCGCTGCCAAATTTTCTCCTTTTTCCTCTTCTATATTTTGAAATCTGAGGTAAAATTCTGACTTTTCCATCTCCCACCTCAACATCCCACCTTTTTCTTGTTCAACCGCTGTTAATCTACTGTCAATATTTCCAATCTTCTTCTCTCTTTGTTTTCCTTCTTCCTCAATTTTTTGGAATCTCTCCTCATACTTAACCATCATTTGTTTAATGTTTTCCACTTTTTCATCAGTCTTCTCTATTCTTTGTTCAATATTTTCTGTTCTTTGTTCAATATTTTCTGTTCTTTGTTCAATATTTCCTGTTCTTTGTTCAATGATGTCTGATTTTGTCTTGAGATCTTGGATTCCTTGCATAATCATCTGTAAAGTTACTCTTTCTTGTTCCTTATCTTGCTTCAACATTGTCTGAATTAAACGTTGTCCTCCAGCTGGTGGGGAAGCAGAGGTAGAAGCAGAAATGCCAGATGATATTGGTTTCCTGCTCATTTCAATGCTTCCAAAGCTTCAAATTCTTCTTGACTTTTAATCCAACTGGTAGAGCAGCCAATTATAATCCAAAATGGAAAACTCCAATAGTAAAAGACACGAAACCAAAGAAGAAACAGCAAAAAAGGAAGAAGAAAGATCTTCAGGTTCTTCTAGACCCTTATCCAATTACGAAATAGTCCACCATAAAAAAGGAAAAAAATAGAAAGGAGAAAAACAAATCCAAAAATAATAATATTGATTAAGAGCAAAAAGAAAAAGAAAAAAGAAAAAAAACAAAAAGTTCCCAGATTCTTCACACCTTAATCCAGTTGAAAAGTCTCAATAATAAAAACAACAACAACAACAAAGTGGTCCAAAAACATAGATAGGAAAAGCAAAAAAGTCCCAATAAAAAAGAAAAGAAAAATAAAGAAAAAACCCTGAGGCTTTCCCTTTAAAATAAAAGACAAAAATAAAAATATTACTAGAATTGAAATTTAGAAAAAGGCTAGCGAGTGGGGTATATATAAGAAAGCACACTGCACTTTATTTATTTATCCAAGGCTCTTGTTATGACTCTCTTCTCCAGCAGCTTCAAAGCCAAACCTCAAGTGTTCTTGATAACAGTCCAGGAAAGCACCTGCAATAATATTTTGCTGTGCTCTCCCTCTATCTTATCATGTTAAAATGTCCTTGAGAAGAGGTCTTTTTGCAATTCTCTCCAATTCAAATAAAATACTTTCAAGTCTCTAGTTGGCAGTGTTGCAAAGTTTCTTAATGCTCTTCCTCCCCCCCAGCCAGAAAAAAGGAGTAATATATACAGAAAAAAAAAATAGCCAAAGGGAGCCTCTATCCTAAAGAAAGTTAAAAAATCAAAGGGAGCATAAAAATATATATAAGAGAAAATTCAATCTGGTTACCTACAAAGTCACAGTAAAATCTCCCCCAAAAAATATAGAGAAAAGAAAAAAAAAAACCCAAGCCTCAATTTGACATCACTTTAAAAAATGCCGCTCAGACAATTTCAGTCAAAAGATTTCTTCTTTATTCAGGATGTCCTTTCCAACCTCAGCGAATTTACAACACAAAAAAGTTTTTCTCACCCAGCCGACACACTTTCACTCCAGCCACTTTCTTTCTGGAGCTGTCTCGACTTCAGCAGCTATGGAGGCTGCCTCTCCGCCACCAGCAAAAGGGCTTCTTCCGGATCAAACCAGAGATTTTGCGATATCTCTGGGATCCTGGAACAGTACCCTTCTCAATCCCTGTCTCTACGGGACGGTTTAGATCCGTTGGGACCAACCAGGGGCGAAAATATCGGCTGCGATCTCAGAGCCCCGAGATCGCAGCTGTATCGCCGAAACGAAGCTCCGCCTTCTCTCTATATTGTAGAGATCTTGAGAAGCTATTTGGTACAATTTGGAAACAGACACAATTTTGAACATTTTGCTCTTATATTTCATTTATTCAATCATTTATCCATAAATGAAAGTACCCTGTATAACAGGCCTGTCCAAATCCCAGCCTGTGGGATGGATACGTCATGTGATGGTGGTCATGCCTGGTTTAGCAAAGGGGGGGAAGTCCTGATACATCACATGATGCTACCATGATAATGTGAGTTTGACACCCCTGCTATATAACATAATTCTTTAATCATATATTCATGGAATACTTAACTGGGTTATGGGAGGCACATATTGTGCAACAGGATAAATAGGCTCAAATGACTTAGCCAATTAACCTTAAGGGCCTTTATCTCCAAATAAAACTGGGAAACCTAATAAGTTCCTCTGGTCAGCCTTGTCACCCAAAGAACTAAGAAATTAACTGAGCCTTCCTATATCCATGATTGGCCCAAAGTAATCATTATCCACCCCCAATCTTGATTGCTGTAATGCAAATCTCAAATGTACCCCTGTATGTTTTTCTAATTGCTTTAACATAAAGCAAAAACAAGATTGGTCTAGAGATAGTAGTAAAAGAAAGCTATTGAAAAAGTTGTGAGACTAGTTTATGCCTTGTCATCACACAGAGGTAAGCAAATTAACTGGGGAACAGGATTGTTGGCTCATTCCTCACATATAAATTCACTCTGACACGTAAGGATTATAATAAGGACATACAGTTCCGAAGCAGATGTATTCTGAAAACTGGCCATTTTTCTAGATTTGGAAACCTAGGATGGAAAGCCATCATAGGGCAAACTGATTTTTCATTTGTTTCATTTGCTGTTATTAAAATGAGCCATGAATAAATGTAACTAATGAAAGAATGTAATGTGCTACAATGCATTGAACATACTCTCTCCATTTTAAGTGACCATTAGCAAGAATCCTTCCTTTTTTAATGTTTCTGAGTACAAAAAGTCTACAGTATGTGTTAATCTTTCTGATTATTATCTCTCATTTACATATGAGGGATAAACAATATTGTCATGCTGTGCTTCTGATACTAATTCAGAAACCTTTGGAAGATTACTGTTCTTTTGTTTTATTCCACTTATAGTAGTTTTGAGTGAAAGATTAGAACAATGCAGACAAAAATAAACTCCCTGTGATACTTTGTGAAAGAAAAAGTTGTACTTTTGAGAAGCTGGATTGAAATGGTAATAATAATACTCATGTAGATTGGTGTTGAAGAAGATTTTTCCGAATATAATGAGCAACAAAGAAATTAACAAAAGGATAATTGAAAAAATAAATCTAGAGTTCTCACTCAAGGCACAAATCACCAGGCTCAAATTATCATACTCCAGACACATGATACAGACACCTAACTTTCTGAAGAAGGCTCTAATGCTTGAAAAAGTAGAAGGAAAGAGAAGACAAGGAGAACAAGTAGCAAGGTGGAGGATTACAATCAGGAGACTGTGAGTTTGATCTTAGGTAGAGGCTAATATTTGGAATAGACTCTCCTGCTTGAGCAGGGGATTGGACTAGATGACCTCCCAAATCCATTCCAACTCTGTTATTCTATTAACTGTTACAATGACAACGTGTGCACATTTGAAAGACCTGGGGAATCACATTGGAGATACATCAACTTGGTTTGTCTATGTGATTCTTAAGAGTCAGCAACAAATTAAAGGCACATAATCAGACAGTAAGTTTTAAGTGGCATCTTTTTCTACAAAGAAAAGATTTTCTTAAAAACATTAATATAGCATGTGATTATAAAGGATTATTTTAGATCTACAGAAAAAATATTTAAAATTATTAAAAAAATAAAATACTAATAGACTAGAAATTTAAACCAGACGAGGCAAAACAGAAACAGATAAGAACTGAATCATTATAACTATTATATAGGAACTATGTTACATATAATATGAGGAAGGGAGAGAGGGGGGAAAGAAAGAAAGAAAGAAAGAAAGAAAGAAAGAAAGAAAGAAAGAAAGAAAGAAAGAAAGAAAGAAAGAAAGAAAGAAAGAAAGAAAGAAAGAAAGAAAGAAAGAAAATTTGATATCTGTATGTATGTAAATATTTCATTAGGTGCAAACTTTCCTAATCTGGAAATTTCAAGGCCACCTTTTAGCACAGTTAATAAAAGTTTTAAAAACCTCGTGCTCTAAATCAAATCATACTAAATTGCCTACAGTCTCCCCATCCTATTTCCTGTAGTTAAAAATGCAGTATCAGATTGAGGCCAGGTGTATAATGGAACATAATCCCCCTAGTTGTTAACTGAGATGCTGGCAAAAAAGTTGTAGCTTTAAAATGATTGCATTATTCCAGACCCACAAAGCTATCAGTCTGGGTATCCATTTCACCATGTCTAAGACAGGCAAGTAAAACCAGTTTCATGGAAACTCTTCCTCCACTCTCTCAGCATGTCATTCTGGGATATTTCTTCTATTATCACCTTTAAAATCTTGCATACTTCATTGGCAGGCAGAAGTAAAAACAAAATTGCTTTGTGCTGAATTCTGCCTGAATCAAATGTCAGCCTTGAAGTGGAAAGTTAATTGGAAATGCATTCTGTCCCGCTCTCACTCACGCTGCAGTTTATATTGCAGCCTGAATGTTGGATGGTAGACTTTCTTCTCAAAAAAAGACAGAAAAGTAACCAGCTTTTCCTGAAAGAAACGGAGAAAATATATTTCCAAGTGCTTTTGATGACTGCTATTTTGGCAAAAGTTACATTATTCTTTGTGTTAAGTTTTGAGCATGGGTGCAAGGATGGAGACAAGCCAGTGAAACAGTGAACTTCAACTCTTTATTTACATGTGAAAACAGCTCAGCTCAATGGCCACGATGGGCCCCTTTATATAGGCAACTCTTAACTTATTTAACCAATGAAAACACAGGAAGCGCTAGGAAGTGCTCCATTAACCAACGGGAGAGGCTCGTTAATGGGAGAGGCTGAACGGACCAATCCGATCTCGCTATTATCGGCCAATCAGAAGTGCAGGGCCAGAACCCTGTACTTTACTTCAAGCTCTTAATGTTCTTTATTAAGCATTTATTGATTCACAACACTTTGATTCTTAAATTTAAGAATTTTAAGTTTTCTAATCATCCATATAAACTCAGTGCTTTGATGACTCAAATAGCATTTAGGATTTTAACTAAAGGCTTAGAAAATATTGGCATATTAGGAAGGAAGGAAGGAAGGAAGGAAGGAAGGAAGGAAGGAAGGAAGGAAGGAAGGAAGGAAGGAAGGAAGGAAGGAAGGAAGGAAGGAAGATTGGTTTGGGATAAAGGTTGGCAAAAGGTTTGGGATAAAGGTGAGTTAAGTGTCTAAAAGTTACTGCAACTATCTTTCTCAAAGATAAGATCTCATACTAGCCTTACAAGAGGCCACAACCAAAGACCTAAGGCCAGAGGTGGTATTCAGCAGGTTCTGGCCAGTTCTGGAGAACCAGTAGCGGAAATTTTGAGTAGTTCGGAAAACCAGCAAATGCCACTTCTGACTGGAGATTTTGCAGTATCCTTCCCCTGACATGCCCACCAAGCCACACCCACAGAACTGGTAGTAAAAAATTTGAATCCCACCACTGCCTAAGACATATCCAGAATAGCTAAGGACCTAACAAACTAAGAAACTGAAATTTATAGTTCTAATTCCAGATATTATTATTAATCCTGGGCATAAAGGTATGAATTTATCTTTGGGAAATTAGATAGCCCTGAATCTATAGCGACAGCAGTTCCTCAGTCAAAATGTCACAACTCTAGAAATAGTTACACCAGCAATGTGAAATAAATAGTATCAGGTGTCAGAGTTCTTTTACATACGTTGTTTTTCAATGTGTATGATACTACAGCCTGTTTGCACAAAACAATAAAGAAAGTCAGCACCAAACCAATTATAACTCTTTCCCAGGTTTGGCAGAAACCAATGACATTAACTAAATCAAAAGCCAGCATTTGAGGGAATAAAGAAAGGTACCCCCAGAAGATAAGTGGTAGACACCTGGAGTGCTGCTAGTGAAAAGTGAGGAATGAATCTGAATACAAGAAAGAGCTCAGGTTCAAGCATAGATTGTCATTTTATGAGCACCCTAAGAGTCCTGGCTACCAGTCCTATCTAAAGTGATCTGGTTCCTTTGGAGAAGGATGGCCTGGAACAGCATTTTATCAATCATTTCAAAGAGTTTGTGGGAGGACAACATTCAGCTCAGAATGAATCTGAAGAATTTTAACTGGAAAGGTCCTAGTGAGGTACAGAAACCCATGTCTTGCAAGATTATCAGGAATTAATTGAAGTGATTATCCTGAGAAAATGAACAGAATTCAGAGATACCAGAGCTGACACTTGAAGCCTAGCTCCCTTGTTCTTCCTGTTTCCCATGCTTGGGGAAAACTTCCAAGGAGATGAGAAGAGCCTGGATTTGGGTAGAAGTCAATGTTTCCATGAGGATAGCATAATTCTGTCTGCCGTATAATGACCTAGTCTCTCTCCTCAAGAAAACATCACTCAGCTTGGCCAGAGTTCCAACCTTCCTTTTTTGGAAAGCAGTTTAGAGAGTAGTGGAGCTGGGATTGTAGAAAACTCTACAGGAAACCAATTATCTGACTCTTCAATCAGGCATCAGAACCAGGTACAGGATTAAATCCATTCTTTTTTTTTTTTTTTTGAAATTTTTTTTATTGATTTTAACAACAAACAAAAACACATAAAACATAAAACATAAAAACATCATCCTCCTTCATGAATTTACAGACAGTGTATCGGTTGGTTTACCACTTTTTTTGTGCATCCATTTCATAGTCTCCATTGTAATTATATTACATAATAGCTCATATTATCAATCAACAATTATACAGCCTAATATCATTATTAAACAATCATTTGACTATAATTTTATTAATTCATACTTTAATGAGATAACTATAATTTACTTAATTTATTTTATAATGAATCATAAAGTTATACCAAGTCTATCTTAATAAAATTTTATAAAAATAGTATCAAAGAAAAGAAAAAAAAGAAAAAAAGAAGTATATATTCATTATTTCCTAAGTTTCTAAATATTCTATTATCATATTTTATTATCTAGCCATTGATAGAAAAGGTCCCAAACTTCATAGAATTGTTTATCTTCTTGTTCTCTAATTTCAAATGTCAATCTACTCATTTCAGCACATTCCAATATTTTCTTAATAATTTCTTCCTCTAATTGTATTCTCTCACTCTTCCAATTTTTAGCAAATACAATTCTAGCCACTGTTAATACATTTACAATCAAATACTTCAAGTTTTTATTATATGTATCAGGTAAGATTCCCAATAAAAAAATCTCTGGTTTCAAATCTATACGTTTCTTTGTCATTTTTTTCCAACCATATGCGAATTCTAGTCCAATATTTTCTAGCGTCCTCACAAGTCCACCACATATGGTAATATGAGCCAGGTATCTGATGACATTTCCAGCACTTTTCAGATTTATTCTTGAACATTCTTGCTATTCTTGTCGGGGGGAAATGCCACCTATAAAACATCCTATACAAATTTTCTTTATATACTGTTGACATTGTCATTTTATAATTTTGAGACCACAATTTTTGCCATTTCTCTAAATCAATCCCATACCCAAAATTCTTCCCCCAAGCAATCATCGTTTCTTTAACTTGTTCCTCCTCTAATTTAACTTCCAGCAAATAACTATATAATTTTTTGATCACTTTTTCATCAGTACCTGTCAAAATCCTATCTAGGTCGGTCAATTTATCACAGAATCCCTCTGTTTTAGAATCTTTAAGATACCTTGAGTGTATTTGCGCATATGAAAACCAATTCATCTTTATACCTTGTTCTTCTAAATTTTGCATCAACTCCCAATTAGGAAGGCCAAATCCTCCTCTCGTTCTAGCATCTTGTAAAAGTTTTAATTTTATTCTCGCTTTCTTACCTTGCCATATATACTTCAACACAATTTTATTTAATTCTTCAAAATAATCTTTGCCAAGCCTAATTGGTATTGTTTGGAACAAATATAAAATTCTGGGTAAAATATTCATCTTGATTGTTGAAATTCTATCTATCAATGACAATTGTAGGTTTTCTCATTTCTTCAAATCAGATGCTATCTGCTGTTTAAGTTTAACATAGTTATTCTCTTTCAATGTAGTACATCTTGACGTCAAATGTATCCCCAAATATTTAACCTTATTCATGACTTGAATTTTCAATAGGTCTGCCAGTTCTTCTCTTTGTCTTAATAACATGTTCTTTGTCAGAATCTTTGTTTTGTCTTTGTTTATTTTCAAACCAGCCATCTCACCGTATGTCTCTATCTTTTCCAATAGTTTTAAAGCTGTCTCTAGAGGATCTTCCAGAATGAAAACCAAATCATCCGCAAAGGCTTGCAATTTAAATTCCTCCTTTTTGACTTTCATTCCTTTTATATTTTGGTCCTCTCTAATATTTCTATTCAACACTTCCAAGGTCAGTACAAATAGCAAAGGTGACAATGGGCATCCTTGTCTTGTGCCTTTTCTTATATTAATAGAGTCTGTAAATTCTCCCTCTATCATTACTTTTGCCGTTTGCTTATAGTATATGGCTTCTGTTGCTTGAATAAACTTTTTGGCAAAGCCCATCTGTTCCAGTAATAGTAACATAAATCTCCAGTTCACATTATCAAATGCCTTTTGGGCATCTAAGAATATCAAAGCCATTTGTTTTTCAGGATGCGCCTCATAATATTCCAAAGTGTCTAGAATTACCCTCATGTTGTCTTTAATTTGTCTCTTTGGTAAAAATCCATTCTGATCAGGGTGAATAAAATTATTTAAGTATTTTTTAAGCCTTTCTGCCAAAATTGAAGCGAAGATTTTATAGTCTGCATTCAATAAAGAGATAGGTTTATAGTTCTTAATTTGTAATGGATCAGCCCCTTCTTTTGGAATAAGTGTAATATAAGCTTCTGACCATGTTTTAGGTATTTTCTTATTTGACATAACTTCGTTCATGATTTCTAGCAGGGGAATGACTCAACGATTCTTGTAGTGTTTTATAAAATTCTGCCGGAAGCCCATCTGGACTTGGTGTTTTTCCATTATTCTGTCTGTTGATTGCTTTGGTTAGTTCCATCATTGTTATAGTACTTTCTAATATTTTTTCAGTCTCTTCAGGTATCTTAGGTAGGTTAGCATTTTGTAAATACTGTTTAATTTTTTCCTCATCAAGCTCCTCCTGTTTATATAGTTGTCCATAAAAGTCTCGGATAATTACCTTTTTCTCCTTATAACAATAGCACATTTGGCCTTGATCATCTATTAACTGTAGTATTTTCCTTGATTCTTTCTCCTTTCTCAGTTTATATGCTAACCATCTAACTGGTCTATTTGCATCTTCAAAATAGTTCTGTTTAGCACTTCCAATTTTTTGTGCCAGTTCTTCTTTCTCTACCTGACCCATTTTAAGTTTAATATCTCTTTTCTATGGCATTTTCTGTAATTCTTTTTCCAATTTTTTGTGGTCATCTTCTAGAGCTTTAATAGTTTGCCTCTTCCTAATGTTCTTTTTCTTTGTATAGTCTATTATTAATCCTCTTGCATATTCCTTCATTGTATCCCAAACATTCTGTATTGAAGTATCTTCTTTTTTATTTTCACGAAAGAAGAAGGCCAATTCTTTTTCCATCCATTGTGTGAAGTCTTTTTCCTTTAAAATAATATTATTTAATGTCCATCTAGATCTTTTTTGTCCTTTCCATTTAATTGTCATTGGATTATGGTCTGCCCATGTACTTGTTTCAATATTTATTTCTTGAATATTAGATATTAATTCTGTTGAGCTCCAAATTATATCTATTCTGGACCATGATAAATGTCTATTTGAATAAAAAGTATATTGTTGAGTTTTAACATTTCTTTCTCTCCATATATCTTTTAAATTTAATTCATCTATCATTTTGAAAAAGGATTTAGGGAGGGTCTTTCTATTTTGTCTTGATGCTGTCGCTGTATAGTCCAGTTTATTATCTACAATTCCATTAAAGTCTCCCATCATAACTATAGTAATATAGTCCAGTCCCATTGTTTTCATATGTAATTTTTTATAAAATTCTTCTTGCTTATCATTCGGGGCATAAATTACAACCAGGAGTGTTTTTGTATTATTATCCACTATTTCAACCATTAATACTCTTCCGTCTTCATCAGTATAAATCAATTTTGCTGGAATAATTTCTTTAATGTACAAGACTCCTTTTTTCTTAAAATGAGTCAGAGAAGTAAAAATTTTCCCCAATTTTGGTTATACCAATAATTGTTGATGTTGTTTTTTAATGTGTACTTCTTGGAAGCAAATTATGTCAAATTTTGACTTCTCTAATTTATGAAAAAAAAATATTCTTTTGGTAGCTGAATTCAGTCCATTTATATTCATAGAAATCAATTTTTTTTCCTCCATGATTATATTTTGTATTTAGGTCTAACGGCTCTTGTAGATCTTACTTCACATTGTTCTTTGGTCTCCACTTGTCCACCTTCTACACCTTCTTCTTTTCCCATTCCCATTTAATCCTCTTGAAGTTCAGTTGAGATGATCTCTTTTTCTGTCTCTATTTCTCTTCTTTAGAAAAATTCATTGTAGAATGTTTCTGCTTTCTCAATTGAGTCAATTCTGTGTATCTGTTCTTGCCATGTAAACATTAATCCTTCTGGAATCAGCCATCTGTAGTTCACTTCTTTTTTCAATAACATTTTAGTCAGGAATCGATATTCTCTTCTCATCTCTGTCACTTTTCTGGGTACTTGTTTTAGGAGCATAATCTCTTTGTCTTTATATTTCAATGCCTTCTCTCTTGCCACTTGTAAATTAAATCCATTCTTGAACAGCAGAAGGCAACTATGGCCCCTTTAAGACCTGTGGATTTCAACTCCCAGAATTCCTGAATTTCATGCTGTCTCAGGAATTCCGGGAGTTGAAATCCACAGGTCATAAAGGGCCATAGTTGCCCACCTCTGGCATTGAAAATGACCTGCAATGGAACTGAAATAAGGGAAGTATGGCCTTTTTGTTCTCTTCAATGATCTTTGCTATTATCAATCATGGTAATTTTGGGACCATCTGAGGGTTAAGCAGGGGGCATTGTCTTGCAGTAATTCTCCTTCCTGTCTGGAAAGTTTTTGTTGATGGCAATGAAGTTGATGGATTGAAAGTTTGAGTATTAGTGCAGTCAGCTGTGGGATAACACAAGAGTTGACACATTTTTCCCTTTTACTTAGTATCTGCATAAAGTAGGGGAAGATGATCTGTTGTCATGGATCTGGTCCTGTTAGTGTAGTGATTAATGTATGCTTTGTTCACCAAAGCAAGTTAGGTGATGTAACACTGATGATATTCAGTTTTATACCTGTGTTCCAAGCCATACAATCCCAGCAAGGCATTCGTGCCTTTGGTCATCTCCTGTTTAAATTACTGAAAAGATTTATTTCATGTTTATGTGGTTTATGTGCTGGCAGGTAGAAATAAATTTGCTATTTTACCACAATTTCCAAATATATCAGTATATAATAAAATTGATCATTTTTGCAAAGGATGGCATAAACAAAAGTTTTCCTCTCTTCTTAAGAAAGAAAAATCTGAGGTAAAGAATGAATTTTAGAAAGTAGATGCATCTACAGAGCATAAAATAATTTCCTGAAAAATATGGGTTTCTGAGATTTTTACTCACTTTTCCAAAGGCCTATTGAACTAACTTATTTGAAAAGGGGTGGGGGGGAATGACAGATAAATCTTGAGCTGGGATTGATTCCACTAGCCAACATGATAAGATACTTGCTTTTCAATGGTTAGAATGGGAACAATTGTAACAAGCATTTGTCTTTAAACAGAATAGAAATATAGCATGTTAACTTGGAATTAGACACCATAAAATCTTCGTCCTTCCTCATCTACCCCCCATCTGACACGTGGAGTATCCGACAAATTGATTTCTCAGATATTCCCCTTCCTTTCCCATCTTTTATCTAATGAGGCAATTTATTTTGTATAAGAGCAGCAAAACAGTGATGCTTGAAGAAATTATAAACAAGAAAAATGTGTTTGTTCCACACAATGGTTTTGCCGTCCAGTGGGGTTCCTGCTTCCCTGCTCAGTATAAAGAAAAGCATCCTGCTTTGTTCAAAAATGCTTCACAAACATCTTCCTTTGTCATTATTAAAGTGGCTGCTCTATTGCCACTTAATATTAACATTACTACAATGCAGAAAGATCCTTCTATAGGCATGATGGAATTTCCTTCAGGACTTAAATTGCATCAATGAGTCTGGCACCTCAATAGAGGTGGAAAGATTCAAGAAGGTTGCCAGTCTTGGACTCAATCATGACTTTTCTGAATCTTGGACTGGGTTATAGAAGCTGGTTTTGTGATGTAAATAGACATGTCCAAGCACTAACTTAATGCCAGCTGTTGCCTTTGTGACTTTCTATTGCCAACCTTTACAATGCCAAGCTAGTATAGTTGCTGTATGGGGAAAAGGCATCTGGCAAATATAAGCAACCAGTGGTTGCCATAAGACCATATTTATGATCTATGGATAAATACGAAAGAACCCTTCACTCAAGAGAGATTATATGAATAACAGTGCAATTTGCCACAGTTCTCATCCTAAAATTAATTTGTGTGCTTCCCCATTGACTTTGCTAGGCAGATGGTTGCAAAAGGGGATCACAACACACACACACACACACACCAGACACTGCAACCATCATATGAGTCAATTGCCAAGCATCTGAATTTTGATCACATGACCTTGGGGATGCTGCAATTGTTGTAAAGTGTGAAAAGCAGTCATAGGTCACTTTTTTTCAGTGCCATTATAACTTCAAACAGCTACTAAACGAGATGCTGTAAATCAAGGATTATCTGTGTTCTTTTTTAAAAAAAATATTTTTTATTTTTTAAGACAAACTTATACAAAGAAAACATGGAAAGGTAATTAAAAAACTTTATGGACATTTATTAGAATTTAAATTGGAAGAAGAACAAGTTAAAGAAATGATGATTGCTTGGGGAAACAATTTTGGATATGAGATTGATTTAGACAAATGGCAAACATTGTGGTCTCACAATTATAAAATGACAATGTCAACTGCATATAAAGAAAATTTGTATAAGATGTTTTACAGGTGGCATCTACTCCCAACGAGAGTCGTGAGAATGTTTAAGAACAAATCGGATGAATGTTAGAAATGTCATCAGACACCTGGTTCATATTACCATATGTGGTGGACATGTTCGGATGCAAAAAAATATTGGACTAAAATCCACACAAAATGATAAAACAACACATAGACTTTAAGCCAGAGAACTTTTTATTGGGAATTATACCAGAAATATACAATAAAGAGCTGAAATATTTGATTGTAAATGTTTTAACAGCAGCTAGAACTGTATTTGCTAAGAATTGGAAAAATGATAAAATACCTATGCAGGAGGAAGTTATTAAGAAAATTATGGACTGTGCTGAAATGAGCAAATTGACATTTGAAATTAGAGAACAAGAAGATAAACAATTTTATATGATATGGGATATGTTTTATCAGTGGTTGGACAGAAAGACATGGTAATGTAATAGATTAAATAATTTTGTAATTGAAGTTTAATAGATTGATATAAAATATAATATAGACAGATATAACCATTGGATGAAAGTATAATATAAATTTTAAAACAAAATTTGGAATATCTCATATAAAATAATGGTATCAATAGTTTAGTCATGGATGATTAATAATTGATAAATATATAAGCATATGTTAGTTTGACAATGTGAAAATTGATGTAAACTGTGAGTAATGACTACAAAAGGATAGCACAAAAGATTTGTAACCAACTGACACACTGTACATATATAAAATGGAAGATGGACTATCTGTGTTCTTGAACCTCAGTTATGCCATTCATTTAAATCTTAGGGGTGTTTACAGGTTCTGACCAGTTTCGGAGAACCGGTAGTGGAAACTTTGAATAGTTTAGAGAACTGGCAAATACCCCTCTGACTGGAGATTTTATAGTATCCTCCCCCTGCCACACCCACCAAGCCACGCCCACAGAACTGGTAGTAAAAAAAATTGAATCCCACCACTGATTTCAACTGACAGCGTATTGTTTTCCAAGCACCTATACCCACTTGAGGGCAGTTAATTAAAGTTAAGAATGTTCTTCTCTGCTTACAGGTACACTAAGTCAATTGAATTGAAAACAGCCATCTAACGTATCAGAGAGTGCTTCTATTTTCCTGAAACCAGGGTTCTGTGTCAAATAAGACACCCTAAACATATCAGTGATTCCACATTATTGTGTCTTTTTGGAGATAATGTTTAATAGATCATGTTCAAAAGTAGCTTGTACTGTTGTGTGATTTTTGAAAATACATTCAGCTGTGTGGATTTGGATCAAATTCCTGGTCCTATCTGGAATTTAAAAATGTATGCTTTCATGATTGAAAGTGTGGGAATATATATATGTGTGTGTGTGTGTGTGTATCTTCGGTTATTCGGGTTTTCTCCCACATAAAATTGGAAGTATCTAGGTGACCTTTCAATGAAGTCTCATTCATCATCTTCAGGCTTGTGTCTTCAGCTTTGTGCTTCTTGGAGTAATGTGAGCTTGCAGCTTTGAGAAGCACAAAGCTGAAGACACAAGCCTGAAGATGATGAATGAGACTTCATCGAAACGTCGCCTAGATACTTCCAATTTTACGCAGGAAAAAACCCGAATAACCAAAGTTCCACATACAAATACCCGCGAGAACCTCAGAAAACAAACACACACACACACACACACACACACACACACATATATACAGAATCATCAGAGAAGCCATAGAGATTTTAAAAAGACCAGAAAGCATGAACAGAAGAGATGATTCCACCAGGCTGTCAATCATTTGGAAGCCTGCACTCACAAACAAAAAAATCTCCACACCACAAGCCAGGCAAACACCTGGGCACAAACAGATCCCCCCTGATACCTCCAACTCAAACAACCCCAACCAAGCACCCAGCAGATGAAACCCAGCTTCCTAACTAATGATAGCTGTCCATTTACCTGAAGCCAAGCTGCACTAAAGGCCTCCAATAAAGTAACACAATGTTGCCAACCAATCAAGATACAAAAAGAGCCAAAAAAACAGACAGAAGATATTAGAAGCAGAACACAGCAAACTCCAAGACCAATAAACACAGACCAAGACTCTCAACCAATCAGGATGAAGAAAAAACCATTCTGGCACAGCAATAGGCTGCCCCAAATTTAAATCTGAAACCACTGTAAAAGTCTAACTCACAGATGAACACTATACAAAAGTCTGATGATGGCAGATGAGATTCTGCTGAAACGTTGCTACAACTTTAAAAGCACCACTACTATGACGTGGGAAAATACCCGAACTAAGCTGAATGCCATACATGTAAGTACCCGCGAAAACTTAAGAATGAATATATATATATATATATATATATATATATATATATATATATATATATATATATATATATATATACACACACACATACATACACAATATTTGAAATATTAACAATTTAAAACAACATGTAGGTAGAAGCAGAATAGGTTTATTTCTTGCTCCTCTTCTCAGCTTACCTTTAGTCCACTAGATTAGATAACCATCAAACTGGCAGGTTTTCAAATAGAGAGGTAGTCCCTGTAATATAAAACAAATGCTAACAGCAGTGAATCTGGTAAAATTTCTCTCTGGCGTATGTTCCAAAATAGGACTATGAATTAAAATACAGTAAAAGTACAGGTAATCCTCTACTTACAATCATAACTGGGACCAGAATTTCCATTGTTGGTGCAGTTGTAAAGTAAATCATCACTTGACAGGTCCAATTTTATGACCATTTTTACCATTCTCGTTAAGTGAATAAGGTCGTTGTTAAGTGAACCCTGCAGTTGTTAAGCAAATCCAGTTTCCCCAACTCTTTGCTTCTTGGAAACTGGCTGGGAAGTCGCAAATTGCAATCACATGTAATTGCGAGCCAGTTGCCAAGGGCCTGAATTGCGATCGCATGATCTCAGTCATTGTGAAACTGTCATAACTTCAAGAATAGGTCATAAGTCACTTTTCTGTGATACTATTGTAACTTGTAATCATTGTTAAATAGACAGTCCATAGGTGGAGGTAATAGGAGCTGTGGCAGTTCAGTGATTAGAATGTAATATTGCAGGTTTACTCTACC
Organism: Hydrophis major; assembly: GCA_033807585.1. Taxonomy (NCBI): domain Eukaryota; kingdom Metazoa; phylum Chordata; class Lepidosauria; order Squamata; family Elapidae; genus Hydrophis; species Hydrophis major. The sequence continues at coordinate 192,279,512 of CM066329.1, forward strand.
CACAGCCAGGAGTTTGATTCTAAACGGTGGAAGGTTGACTCAGCCTTCCATTCTTTCAAGGTTGGTAAAATGAGGACCCAGATTGTTGTGGGGGGGAGGCAATATGCTGACATTGTAAGTTGCTCAGAAAGGGCTGTAAAGGACTTTGAAGTGGTATATACTGTACATCTAAGTGGTATTGCTATTGCCATACAGGAAGAGAAGTTCCTTAAGATTCCCTGGCACAATAATAAAGGTAAGAATGGAGGACAGTGATGTTTGGATAGATAAATCCCCTACCTCACTAAGAATCTAAGACCCATCAGCTACCGCCTCCTGGACAATTTATTAGGATATAGCCCCTGTGTTACATCTCTTTGGAGCCACAGGTGAGAGGTGAGTGCCTGGTGGTGACCAAAAGGGAATGAACAACCCAAAAAAGGGTGCAGCAAGCCCCTCCACCAGTGGTACCCCCCTCCCTGCACAGACTATACATCTATCCTATAATAGCTAATGGTTAAAAGATATACCGTTATATACCCATCACTTCATTCCCTTTTGGGATAAGCCAGAAAGACGATGCAAACTGTACAAAAAAGAGTAAGAAAAGAAAGCAAAAGAAATGAAAGGTTTTAGAAATCCAAACATCTCCATAATTCCTGACATTTTGAAAAAAAAACTTTAAAAATTGAACTACTTATTTATATTCTACTATCAGTATGCCTGTTATGTCTATTACTTCTGGTTATAATAATTTAAGAACTTGGATAGTTTGAACTTCGTTATTTGAGTCGAGGAGGAATCCTGGATAGATCAATTGATTGTATGATTCATTTGTTTGTTTTCTTGGCTATCCATAATATTTTCAGAGTTTTCTCCAACCCTAAAGTTCAACAGTATTAATATTCTTTCTATCCTACTACTTCGTAAGTAATCTTTTGATGTTCTCATATTGTCATTATCTTTTTGTTTTAATTTGCAAAGGAGACATTATCAGCTCTAGAATCATGTCTTACTATTGTGGGGTGGGGGCTTGAAAAACCATCAAAGATTCAATATTAATCCAAGGAAAACAGCTTTATTATAGCATTTCTGCAGAAACAGGTTCCTACCCTGGCAGATGGGAGGAACCCAGAGCAAAGTTTGCATTCTATTTTATACCCTAACCTACCCATCCTATGATAGCTTGGTTTACAATCTACTATTGAATTTCAGTATACAATTCATCACCAAATATGGGACATCAGGAAGTTAGATGTTCCCTAACACGTACACATTTTCCCAGATTTTCCCAGAGCAAAACGTGTGATTGTTCAATGTTTCAATTCTCCCTCTTGCAGTAGAAAAGTATCAAACTCGCAGTTTTGAGGTTTGAGTCACAGCTACACAATACACAATTGATTTTATTCATGTTTTCCTCTTACACTATTGTTGTGTCTGCGAAATGATGCCAGGAGTCGGTGACTTCAAATCATGCTCTTTTATTAAAGTACGAACCGAACTGGCTCTTTGCAAAAGGTTAGCGGCTTTTATTCTTTCAGCCGCCGCGGCCGCGGCCAATGGCACCACTTTGAATCTCCCGCGATTCGAATGGACCAATAGCGGAAGATTCTTAGCAAGCCAATCGGCGCGGCTCGCCTGACCAATCAGAGTGCCCCGCGCTTTGGCCAATCAAAGCGTGGGGATCTCAAGAATGCTAACTAAGGGACAGAACACCCCTCCTCTCTTGGTTTGGTCCTTACATCGCGTAGTCATGTAGGTAGGCGGGGCTCCGTCTGAGCCTACTGGACCTGCGCAGCTCAGTCGTAGGTTGGATCCCGGCTGGTTCGGTCGGGATCTCTGTTGCTCCTGATGCCTTCGTGGGAACCAGCTGGTCGGTCAGGCCAGGCCGCTCTCCGTAGCTCCCTCCTGGGCCTCCCGGGTTGGTTGAGCTGCGGGTTTCGCTGCTCCCGCTCGGTCTTTCCGGGTCGGTCGAGCTGGCCTGGCTGTCTCTTCCTGGCGAGGGGTCGTGATGGCTGCTTTCCAGTAAGTATGGCTGGTTTATTCTTCTTTGGTTTTGGTCCCCTGGGTATTCCCTCCCCCCTTGGTTTGTGTTGTGGGGGTTAGTTTCGCCTGTTTGTGCGTCGGTGGTCTCTTGGTTGGCAGTCCTCGACCTTAATTGGTTGATGTGGCGTTTCCACGCTCGTCCGTCTGCTGTTTGTAGCCGGTACGAGTGTGGGCCTGTTATTTGTGTGATGACGGCCGGTATCCATAGTGGGTCTCCCATCAGGTTTCTTGCGTATACGGGGTCGCCTGGTGCAAAAGTTCGGTGTTTGCTGTTTGAGTCTGGGGGCTTCTCCGGGTTATACGTGGGGTGTAACCTGTCGAGTGGGGACCTTAATTTCCTCCCCATTAATAGTTCGGCTGGGCTCTTATTCGTTGTGGTATTTGGGGTTATGTGTTGGGTGAAGAGTAGTATGTTTATTTTCTCTTGGATCTCCCCGTGGTCTATCTTCCGGATGGTTTTCTTAGTGAATTGCACCATCCGTTCCACCCTACTGTTCGCCGCCGGGTGCGCCGGTGCTGTCAGCGCGTGGCGGATGCCCCTTTCCGCTTGGAATTTTTCGAATTCCAGCGAGGTGAATTGGGGCCCGTTGTCGGAAATGACGACGTCTGGGAGGCTGTGCGTTGCAAAGAGTTTGCAGAGTTCCTTGATCACGGCCTCCGTGGTTGTTGTCTTCATGTTGCTTACCTCCAGCCAGTTGGAGTAAGCGTCTACTGTTATAAGGAAGGTGTGTCCTTTTGTGGGCCCGGCGAAGTCTATATGGATCCTAGACCAAGGTCCCCTTGGGGTTTCCCACTCTAGGACGGGTGCTGTGGGTGGGCTTGGCCTAGTTTCCTGGCATCATTGGATCCTTGCTACCCAGGTCTCAATTTGTTTGTCCATCCCTGGCCACCAAGCGTAACTTCTGGCCAGGGCTTTAGTCCTAACGATGCCAGGGTGCCCCTCGTGTAGCAGTTCCAGAACCTTCCCTTGTAGCTTTTCTGGAATGACCACCCTATCCCCCCATAGTATGCACCCTTTTAATAACGAGAGTTCCGTTTGCCGGTTTCGGAATGTTTTGACGGACTCGTCGTTGTCTGTTTCCGGCCACCCTTTCTCTATCCAATGCAACACCCGCGCCAGACGTTTGTCTTTATTAGTCTCTCGGGCAATGTCTGACGTGGTTATGGGCAGGTTGGGTAGAGTCTCTATGCTGAGGGTGGTCGTCGTGGGTGCTGGGTCGGTGTCAGGTTCCGGTAGCGGCGAGCGGCTTAAAGCGTCTGTGTATGAGTCCGTAGTTGTAGGCTGCCAGGAACTCGGACCACCTTGTCATTCGGGGAGACAGAATGTTCGGGGTGGCCCTGTTCCCTGCAAGGATGTATCGGCAGCGGCTTGTGGTCGGTTATGATGGTGAATGTCCGGCCGTAAAGGTACTCGTGGAATCTTTTTACGGCGGCAACGATAGCCAGAGCCTCTTTGTCCAGCTGGCTATAGTTCCGCTCCGGTTTGGTGAGGGTCCTTGAAAAGAACGCGATGGGCGCTTCTTTTCCATCGGGGAGGATATGGCTGAGGACAGCGCAGACGCCGAAAGGTGATGCGTCGCATGTGACGACCAGAGGTAGGATCTCGTTATACTGTATAAGGACAGCGTCCGAAGTGAGGAGGTCCTTTGTTCTTTGGAAGGCGGCTTGCTCGCGTTTCCCCCAAGTCCAGGTCGCCGCCTTATCCAGGAGCCTATGCAAGGGCTCTGCCACCGTCGCCTTTTGGGGCAGGAAAACATTGTAAAAGTTAAGTAGCCCCAGGAATGCCTGTAGTTCCGTCTTCGACTTGGGTGTGGGGGCTTCTTTGATGGCCTTGATTTTTTGGTTTGTGGGGTGAATGCCGTGACGGTCTAGGAGGTATCCTAGGAATTCTACCCGTTCCGTGTATAATTAGCATTTCTCCCTCTTGACTTTGAGCCCGGTCTCTTTGAATTTGGTTAGGACCTCCCTTAGTCGACCCTCTAGTTCGGCTTGGTTGGTTGCCGATACTAGGACGTCGTCGAAGTAAGGTACCACCCCCTTGATGCCTTGCAATAGTCTTTCCATTAGGCTTTGGAATATTCCCGGTGCCACGCTGACTCTGAATTGGAGTCGGTTGCATTTAAATGCCCCCCGGTGGGTGACTATGGTTTGCGTTTCTGCCGTTTGCTCGTCGACTGGCAACTGTTGGTATGCCTGGGCGAGGTCGAGCTTGGCGAAAACCTTGCCCCCTCCCAGTGAGTGCAGTAGGTGTTGCACTACTGGGACGGGGTAGGCACTTTGTTGTAGCGCGCCATTTAGGATGACCTTATAGTCCCCACAGATCCTCACCAACCCATCGGGCTTGATCGGGGTGACTATGGGGGTCTCCCACCGGGCGTGGTCTATTGGTTGTAGGACCCCTTGCTTGACGAGCTTGTCAATTTGCTCGTCTATCTTGGGTTTAAGTGCGAATGGCACCCGCCTTGGTTTCAGGCATTTTGGGGGGACGTTTGGGTCTAGGCTGAATGATATAAGGGGCCCTCGGTACTTGCCTAGGTTTCCGTCGAAGACCTCTTGGAATTCCCGGGCCAGTTGCTGCTTCCAGCTGTCGTCAGTGACGTGGTCGACTCCCGTGACTGCGATGCCGAGCGGGGCGAACCATTGCTGTCCCAGTAGGCTTGGGCGGTCGCAGTCGACGATTGTCAGGGGAAGCCTTTCGGTGTGCCCTTTATATGTGATGTTGAAGTGTTTGGTTCCGACTACCGGGATGCGGTTTCCTTGGTACTCCTTTACGATGAGTCTCTGGCTGTCTAGGTTCCTCCTTTGGAGGGTAGGCACCAAGCGCTTTATTTCATGCCATGTATCATGGAGAGGTAGGACCCGGAGTCCACCTCCATTTTGCATGGCTCGTCCTCGATGCCTACCTCCACGTGGACCTTCCGGGCGTCATTGGTTATGGCGTGGCCGATGGTGACCGTCTGATGGGTCTCCTCTCTTCGCCGGTTATCGCCGCCTCGCAGGGATCATCCGTTCCGGTCCCATCTGTTGTCTGAGGGGCGATCTCTGGTCCAGGGTGGTGTGCTCTCTCTCCTCCGGTCGCTCTGGTCCCATCATGCCGGGCTGCGGTTCTTTTTTAGGCAGCAGACGCAGGCGATGTGTCCCTTCTTGTCGCAATGCCGGCAGATCGATTCGAAAAACCGGCATTCCGACCTGGGGGGGTCGCCGCCGCAACCGGCACAGTTGGTCCTCGACTTACGACCCCGCTGGTTCCATGGGTCGCGGCCTGTCTGGAGGCGATGGATGTCCTCCTCGTCATCGGAAGTGCCCGATGCCGAGTGGAAGTCGCCCTGGTGGGTGGTCGTCTCGGGTTGGGCCTCGGCCGACTTTGCAGGGTTGTTGTTTCCGCTGCGGTCCCCAGCGTTCGGTCTGCGCATGCGGTCAGCGGAGGTTCGGGTTGCTTCGGCAGCTGCGGCTGCGGTGAGGGTGTCTGCTAGGCTGATGTTGCCCTTGGCCATCAGCCGGCTCTGGAGGATGGGGTCCCACAAGCCGAGCACGATTCTGTCTCGCAGGGCATCGTTCAGGTTGTCGAATTCGCAGAGCCCCCCTAGGCGCCGTAGTTCGGCGACGAAGTTGCTGAAGCTCTCACCCGACCGTTGGTCCCGACGGTAGAATTCATTGCGTTGGATCAGGATGGGTACCTCTGGAGTGTAGTGCCGCCGAAGTATTGGCTCGAGGACGTCCCAGTCCATCGCGGTCACATCGGCGGGTTTGGCAAGCGCCTTGGCCATCTTGAATACCTCGGTCCCGCAGTGGGTCAGGAAGACGGCGCGCTTCATGGGGCCGGTGGCATCCTTCAGGTCGCTGCACTCAAGGAACATGCGGAATCGGTCGGAGTACGATTCCCAATCCTTGGTGGCGGGGTTGAAGGGTGCGGGGGGTGCAATTTTCGCCATCGTGGTGTTTCGTCTGGCTTCCGTCGGAAACGTGGTTCGGTTCAGGGTCTGGATCCCACCTTCGTCGCCAGTGTTGTGTCCGCGAAATGATGCCAGGAGTTGGTGACTTCAAATCATGCTCTTTTATTAAAGTAGGAACCGAACTGGCTCTTTGCAAAAGGTTCGCGGCTTTTATTCTTTCAGTCGCGGCAACCACGGCCAATGGCACCGCTTTGAATATCCCACGATTTGAATGGACCAATCACGGGAGATTCTTAGCGAACCAATCAGCACGGCTCGCCTGACCAATCAGAGTGCCCTGCGCTTTGGCCAATCAAAGCGCGGGGATCTCAAGAATGCTAATTAGGGACAGAACAACTATCACTTAAACAATCCAAAAATTCCTCTAAACAATCTTACCCTCTGAACAATGGGAATTCAAGAATAGAACAGAATAACAGAGTTGGAAGGGACCTTAGAGGTCTTCTGGTCCAACCCCTTGCTTAGGCAGAAAGCCCTATACCATTTCAGACAAATGGCTATCCAATTTATTCTTAAAAATTCTAGTGTTGGAGCATTTACAACTTCTGGAGGCAAGTTGTTTCACTGATTAATTGTTCCAACTGTCAGGAAATTTCTCCTTAGTTCTAGGTTGCTTCTTTCCTTCATTAATTTCCATCCATTGCTTCTTGTCCTGCCCTCAGGTGCTTTGGAGAATAGCTTGACCCTCTCTTCTTTGTGGCAGCCCCTGAGATATTGGAACGTTGCTATCATGTCACCCGTAGTCCTTTTCATTAAACTCGACATACCTAATTCCAGCAATCATTGTTTATGTATTTTAGCCTCCAGCCCTCTAATCTTCTTTGTTGCTCTAGTCTGCACTCTTTTCAGAGTCTAACATCTTTTTTACATCATGGCGACCAAAACTGGATGCAGTATTCCAAGTGTGGCCTTATCAAGCCATTGTAAAGTCGTTATTGTAAAGATTACACATTGTAAATATCACACTTCAGGTGATCTTGACTTTATTCCTCTGTTTATACAGCCTAGAACTGTGTTTTGGCAGATGAAAACATAAAAGTCAAGATGGGGGAATTCATGGGCCTCTGTGTGTAAAATAGAATGGTTAAACTCTTAGCATCCATGATCAATATAACCAACGGTGAAGGGTGCTAAAAGTTAATTTTAGTAACACTTAGAGGGGCAAAGATTCAGTCTAGGATCTTCTATTTATGTCACAAATATATTCTTGCGCTTGCTATCTATAAAAATCCTACATGTTCTTCTGAACAAAGTAACTTTTTTTTCATTAGGTACAATCTCTTGAAATTAATGATACGAAATTTGGAGGAGTGTGAATAGTGATTTTACTGTTTTTTCTACCTTTCAGATTAAGAACACAATATAAGTGGTCATCTGTGAAGAATTGAGAGCGAATTCAATGCTTTCTACTTCCCTGATTATACGTTGCTATAGCACTGTTCTTTTCTTTTTTCTTTTGCCCAGAACAGACAAAGCACGTACTAAGGAGTAAGCATTGCTTATTGAATAAATATATTGATTTTTTCTGCAGCATAGCCCACACTGAAGTTTTCTCTTGACATTTAAAGGATAAGGAAGTACATCACTGCTTAAATCATTTAATGTGCCTGAAGAAGACAATAGTCTGATTCTTACTTATCAGAATGAAATTTCCAAGTTTAATCTCACAGGAGGCAACTATTATTCATGTTGAATTATATTGCTATATTTCCCTATTTACTTTTATTTTAATGATCCTTACTGATAATTTCTTCATCATACTGAAGTCTCAATGAAAAGGAAATCTTAAAGTGCTAAGATAGTATATGCATTTCAGTCTTCTACAGGTAAATTACCTGTGACATTTTATCTAACGAAATGAAATATCCATATGTATGGGAAAAAATCTTCTACGCAATCTCTCTATGAGATACAAATATACATGCATGCATGCATACATAAATGGAAGAGGCGTTCATCCTGCAGTGGATAGATAATGGTTGAAATGATTTGATTGATAGGTAGGTAGGTAGGCAGGCAGGCAGACAAAGACAAAGACACAAAAAAACAAAGACAAAGACATAGATAAAAAGCTTCACTGCCAGAACTTGATAAGGACCAAATTATCCAAGTAGTTGCATGAAATTGGGATGCTTTACTGGAATTTTACCACTGCAAGCATGATTGTGATAATTGTTACCTTTTGGTAACTTCTTTGTCTAAACTCCTTCAAATGCTAAAATTCTTTGTGCAGAAGTTGCTTTCAGGAATTTCATGCTCCACAGATTGCATGTAATCAGCAATGGCTTACTACATTCTGGAGTATGTATAAAATGATACTAAATGTGATAGAACTTGTTAACTCCTGAGCATGGGCGCAAGGAACGGAGATGAGACATCAAACAGTGACTTCAACTCTTTATTGTGAAATAAGAACAGAGCAAATACTTGGGCAGCAGCAGCTCTTTTATAGAGCTGGCTGCTGTCAAAACAACCAATGATTTGAGTTTACTGCTCTCACAAGCGTCCAGTCAGAGAGGCCCGTTAACAGCCAATCAGACTGGCCAGAAATGACCAATCACAACTCACTATTCGTGGGCCAATGAGAAGTGCAGGATTACGAGCCTGCTGCAAAGTAAAGCTATTTAGGGTTGTTACTGCTGCGTTGGCTTAGTCCACAACACCCCTCCCCCCCTAGGTTCCATCTGACGGGTGGGTGACGTACTCTCAAAAATAGGCAGGTCGCTTCACCTGTCTGCCTGACCTGCACTGTTCCACTGGTTTCTGTCCTGGCTCTGGTTCCAGTGGGCTGTCAGCTGGGCTGGATGGTGAAAAAGGTCCCTGTTAAGTTTGAGCATGGGCGAGAAAGAATGGAGAAGTTTCTGAACGGTGAACTTCAGCTCTTTATTTACATCGTGACTTGCTCATTTAATATCAGTAAAACCCGCCTTATATAGGCAAACCTTGTAACGTTTAACCAATAACAAGCTAGGAACGCTAGCTTTTATAACCAATAAGAACTCTCTGTTAAGGGCCAATCGGATTCCCCGGAACGGGCCAATCCGGTCCGGCCACTTAACAGCCAATCAGAAGTGCAGGGCCAGAACCCTGCACTTACTCCAAGCTCACACTTTATTAATTATATTGCATACACAACACCCCTTCCCCCTGGTTCCTTAGTTCAGGGCGCAGTTACATAGTCCCTTAAATAGGATGGTTGTCTTTTTAGTCTCTTTGATTTTCGTTGTATCGGCTAGTTGCAATCTCGCTGAGGTAGATCGTTGTCTGGCAGTGGGGCTGTCTCTGGTTCAGAGTTCTGGAATAACGACTCTATCGCCCCAGATGACACAGCCTTTCTTGGAGAAGAGTTCGGTCTGTCGAGTTTTGAATGGTGTGAAGTCATCTGATAACTGGTCCAATGGCCATCCGCGTTCTACCCAGCCTAGGACTCTTGCTAGGGTGTGGTCGCGTTTGGTTTCTCTCGTGATATCTCAGGCGGTCAGTGGCGGCAAGTTGAGCGCTTTGATCTGCAACATGGTACCGTTGGTGCTGGATCGTCGAGAGTCTCTGGAAGTGGTGCTCGGCTCAATGCGTCGACATGGGGAATGGCTTTCCCTGGGCAGTAATGCGGCCAATAGTTGTAAGCAGCTAAGAATTCTGACCATCGGGTCATCCTAGGGGATAATATGTAGGGAGTCGGCTTATCTCCGGCTATTATCCCTAATAAAGGCTTGTGGTCAGTGACAATAGTAAAAACCCTACCATACACATATTCGTGAAATCTTTTCACCGCCGAGACAATTGCGAGGGCTTCTTTATCAATTTGTCCATAGTTCCGCTCCATTTTTGAAAGAGTCTTTGAAAAATATGCAACAGGGGCTTCGTTTCCATTAGGCAGTACGTGGCTCAAAATGGCGCCCACCCCGAAAGGCGATGCATCACAGGTTATAACTAACAGCAAAGTCTCATTATACTGCATGACTACAGAGTCAGAAGTGAGCAGTTTTTTAACATTTCAGAATGCCTGTTCTTCACGGTAACCCCATAACCAAATTGCTTTTTTATCTAACAATCGGTGTAACGGTTCAGCAACAGTTGCTTTGTGTGGTAAAAATACATTATAAAAATTGATGAGGCCTAGGAATGCCTGGAGATCGGCCTTGCTTTGTGGCCTGGGAGCATTTTTGATCGCTTTTAATTTACTTTCGGTAGCGTGAATGCCCTGGCTATCAATCAGGTACCCTAAAAACTCAACATTGTCAGTACACAATTTACATTTTTTTTTTTAACCTTAAGACCGGCCTCTTGGAATTTTTTTAGGACTAATTTTAACCGGTCCTGTAAGATTTTTTTTGTACGGGCTGCAATTAATACATCGTCAAAATAGGGGACCACGCCCTTAATCCCTTGCAATAACCTTTCCATAAGGCTCTGAAAAATCTCCGGGGCTACACTTACTCCATATTGCAGCCGGGTACATTTAAAGGCACCTCGGTGCATCACAATAGTTTGGGCCTGTGCCATTTTTTTCATCTACTGGTAATTGCTGATATGCCTGAGCTAAATCCAATTTAGCGAAAACTTTCCTGCCCCCTAGGGAATGGAGGATGTGCTGCACCACCGGGACTGGATATGCATTCTGCTGCAGGGCGTGGTTCAAAGTGGCCCAGTAGTTCCCACAAATTCAATTGACCCATCTGGCTTAATGGGTGTTACAATAGGGGTTTCCCACGGGGAGTGATCGATGGGTTCCAACACGCCCTGAGCTATCAGTTTGTCGAGTTGTTCGTCGATTTTCGATTTTAAGGCAAACGGAACTCGACGGGGCTTTAGGCGAATGGGAGCTATTTTTGGATCTAAGCTGAATGAGATCAGGGTCCCTTGTACTTGCCTAAGCTGTCCACAAAGATGTCCCTGAACTCATAGATAAGGTTTTCCTCCCAGTCACAGCCACCGACTCAGTTTATGCCGGCCACTTCAATGCCGAGTGTCACGAACCATTGGAGGCCCAGTAGGCTAGGCCCATCTCTATCGATGACCATTAAAGGTAAGTATGCTGTGTGCTTCTTGAAGGAGACTCGGACTCGGCAGGACCCGATGACGGGGATTCGATTCCCCTGGTAGTCCTTGAAGATGAGGCGTTGGAAACGGAGATCTTGGTGTTGAATCGTGGGGATGAGTTGCTTGAGTGTCTTCCAGGACACCATCGAGAGGGACGATCCCGAGTCGACCTCCATGTGGCAAGGCTGGTTCTCGATGGCTACCGTGACTCGGATTTTCTTAGTGTCCAAGGCTGAGGCGTGACCGATAGTGATAGTATGGTGAGCCTCTTCTCTCTGCAAAGCTCGATTTCTGTAGGAGTGGTTTACTGGCTCTCGCCTTACAGGACGGTTTCCTGTCGATTGGTGATAGTTAGCCCCTTTTGAGGCCTGGCTGGGTCCTGGCAAACTGCGGCAGACCTGTCCAATGTGGCCTCGTTTCCCGCACTCATGGCAGAGTGCATTGCGGAATTTGCATTCGGACCTGGCATGGTTGGCTCCACAACCAGCGAAAGGGCGTAAGGGCTTCGGGTGAGGGTCCCGGTCAGACCGCAGTCGATGGACCCCTTCTTCGTCACTGTCTGACGATGAAGAGAGGTCCTCGTGGTGTGTTGTCGAGAGCTACCCTTCTGAAGTAGGTGAGATTTCGCTGGCCGGTGGTGGTACCGGACTGCGGTTTCAGCGTAGTTGTGCAGTTGACTTCTTGGTTGCTTCCGCCATGGTAGCATCGGCAATGGCGTCGGCAAGGCTGATGTCGCCTTTCACCATCAGCTTGCTTTGGATGCCTGGTGCATCCAATCCCAGAACTATGCGGTCTCTTAGTGCTTCTTCTAAATTGGTGAATCCGCATTGGCCTCCCAAATTTTGGAGGTCTGCTGTGAAGTCGGCCACGCTTTCTCCTTTTCACTGGCTTCTTTGATAAAACTCTTGGTGTCTCACAAGCGTAGGCACGGTCGGAGCGTAGTGGTCTCGCAGGATAGGTTCGAGGTCGTCCCAATCCATGGCCTTCACTTCTCGGGGTTTGGCTAGTGCTTTAGCCATGTTCAATACGGTTGGACTACAATGCGTCAGGAATACCGCCCATTTCTTTCTTGGTGTAGCGTCCTTTAAATTGTTCGTCTCTCGGAACATTTGGAAGTGATCCATGTAGGACTCCCAGTCCTCTTGAGTTGGATTGAACAGAGCGGGTGGTACGATGCCGCCGGACATGGTTCCATTGTTGGCATCGTCTGTCACGTGCTCAGTGTTCTTCGAAGTTTCGTTGGTTCAGATGTCTCCACATCCCACCTTCATCGCCAGTGTTAAGTTTGAGCATGGGCGAGAAAGAATGGAGACAAGTTTCTGAATGGTGAACTTCAGCTCTTTATGTACATCGTGACTTGCTCATTTAATATCAGTAAAACCCGCCTTATATAGGCAAACCTTGTAATGTTTAACCAATAACAAGCTAGGAACGCTAGCTTTTATAACCAATAAGAACTCTCTGTTAAGGGCCAATCAGATTCCCCGGAATTGGCCAATCTGGTCCGGCCGCTTAACAGCCAATCAGAAGTGCAGGGCCAGAACCTTGCACTTACTCCAAGCTCACACTTTATTAATTATATTGCATACACAACAGTCCTGCCATCCTTCGAATGGCTCCGGGCTGTTCTCCCTGCTTCCGCCAGTGCTGTCATCCGGGTTCCCCGGATCTGCTGCCATCGCGGTGCTGTCACGCAGCGAAGCCACTCCCTGGCTCGGTTCTCCTTCTGGCGGTGAGTATACCCTTGTTGGTTGTGTAGACTGCTGGGTTTCTATTGTTAAGTCATCTGTTATTTCTTTTTCGGCCTCCTCGATGTTCCTTCCCCCCCCAGTTAGAGATTCAGGGGCTGAGATAGGACGAGGTGCTAGTCGGGAATGGAGTTGGTCTATGTGGCGTTTCCACATCTTACCATCTGCAGTTTGTAGGCGATAGGATCGGGGTCCTGTAAGTTGCGTTATGGTAGCGGGGACCCACAATGGGTCGCCCGAGAAGTTTTTCGCAAACACGGGGTCACCTTCCTGGAATGCCCGACACTTGCTGCTGGATCCTGGGGGTTGTTCAGGCGTGTAATTTGGGTGGAGGTGATCGAGATGCGAGCGAAGTTTCCGGCCCATCAGGAGTTCAGCTGGGGTTCTGTTCGTGGTCTGTTTGGGGTTATGTGTTGGAGGAGAAGCATCCAGGTTATTTTGTCGTCAATGTTGTTTAGCCTGTGTTCCCCAACCAGGGTTAAGGAGACAAGCTAAACAGAATGTGCAGTGTTAGTCAGATAGATAAATGTGTGAGATAAGTTTGTATGTTAGTTAACATACCGTAAAAATAACAGATACGCTTGTGCTATCAAAAATATAGTTTATTCCATTTAGACTTTATAGCATAGTCAAAATAACAGTCCATTAGTCATGTATCGATTTTAGTCAGTCCATTCAAGGATATTCAATTAGCAAAGTCCATGTAGAATATCCAATGTCAGTTCACTTACAATAAATCAGTTATTTCTCTCTCCCGTTCCAGTAGGGAAAAATGCAGTCTTCAATTCGTCCAGTAATTAGGGATCATAAAGACAGAGAGAGCCAGCTGCCATAGCTTTGCTTCTTTTATGGGTGCTTTTACAACCACTCCCTTAATTACATTCCTACAGTTAAAGTTGCAGACACGTTAACTAATAAACCATGATAACATATTTATTATTTTACCTAAACCAGTTAGGGTAAACAATGTTATCCCAAACATTCTCCCCTTTTAGGTTAATAATAATAATATAACTATTTACACTTTTAAATCATATTTGTTACAACTCTCTTTAAACTTAATTACTCCTTGAGCTTTTGTAAATTGGTCTGCAATGTTTTCTTCTGTCATGCAGTATTCCAATTTAATTAGCCCATTCTTTACAGATTCTCTAACATTTAAGTATCTTAAATCAGTATGCTTTGATCTAGTTTTTACAGCAATATTAGTCGCTAACTTTATGGCTGCCTGGTTGTCCTCATACACAATAATGGAATCTTTAACAGTTACACCCATGTCTAGTAATAACTGTTTATACAAAATTAAATCAGTGCATAGTAATGACAGACATAAAAATTCCGCTTCCATCGTGGACAAGCTAATATGCTGTTGTCTGATTGACCTCCACCCTATTAGTGTCTTACCAAATAATATAGCCATCCCAGATGTTGATTTTCTAATGTTTATGTCAGTTGCAAAATTTACATCTGCATAGGCACTAAGACTCAAATCACCCTTTGGTTCTATATACAATGCATGGTTCATTGTTCCTTTAAGATATCTTAAAATTCTCTTTAATGATTGCCAATGACATTGATGTGGATCTGAATTAAAATGTGCCAGCTGATTAACACTATAAGCTATATCAGGCCTTGACCAATTGCTGATATATGATAAGCTACCAATCAAAGATTGATATATAGACTTACCAAATTTGGGACTTTGATCATCAGTTTGGCAAACTTCCTGACTCATTGGAGTCTTTGCTGGTTTACAAAGTTCCATTTTATACGTTTTAATTAATTGGCAAATTTTATCTTCTTGAGATATCTTAAATCCATTTTTTGTTTTGTTAATTGTCAATGCTAGATACTTTTTAATTTCACCTGAATGCTTTAATTTTATCTTTTTAGCTAATAATGATATAATCTCATTAGCTTCATTATTCGTCTTAGTTATCAAAGCAATATCATCTGTAAATAATAACAATAATGACACCGTTCCATTATTTTCCCTTTTAAACACACATGGATCTGCTAAATCAGATTTAAACCCTATATTGTTTAATTCTTTCACAATATATTGGTTCCACTCAAAGCCAGATTGTTTCAACCCGTAAAGACTCTTTTTGAGTTTCCAACAATCATTACTATTTACTTTATTGTCTTTGATAATAACTGGCATTTTCAAATATATAGTGTGCTGCAAAGGTGCATGCAAATTAGCAGTTTCTACATCTAAATGGTTAATGACATAGTTTTTCTTAGCCGCCCACACTAAAGCTGCTCTCAAAGATGTTGCCTTAAGACTTGGTGCGAAAACTTCATCGTAATCAGATGCAGTTTGATTAAATCCTTGAGCTACCAACCTAGCTTTATGGGTTACAGTCCCATCATTGCCAGTTTTTACTTTAAATATCCATTTGCACCCAATGGATTTTTCTCCTGGAGGTAATTTTGCATCTTCATATACTTTCATTACCTTTAATGAATTTAGTTCTTTTTCCATTGCCTTTTGCCAATTCTCCTGATCCTTAACAGGATACATCCTAAGTTCATCTACACGAGTTGGAATTTAGTTACTTGGCAAACTATACTTGCTTGATATCTATCAGGTGGTCTAGTTACAGGTGCAGTACATCTAGGTATTACAGGACTTACAGGTGGACTTTCATTAATTAACTCTTCTTGATTATCTAACTCTTCCTGATCAACTGTTTCCTCTTGTTCTGGTCCTATTTGCTCTTCATGGACTTCTTCTTTGATTGGACTCTTCTTATAACTAGTCTGTTCTTTCTGCCTTTTGTAGGGTTCAATAATTACTTCATTATTTAAATCTTGCTCTAATCTATTCCATCCTACATGTTCTATGAATTTAGCACTAGCACTGGTGTAAACTCTAGATGTACCTGGTTCCCAGAATCTATAAGATCTATGATTAGATTTATATCCTACAAAAAATAATCTTTTAGCTCTATGCTGTCCTTTTTGTCTGAGTTGTGAAGGGATATGCACCCATGCTGGTGCTCCAAATGTGTGCATGTAACTTAAATCAGGTTTTGTACCATGCCACAGTGTGAATGGTAATTCACCTGTTGTTGAATTAACAACATTATTTAATATATGATTACCACACATTAATGCTTCTCCCCACAAATTGTCAAGTAATCCTGAATCAGACATCATAGTACGTGCCATTGACTGTAGTGTTTGGCCTCGTCTCTCAAAAAAGGCATTATGTTGTGGCCTATAAGGTGCAGACATTTTATGTTGAATACCTAACATTCTAAGTCTATTCTGGAATTTATTATTTGTAAATTCCGCACCATTATCTGTTATAAGAGTTACTAATTTCTTTTTAGTTTTCCTTTCTACAAATTTAATCCAATTAAAGAGATTTAGATACGTTTCAGTTTTCCTCTTCATTAAATAGCAAAACCCATATCTAGAATAGTGGTCCATTATACTTAATATGTATCGAGCTCCTCCTACACTTGGTTTTTTTGGACCTATTAAATCAGCAAATACTACTTCTAAAGGCTCTTTGGTAGTAAATCCATCAACTCTATTAGCCGGTATGACCTTGGCTTTGCTTTGATTATAAGCATAACATTGCAAATACTTATTACAAGGTTTTAAACTTATTCCTTCAGATAGTTGAACAGTTCTCTTAAGTATTTTAAAATTTAAATGCCCTAGCCGTCGGTGTAACAAGTGAATACATTCATCATGAGGTTTCTTATTATCATAAACCATGTTAGCCATCTCTAAATCATTATCATTTAACACATATAATTCACCTCTTAAAGATGCAGTAATTTTCTTATCTTCTTTTTCAATTATGCAGTTATCTCCTTTAAAGGTAACTACATATCCTAGTTTAACTAAAATTCTAACTGAAATTAAATTAAACTTAAGTTGTGGTACATATAACATTTTTACATTCTCTGTTATAAAAAAACAATATGCTATACCTTGACCTTTAGCTTTCAGTTTCCAGCCATTTGCTAATGATATCTGCTGTGTACTCTTGGACATTTTAATAAAATTATTGTTATCATTTGTTATACAGTGGGATGCTCCACTGTCAACCACCCATAAATTATTTTTTACAGCTCTGTTACTATACATGGCTAACTCTAAATTTTTATTTTTATTTTGATGACTTTTAGTATTCTGGCCAGCATTCTGGCGCTTTGCTTTTTTACAAAACTTTGCCAAATGTCTCTTTCCTCCACAATTAAAACACTTTTTAATTGCGTATGCAGTAGGAGATTCATTATCTTCTTTTTGAGGTTGCTCCCTCCTTAACTGATCTCTTTCACGTCTTCTTCTTGCCTCTTCAATCAATCTGCTGGTTATATCAGTTAAACTTTCCTTAGGCAAAATTTCAAGGGAAGTGACGTACTTATCATAACTTACATCTAGTGAAGACAGAGTTATGTAGACTTGGTGTAGTTCAGAGAAAATAAGCTCTTTCTCGTGCAGTTTTTGAAAAATGCTTTTCATAGAATTCAAATGACTCAGCATATCACCATTCATCTAGAGATGCGTCCTGAAAAGTTTCGGTGTTAGATTTATGTAAGCACCAACGTTATCTCGAACATAAATCCTCTTCAGCTTCTGCCAACACCCAACAGCCGTTTGCTCTCCACGGATATGAACAAGTTGCTGGTCAGACAGTGTTAGTCCTATTATGCAAAACGCTAGTTCATTTTTCTGCTTAAAGTCATTTTATCTTTTGTCTATCTTCCTCAATCTCTGGATCCCATTCCTCTACGTTTGGTGGGTTTTCAATTATGTTCCACAGACCTTCTCTACGTAGAAGTAGACTACATTTTATAGACCATGATACATAGTTTGTTCCATCCAGCTTGGATATAAGGGACAAACTCTGTAGATTGACTTGTGCCATGTTTTCTTTATATTGATATAAAACTATAATTAATAAAACACAGCTGTCTGTTTACTGTAATGTATAACAACACAAACTCTCACTTTTTACATCAATCTGTTTTATCCTAGTTAAACTGACTTTGCAGCCTCTGGGCCCATCACCAGTGTTAAGCCTGTGTTCCCCAACCAGGGTTAAGGAGACAAGCTAAACAGAATGTGCAGCGTTAGTCAGATAGGCACACAGATAAATGTGTGAGATAAGTTTGTATGTTAGTTTACATACAGTAAAAATAACAGATACGCTTGTGCTATCAAAAATATAGTTTATTCCATTTAGAGTTTATAGCATAGTCAAAATAACAGTCCATTAGTCATGTATCATTTTAGTCAGTCCATTCAAGGATATTCAATTAGCAAAGTCCGTGTAGAATATCCAATGTCAGTAAATCAGTTCTTTCTCTCTCCCGTTCCAGTAGGGAAAAATGCAGTCTTCAATTCGTCCAGTAATTAAGGATCATAAAGCCAGAGAGAGCAAGCTGCCATTGCTTTGCTTCTTTTATGGTGCTTTTACAACCACTCCCTTAATTACATTCCTACAGTTAAAGTTGCAGACACTTTAACTAATAAACCATGATAACATATTTATTATTTTACCTAAACCAGTTAGGGTAAACAATGTTATCCCTAACAAATGTCACCGTGGTCCATTTTGTGCAAGGTCTTTTTTACAAATTGAACCATTCGCTCAGCCCTACCATTGGCCGCAGGGTGAGCTGGCGATGTTAAGGCATGGCGGATGCCTTGATCTGCCAGGTACTGTTTGAATGCCAGGGCAGTGAATTGGGGGCCATTATCGGAGACCAGGACATCCGGCAATCCATGGGTAGCGAATAGCTTATTCAGTTTTTTGATGACCGCTTCTGTGGTGGTGCTTTTCATCTTGTGGACCTCGAGCCAGTTAGAATAGGCATCTACTGTTAGGAGGAAAGTGTGTCCTCTTGTGGCTCCTGCAAAATCGATGTGGATATGGGACCAAGGATCTCGAGGCATTTCCCACTGAGTTGGGGGAGTTTTTGAAGGATTCGAGCTAGTCTCCTGGCATTTGCTGCACTTTGCTACCCAGGTCTCTATCTGTTTGTCTAACCCAGACCACGATGCGTAACTCCTGGCCAATGCCTTCATCCGCACGATGCCTGGATGTCCATCGTGCAACATTTTTAATACCTTATGTTGCAATTTCTCCGGGATTACAATTCTGTCTCCCCACACGATGCAGCCCTTTTGGGAGAATAGTTCTGTCTGTCGATTTCTGAATGGCTTGAAAGTGTCGTTGGGTGCGCTGACCGGCCAACCCCGTTCCACCCAGCTGAGGACTCATGCCAAAACAGGGTCCTTTTTTGTTTCTGTGGTGATGTCTCGAGCGGTCAGCAGCGGCGATTTAAGGGTTTCAATTTGCAATACGGCTAAGGTTGGAGCTGGGTCCTCTATGACGTCTGGTAGTAGAGCGGCTCAAGGCATCAGCGTGGGGAATGGTTTTCCCCGAGCAGTGTTGCAATCGGTAATCATAGGCAGCTAAAAATTCCGACCAACGTGTCATTCTTGGTGATAAGATGTGGGGAGTTGGTTTGTTTCCCGCCAAAATACCAAGTAACAGCTTGTGGTCTGTAATTATGGCAAAGAATCTTCCATACACATATTCATGGAAATGTTTAATTGCGGATACAATAGCGAGAGCCTCTTTATCAAGTTGACTATAGTTCCTTTCAGTCTTAGACAAGGTTCTCAAAAAGAACGCAATAGGTGCCTCATTCCCATTTGGTAGGACATGCCTTAAAATGGCTCCCACTCCGAATGGTGAGGCGTCACAGGTAACCGTTAAGGGTAGAGTCTCGTTGTATTGCATCAATACAGCATCGGAGGTTAAGAGGTTTTTTACTTGTTGGAATGCCCGTTCTTCACGCCATCCCCAGACCCAGGAAGCCTTTTTGTTGAGAAGTCTATGTAGGGGCTTGACTACGGTTGCCTTCTGGGGCAAGAAGATGTAATAAAAGTTAATGAGTCCCAGGAAGGCTTGGAGGTCTGTCTTATTCCTAGGTCTCGGGGTGTTTTTGATTGCGGTTAGTTTTTTTTCGGTGGGGTGGATTCCCTGTCTGTCGAGAAGGTATCCCAGGAACTCCACTCTCTCCATATAAAGTTGACACTTGTCCCTTTTTACTTTCAGGCCAGCATCTTTAAATTTCTGAAGAACCTTTCTGAGTCGTTGTACTAATAACTCTTTAGTGGGGGCAGCTATTAAGACGTCGTCAAAATAAGGCATGACGCCTTTTATGCCTTGTAATAGTCTCTCCATCAAACTTTGGAAAATGCCAGGTGCCATGCTTACTCCGAATTGGAGTCTATTGCACTTGAAGGCACCTCTATGTGTAACTATTGTCTGGGCTTTTGCAGTTGTCGCGCCTACAGGTAGTTGCTGGTATGCCTGAGCTAAGTCCAATTTCACAAATATTTTTTCACCACCCAGGGAGTGAAGAAGGTGTTGGACCACCGGTACTGGGTAAGCGCTCTGTTGAAGAGCATGATTTAGGATGGCCCAGTAATCCCCACAAATTCTTAACGAACCATCTGGATTCATGGGCGTTACTATTGGAGTTTCCCAGCGGGCATGGTCAATCGGTTCCAACACGCCCTGGGCTATCAGTTTATCTAGCTGCTCATTGATCTTCAGCTTGAGGGCAAAAGATACCCGATGAGGCTTAAGCCGAATGGGAGCTACATCGGGGCTGAGATTAAACGATATAGGGGTCTCCTTGTACTTGCCTAATGTTCCCGTGAACACGTCCTGGAATTCCTGGATGAGGGCCTCTTCCCAGTCATCATTTCTGGTTTGGTGTATGCCGGCTAGTTCAATCCCAAGTGGAGCGAACCTCTGTAACTCTAACAAACTGGGCCGGTCACAATCAATGACAGTCAGGGGAAGCATTGCAGTGCGCTCCTTGAAGGATACTTGGACATGGCTGGAACCGACAACTGGAATTCTGTTTCCCTGGTAGTCTTTTAGGATGATTCGTTGAGTGCTGAGGTCCTGGTGGCAGATGGCAGGGATCAGCTGTTTGAGGGTTTTCCAGGATACCATCGATAGGGATGACCCCGAATCAACTTCCATCATGCACGGTCGATTCTCAATAGTAACCCTTATGCGGATCTTTCTTGCATCAAACGATGAAGCGTGGCTGATAATAATGGTTTGGTGGGCCTCTTCTCGTCTCGTTGAAGAGGCAGGTGCTCGATTTCTGTAGCAGTAGTGGTTGTTCCTTTGGTGGTTCAGGCGGTCCCGATTCTCAGGTGGTTTGCCTGTCTCCCGGCGGAGGTTGTTCTCCCTTCGGCTGGGACTGGACTCTCGCTTGCTTCTGCAGACCTTTGTGATGTGGCTTCTTTTCCCGCAGGTACGGCAGAGTGCGTCAAGGAATTTACAGTCCGATCGCGGGTGGTTTGCCCCGCAACCAGCACATTGGCGCGGAAGTCTCTGGTTCCCTTGCCCTCGTTCCAAGCGGAGCCAGTTGACCTCCTCTTCCTAACTGTCTGAGGATGACTCGAGGTCTTCGTGGTGGGCGGTAATAGTGTGCTTCTCAGTGGCGAGCGGGCTATTGTTAGCAAGTTGGTGATGCAGTGCGTTCGCTCGGCGCATTCGAGCGGCTGACTTCCTGGTTGCTTCTGCGGCAGTAGCGTCAGTGATGACATCTGCAAGGCTGATGTCTCCTTTCGCCATCAGTTTACTCTGAACAGTGGGTGCATCAAATCCCAGAACTATGCAGTCTCTCAGGGCTGCCTCGAGGTTTGCAAAACCACAAAGGCCTCCTAGGTTCTGGAGGTCGGCTACGAAGTCCCCAACGCTCTTGTTCTTCCATTGGTCCCTCTAGTAAAACTCGTGTCTTTGTATCAGTGTAGGTACGGCGGGTGCGTAATGGGCCCGGAGGATCGGCACGAGGTTATCCCAATCCATGGTCTTCACTTGCGCCGGTTTGGCAAGTGCTTTAGCCATTTTGAAAATCGCGGAGCCGCGGTGAGTCAGGAACACCACTCATTTCTTGCCAGGCGTAGCATCTTTTAAATTGTTGGTCTCTAGGAACATCTGGAAACGATCTATATACGAGTCCCAGTCTTCAGTTGCTGGGTCAAATGGAGCGGGTGATATGGCGCCACTGGTCATTTTGCTGTTTGTTGCGTGTGTTCTTCAGCCACGTGCTCTGTCTTGTTTGATGAGTGCTTAGTCAGCTCTATCTTCTCCGCATCCCATCCTCGTCGCCAGTGTTAAGTCCTGAGCATGGGCGCAAGGAACAGAGACGAGACATCGAACAGTGACTTCAACTCTTTATTGTGAAATAAGAACAGAGCAAATACTTGGGCAGCAGCAACTCTTTTATAGAGCTGGCTGCTGTCAAAACAACCAATGATTTGAGTTTACTGTTCTCACAAGCGTCCAATCAGAGAGGCCCGTGAACAACCTATCAGACTGGCCAGAAATGACCAATCATGACTCGCTATTCGCGGGCCAATGACAAGTGCAGGATTACGAGCCTGCTGCAAAGTAAAGCTATTTAGGGTTGTTACTGCTGCGTTGGCTTAGTCCACAACAGAACTAATCATAATTTCACACTGAAGTGTTTATTTTTTCTGCTTTTCAATCCAAGGCTGTAGAAGGGAGTGGTGAAGATTTTTGCCTGGTTAATGAGGAAAGTGTCTAACTGAACACATCTTTCCAAATTATGACTGTTCTTTGGGCAGCTGGCCAAATGGTAGTTGGTGGGAATCTCATTGCGAAGGGTTGGTTTGTTTGTTTGCTTTTTCACAAATCCTGTACCAGCATTATAAGACTTTGTCATGCAGTGTCTTAATAGGACTCCTGCAAAGTAGCTTCCAGGGAAGCATAAAACATGAGGCTTTCTTTATGCTGTCAGTGGTGCTGGCAATACTTGGAGAAACTTTCAGTTCAGATCATCTTCGAGGGATCTAACAGAACAGTTTGTGGTTTTACTTCTGCCACCATATATTCCTGCCAGTTTAGTATTTCCAGTCAAAATAATCAACAAGTCTGATCCCAGTTTCAGATTTGCATGCTCTGAATTAAAATCATGAATCAGAACAGTGGATTATTTTTATTTGTTATTTATTTGTGCCTTCCTTTTTTATTCATTCTTTCTTGGATTTCTTCATTTTTAATAGCTGCTATGGTTTTAATACCTGCTACTAGGCAAAGGTTTAGGACATAGCAAATTGCATGTAATCAGCAATGGCTTATACCTCATCCCATTGCCCATGGGAAATATATAGATTTACTCAAAATCATGTTGACTGCAAGTTTGGTGTAATGAGTAAGACACCAGGTTAGCAACCATGGGGCTGGGACTTCTAGTACTGCTTCGGGGACAAAGTCAGGTAGGTGATCTTGGGCCAGTCACTCTCTCTCAGCCCTAAGAAGGAGGAAATGGCATTTCTGAATGACATTTCTTGACAAGAAAACTGCAGGGATTTATTTAGGCAGTTGCCAGGAATCAAGACTGCCTTGGAGGTGTGTGGGTGTGGGTGTGTGGGTGTGGGTGTGTGCATGCCTGTGCATGAATACACACACGTGTCATTTTAGATCAGGAAATTTTGGCAGTAATTATTTTTTATTACATTGGAAGCAACTGATAACAAAATTGTCAGTTCAACACAGACGTTGTGGGGAGAAAGATTTGTTCCATTAAATTCAATGTCACTATCAAAGTATTGGCTCTGTGCCAAAGAGATAATGTACAATGGAAGAGGACAATGCAACAAATTGCCTAGAAGTCTAAAAAAACATTCTTGGCTTTATGACTCAGGCTTCACCTACTCTCAGAAATTACAATCAAATATTAGGACATTCAGAAGAAAAAGCTTTTGCATTTATGATTCATTATGACAATGAAAGACTGATATTTCATGGAAGTGTGGAAATGATGGGTGTTAAAAGTGTCTAAGGGAGACTATGTTATCAATAGTTCCAGTAGACGGTATTTTTGTTCAGTTGAGCAGATGTAAATGGTCATCTGCCACAGCAAAGGGGAGAAAAAACCTTTGGAAATACTGTATTACAGATAATACAGTAGCCTGATTGCAACTTGTAAGACAGCTGTGCTACAAGCTCGGCGTATACTTACAGTGAAACAAAAAATCAATTAAAAAAACAATGAAAACTTCACTCTTTCTTGTTTCCTTAGAGAAAAAAATAAACAAATGATGATGCAATAAAAATTGTAAAAGCATTCATCTAAGGCACAATTATTTGCTGCATATTGAGTCATGTGTACTGTAACTTGCTTTTGGTGACACAGAAAGCAAATGATTAATTTACATGTTTTCTTACTTATACTAATCTTATATATTATATAAGTATATTGTGTGAATGGCCACATAAATTAAATAAATAAATATAATAAACACATTTGATAAATAACTGAATTCCAAAAATCTGTTCATTTTTTTAAAAAAAAAAACTTCATTTAAAAAAAATGTTTGTAATAATTGCCTGATGTGATGTAAAGTAAATCAGAGGCCAAAAGACTATTCTGGAACATTGGTGATATGGAAAAAAGCCTTGAGCTATCTATCAACTGAAATGAGAAGGTCGGGGCTGTAACCCTGTCACTGAATCTTAGATTCAGATTTCCATATTGATTGTCAGTGTTCACTAAATGACACAAATGGTGACATCAGTGTAGTGAAACATAGCCAGTGCACATTATGTTGCCTAGGGATGAATGACACCACAATGTCTAGAGAGAAATATAGATATGTGAAAAAGAGTTCACAGAGATATAGAAATATGTGGAGCAGATATCAACAGTTCTGAGTAAGGGAAGGGGCATTCTCAGAGATAACTATATTCTCCAGATTATTTTAAATGAAAAGGGGTAACCTTGCCATTTTCTCCATCCTTTTCTTTGTCTGGACAGAGGGTTTTCCATTATTTCCAAATTAAGTGTGGAATGATTAAAATAATATGTTAATGTATCGCTATGAAGATGAGCTAATGAGCAATGCATGTTAATGTTCAAAGAAGTTATTTCAGCGCAAGTGTTCCTATGTGGAAGAGATATAAATCAGTATAAAACAACCACAAAGTCAAGACTGCCTAAACAAATTGATCCCAAATAAATATAAACTGAATATATACATTTATTTAATTTAGTTGTCTGAAGACTGTTCAAAGGACATCATATTCCAGAGGGCAGGCACTACAATATAAAAGGCACACTTCCTGGTCCCCCAAAGGCAACAGTGTTTTATTGAAGCCTAAGCACCCTGATGAGAGTAATACTAATATTTATTAGTAACCTATGACTATCACTAAGTGTTGTATCTTATGATTCTTGATGAATGCATTTTATTTTCTCTTTATGTACACTGAAAGCTTATGCACTAAAGACAAATTCCTTGTGTGCCCAGTCACACTTGGCCAATAAAGAATTCTATTCTATTCTATTCTATTCTATTCTATTCTATTCTATTCTATTCTATTCTATTCTATTCTAAGCAGACATTACAGGAAATAATCCCTCAGATAACAATGTGCTGTACACAATTAAGAGAAATTAGAAAAGCTCCCTTAAACACATCAAGAGACAGTTGTTTTTCTCCAATTCTACAAACCCTGTGTAAAAGTTACCCATCTTTATATATATAATGGCCATTTAGGATAACTAAGGGATTATCCTTGTGTTCTATATCCTATTTTTAAAAAAGCCTAATGCCCCTTGAGAAAGGCGATATAATTAATGTTTAGCCCTCAGAAGATGAATCCAAGGAGATTCACAAGAATCTATTAATAACACTAAGCTCAGCTTTAATCAATACAAGTTTTTTGAACTGGATCCTCATCTCTAGTTTCATGTCCAACATCAAGTAACAAAATGCCATTGGGAATTCTTGGAAGATGGCCCTTAAGAATTTGGATAAGGCTGTGAATTAGGATTTGATTCAAGATTCACCATATAGAATTTGGGCTTGAGGTTATTCCTCAAAGAGCGTTAAGCCATGTGTCTGAAGCAAAATAAAATGGTTTAAAGGCCATAATAAAGGGTATTATTCATTAATGTATTATTCATTAATACATTCATTAATGTATTCATTAAGGTATTATTCATTAATGTAAAAAAAAAGAATATTGTGCTGAGAATTTCTAGAATGAATTTATGGGGCCCAGTATAATATAAAATAATCCCTTGAGTATGTAAAGCTTTGAATCTATTCAATTTTTATTCCATAAATTCACCAAACAATGATTTATAGATCTTTTTACAAAAACCAACATATTTGGTTTTCAATATTTACATATTCATTTGTAAGGTTTTATTTGTTGATGGCCTGGAGTACCCATCTGTGATCTGTTTCTGTCTTAAAGCAAATTGCCATGTCATCCATATACAGAAGGACTGGTAGCTCACAGGCTTAAATAGGTGGATATTCTGACTGGTAAATTCCTGGATTACAGAGTAAATGGAGAGGTGAACCAATGGTTGGCCAAAATAATCATTGCATTAATTATTCTGAAAAAAGTTCATTGATGGAGATTTTTAATTAATGCTAGTAGACAATGGTCAATTGAAAAATATCCTTTTTTATCCCAGAACATTAGATGGATATAGTAATAATGACTGCTTGACTAATGTATATACTGATAATGATTGCGGGATTTGCTTTGTTCACAACAAAGAACCAGACATGCAAGTACTCCTACTACATCTTTGTGAATTTTGATTGTGAATATACATACTCCATATGTTTGTTTTGGTTTTGAATTGTCTAGGATTTTACAGTTGAAATATCCACACAATAAATGTAACAAGAAAAAATAATTTCAGCAATGACAATAATTGAATTATCATACGTAGGACAGTTGGACAGTCAATAACACTTGGTTTATGATCCACAAAAATATGTATATCTGATGGTGACTTACTTTTAACCTTTCAAATAGTAGTGTTTCCACTCTTTGCATGTTTCCATCCCAAGTTTCAAAGAAACCTTAGATGAATCGTATAACACAGCTGACAGAAAAAGCTCCATGCATATAGCAAAGAACTTAATGAATTAAGATTTAGGAGATTAATTCACAACAGATGACTTCATGTTAGGAAGATTATGGTTGTTCTCATTTTAAAGTACAAAAAAATATAATGAATCAAGATAAGGATGAGAACAAATAGAGCAGTAAGAATGTACCAATCCTATAGTCAAGTATTTCCTGCTTATTTCAGTAGGGATTATTCCCATAGAAGTGGAATGAGAAATAAAGGGAAGTAACCAAATACAAAGAGACAGCAACATAGGCAATTTTAAAAAAGAACAAGAGAATCCATTATCACTTCTATTTTCATAACTATGTTGACTGCAACTTGGGTGACTTCCAAAGGGGATTTAGGCTACTTTAGGGAAAACAAGGCTATGAAAGGTACAAGACCATAATAATTGTATGTTGCCTCAATTATCATATAGAAGTAACTTAAGACAAAGATGCTTTCTTTATGTTCTTATAGAGTAGAAAGTATCACAACAGAGGTCCTTGACACAAGATTTTTACAATTCAGAGAGAGAGAATAAGACTTTGTTGCGATGGTAGTTGTGTTTAGTTAGAAACTGCATCATAGATTCTGAACAGTATGTATATTTCCCACTGGTAACTTTTTTGATTAGCATAAAACTATGTCCCAGTTCATACGTAGGTTTTAAAAAAATGGAATAAACTCAAATTAAATGAGAATCAATATTGTTATCTCTCATCCTACTTAAAGATGCTTGCATGATGTGGTATAAATAATTAGCATGAGAGAGAAACAGAGATAGAAAAGGAATCAAATTGATAATTTTCTTGCATGTTTCTTGTTTTGCCTTCTTGTTAGGTTCCTAAATATAAGACACATATTGTTTTTCAGCAATTAAATACAGACCTATTTCTATTTGTATTAATAAAATTGGGAAAATGATAGTTGATTTCCAAGTATCTTTAAAATCCTTCAGTTTATATATCCAAATATATTGCTGCATAATATCTTCAATATTCAGTGTTGAAGCTGGAGACATTCTGAATTCTTCAGACAGGGATTAATTGCCATTGTGGGTTATTGGAATTTCTTTCAATTTCACTTAGCATAATAAGGGCCAATGACAGGCACTGCCAATTCAAATGGCAGACATCAGGCGTTAGAAACTTGCAGTGGGGAAAGTTCAGAATCTAGGCATGAAAAGGGAATACCATCATGTATTATACAGTACTTCTTCTGAGGATGAAAAATGCTTTTGGCCCATTCAGCATTACGCTTCATTGCAAACAATTGTTTATGATCCAGCAGCTGAAGATGATTTTCTCTCTTTTTGTCAAATTCTTCCCTAAATAATGAATAAGAACTCTATCCCTTTTTCAGCATCAGATTTAACAGATCATGAAGATTTGGCATAACAATGACAAAACAACAGATAGTATTTAAAATGTGGAAAGATTCAATCACGTTGAGGGCTAATTAACTCTGGAGTTTTGAATGAAAAAGTAAATCACCTACTTATATATCACTGGAAGCAAAAAATGCTTTCATTTTCCAAAAATAATGGTCAGGAGATAAAAATCAGGAGACCAGGAAACTTTTCTTTTGTCCTATCAAGTAGTAGGAATACATTTTTTAAAGATAAAAAGTTAAATTTATTTCAGAAGTAGTTAAGGGTTCTGTTACCAGCATGTTTATAAATCAGAATCTCTGCTGCATCAACCGATAATGATCTCCACGTGAAAAAACGGGAATCTGTCTTGTATTAAGTTTAATTCACTTAGCTCAATACTTGTATCAAGTACTTGTGTCAAGAGCCCTGATTCTCTTTGCTCAATACTGCTACAATGACTAGTTAGAAAATGATTGTGATTGCGTTAATTACATTCCTAGTTGATTCAAATGCAAGAGATCTTCTCCTAGGACTGCACATTTCTACTTGTTTTCACCTTAAGTTTTGGCAATATTTGGGGGACATTTTGACCCTTTCCTCCAATTTACACATATGCTTGGAAAATAATAAAAAGCCTGTAGTATAAGCAAATGAAACCGGTTTGAACCGAGATGAGAATGTGTGGTAATATAGATGAACAATAAAAAGAAATAGTCCCTACGCCTATTAGATCAACAGAATAAAGAATGAGAGTAAAGAATGATGGAGATAGTTCAACTGTACACACAAGCAATTAGATTAAAATAGTTGTGACAGTTGCCTTTGATGCCAAGTCAAACTTTGAGAGCTCGGTTACTATTTGTTCAGCCTCTGAAGTGCAGTGATCTTAACGGAAGGAAGAGCCAGAAGGGATACTGTGCTGCAGTCTAACTGCCAAGAGGCTAACATGAGTGATGGGTTTCCACCACAGCTTGAGAAAGTCCTATTTCAGTGGAGGAAATTCATGCCAAAGAGGAGAAATAGTGAAAACATAGAGCATCCTTCTTATATCTGGCAGCAGTGGCACAACATACAGAAGGTTCATCAAATACACTGAAAGTCTTTTTTTGAAAAAAAAAAAATAAGTATGTGTAGGAAGTAGGATGGGCAGAGCTTCATAAACAAGTATATGTTTTTCACATGAAAATCCCCGAGCTCACTTCCTAGAACTTCTCCTATTCAGTGCTGGCAACAGAAAAAGACTCTTCACTGAAATCCTGGAAAGCCAAAACTTTCAAGTCAGTGCAAACAATGCTGACAAGTCCTCTGCCTTTATGTGACACAACTTCTTACATTACAAAACACTAAGCCTGAACATTATACCATTAATAGTGGGTTCAGAATGTATGCTTCTCCAGATGTTGCCAAGCTACAGTTCCAAGATGTCCCAGTTAGCTTGGCCAATGATGAAGGATGCTGCATTTAGTAACATCGGGAGTTCACATAGCATATTCTTGCTGTATTGATAATGTAATTTGGAAATGAAAAATGCAAAACAAAGTCTTTTACAATGTCATCGTGATATGTTTTCCCCTAATACTCATTATACTATTGAAGCTTCTGGGCAGCACATGCTGCAATAGCAGAACCCTTTCTAAGATTATATCCTTCATTTTCTCTCAGCCAAGAAATACAGCCAAGAAGACAGATGGCAAAGAATGCAATTGTTCAAGAGCAACATAAGGAATATTTATCAGAATTCTCAAAAGTAAAGACCACATTTTCTAGAACTACCATGTAAAACACAGAAGGCAATATCTTGATTTACATATCAAAACATGTACAGTTAGTCCTCAATATACAACAGTTCATTTAGTGATCATTCCAAGTTACAATGGCACTGAAAAAGTGATTTATGAACGTTTTTCACACTTATGACCTTTGCAGCATCCTTCATGGTCATAAGATCAAAATTTAGATGTTTGGCAACTGACTTATATTAATAACAGTTGTAGTGTCCCACTGTCCCAGGGCCATGTCATCATCTTTTGTGACTTTCTGAGCAGAAAGTTAGCAGGGAAGCTGGATCTACTTAAACGTGTTACTAACTTAACAGCTGCAGTGGTTCACTATGGTATGAAAAGTCATAAAATGGCGAAAAATTCAGTTAACAACTGTTTTACTTAGCAACAGAAATTTTGCACTCAATTGTGATCATAATTTGAGGGCTACCTGTACAAATTCAAGAAAATTTTGTATTCCAGAGAAGGACCATTTTTTAACATTGTGAACAGCAGCAGCCAAAACTACCTCAAAGCCTATCCTAGGCTAGGAACAGAACCTTGAATTTTTGTGAATAAAATCCAAGTCACTCAAGAAACAAATTGTATGACATTCAACTCTTTTCACATATAAGACATAAGACATAAGAGTTTATTTGTCATTACACTCGCAAGCGGGTGCAACGAAATGAGGTGCTCTTCCACAAGTAAAACTGGACAAACACCACTAAAAGAAAAAAAAATTAAATTAAAACTAAACACAACCGACCATACAATAATCTCTAAGCAATTTAAAAATGTAAAACCCCATTACTCTCAGCCATTCATATAAATATAGAAAGGGGAAGGAAGAAATTAGTATCATGCTTGTTCTGATTTCAGTGTCTATAAATTCAAGTAAAACACATGAAAGAGGCCTTTGGGTAAACAGAGTGTACATAGTAAGCTCTTTTCAAGTGATGTAGATAGATGAAAAGCAGAATCCTCAATCAGTTGCATGCTATGAGTAGACACCACTGTATGAGTGTAGGTTGCATTTCACAGGTTTGCCTGATAACACAGAGTTTTTCAGCGCAAGAGCAATCCCATTTCTCCATCTGTCCACTGAACAACATATGCTACATGAAAAATGGCAAGGAATTTCCTTGACATCAACACTAGAGTTGTATTAACAGTGGCTTTTACATCTGTCTTTGCTTTGAGAGGTCTAAGGCACAGTTCTGCATGATTCTTCATCTTTTCTAAGCCAGAAGAACATGCTTCTTTTATACTGTGGACTATTTCAGCAACATCAGAAGAAGTCAAAATAATGAAAAACAGAATTATCAACTTATTGGGTTGTAAATTACACACACACAGAGAGAGAAAGAAATATCATACTTAACTTTTCTTGCCAGCGAACTGCATTTTATTGGATAGAGCCCAATGTTCAAATCGGTCAAGGGTCTTCAGAATCTTGAATTAGATTTGAAGTATTAGCAATTCCTCCCAGCTTTGTGTCATCTGCAAATTTGATGAGATCTTCTTCAATCCCCTCATCTAGGTCATTTATGAAGATGTTGAAGAGCATTGGGTCCAAGACAGAACCTTGAGGTACCCCATTGCATGCTTCCTTCCATGTAGATATAGTTCCATTGAGAACCACACACTTCAGCCAATTACAGATCCATTTGGTAGTGGAACTGTCTATCTTGCATTGTTCCATCTTATCAAGAAATAGGCTGTAATCTACTTTATCACATGACTCACTGAAATCTAAATATATTATATCCACTGCATTTCCTTGGTCCACTAATTTAGTCATTTTATCAAAGAAGGCAATAAGATTTCTGTTCTTAACAAATCCATGCTGGCTTCTACTAAATACCTTGTTCCTTTCTAGCACCTAAAAGGGAACAAAGTGTTTAAACAAAAAACACTTTGTTTTGATTAAGCACCAAATCCACTGTTTGATTACCTTTTCCAAGAATTTCCCCAGAACTTTTGTCAAGTTGATTGGTCTGTTTGGATCAACTCCCCCCCACCCCCATTTGATTGGAACCACATTAACTCTTTTCTAGTCCTCTGGCACTTTCCTTGTGCTCCTAGAACCCTCAAAGATTTCATTCAGTAATTCTGAGATCATATTTGCCAGCTTCTTCAGTATCCTGGGATACTGGGACCATCCAGTCCAGGAGACCTGAACTTGTTCAAAGCATTTAGAACACTTAACCTTTAAGTGTTACCCAATTCCTTACCAATTTTGACCTGCATTCGTCTTCATTCACCCACAGCTTTTGACAGGTTGGACTATTTTTTTTCCCTTTTGTTTATGCAAAAACAAATAAAGCAGTTCCGCTTCTCTCTGCTGCCCATCACCATCTTTCCATTTTTCCTCATTATTGAACCAATCATTCCTTGACTTTCCTCTTGCTCCTTCCAAATCAAAACAATTTTTTTGTTGTTGCTATTTTGGTATTTGTTGCAAACCTTAGCTGTTTCTGAGCTTTGCCCTTCCTGACACAAATAGCCTTGAAGAATTGGGTTATTTGCTGGTATTTTTGTCCTAGTTATAAGCCCATAATTCCATTTTTATACTTGTCCTTTTTGTCCCTTGTCATCTACACGCACACATATACACACTTTATTTTTCAGATTTAGAAAACTCTGGAGGCTGATCCTTAAGGATGAAAAAGGAGAGATTATTTACAGCACAGCTACAATTTTATTCCTAAAACAAGACATACTGTACTGTTTCCATACGGTGGAGTAACACAGGTGTTTGACTGATATGAAAGATTGTGTATTGAAGATTTTTTTTCCTTATGTCAGGATAAGGTCATTATTGAAAACAAGTAATAAACAGCAGCTTGATTCTGTTTCAAGAAAATGATGTGTGTTGACTGCCAATGGATTAAAAACTGTTGCATAGTGCTAATATAAAAGTACTGTAAAAATCAATTTTATCCTAAATCCATGTGTTGTAGGATTATGAGTTTATGGAAAGGAAGTGTAAATGCTTCCAAGAAATTATTTTTGCTTTCCAAAAAATTGTTTTTGCTTTTCAAGGAATTATTTTTGCTTCCAGAAGATAGAAAACATCACTTTTGTTCAATGACATGCAGTTATAAACATAGGTAATGCTACTTTCATATGCAGGTTGCCAAAGATGTGTAGAATGTGATTAAGTGGGGATAATTTTCAATGAAAGAATGATAAGCACAGGGCAGAAGTTGCTAAGTCTTTCTAACTGCTTGCTGTTTTTTTCATTGGAGGTCTGACTCACAGCCATCTGAATATATCTGGAAATGGAAATGCAACATGAGGAAGGAACTCAAGAGGGGAAAAACTAAAGGAGCAAGGCAGTTAAAATTGATTTGTAACCTGCTTTTATAGGTGATTGGTAGTTAATTATATTTGAAGGCTTGGTTCCAGTGTATCATGCAGTTTTGTAGACCCCGTTGCCATTGTATCCAGTTCTGCTTTTATAAACTAATGTTTATAATCCAATTTAACATTCGTCAGAGTTTTGTACATTATTCTCTCCCTTCTGTCCCATCAATCTGTTTCAATCAATCAGTTCTGTCTCTCTGACTTTTCATTAAAGGTTCTTAGATTTCAGGGCTACGTGGCAATGGGATGGTTTGGTCAAATCCCGATTTCACCATCTACTAGTAGTGGGAACTCATACGACAAGAAAAGACCAGACACACATCTTTAAGGCCAGTTAAAGACCAGACACACATCTTTAAGGACAGACATGGTCATTTGAAAAGCATACTGTTAGCACACACAATTATAATAATTTCTCTGAAACTCAAACATATCCACTACCTCTTGCTCTTTCTTCCCTTTTTTTAGACCTTCATCTGAACATCTATCTGAATGCAATCATCTTCACATTTTGTCCAAATGAAGGGACTCCATGAATTTTAGGAGGAATAGAGCTGTGATGTGAGCAAATCTGTGATGTTTTAGCAAATCTTGGAATTTAAATGTTAACTCTTCTACAATGGCAAAATTAGAAGGCAATTGCTTTATTTTGGGATAATCTCATTCTTCTTCCAATTAACAGATATCCAGCTATCTGCATTCAATACTATTGCAGTTAAGATTATTAGTTTGTGCAAGTTTCCCTTTGATCCCTTCCCTACATGCAAGGTCACTTGCAAAAAAGCTCATAATGAGGGCAAAAAATAGAAAGAGAGCAGACTAATTGATTTATTGAGCTTCATTAATGCTGATGCAATACCATTGTAAAGAGCACTGAATAGTCAATGCACTAGTTTAAAAAGCCAGGATTATAAACACAGTGACACCACAAGTTTATTCAGCTTACTTCTTCATTGTGTTATATTTTTGCTTTATTGTGATTATGATTTTTGTTGAAACTGCCCACATATTGATTTCACTGATAATTTAAGTCCTTTGCAATTCACAAGTTATACCCAGGAGCTCTACAAAAGAAAAGAGAAATTAAAAGTCATACATGCCCTTTAAAAAGTTAGGCAGAATCATTTATTACTTAAAACTCTAAAAATTCAAAACATCAGATATAATCAAGCAAGTCTAAATATATTAGATATAAATTGCAAACAATTATCATATAAAATTATTTAAATGCTGCCAATGTATAAGAGCAATATTTCTTTCAAAGGCAGCCGAAGCCCTACTTCTAAATTATAAATAATCCTCATAAATATACTTCCAAGAAATATTAAAATCAGATTTCTAAGAATGATTTTAGAAGTACTATGTTATTATTATATTGACACCGAGAACTGTGTTAACCTGTTTGCCAAATTACCATTGAAAAAACAAAACATAGATTATTATGCTACTGAGTAA
Source organism: Hydrophis major (assembly GCA_033807585.1). Classification (NCBI taxonomy): domain Eukaryota; kingdom Metazoa; phylum Chordata; class Lepidosauria; order Squamata; family Elapidae; genus Hydrophis; species Hydrophis major. Next base: position 192,314,192 of record CM066329.1, read on the forward strand.
ACATAACAAGTTACAATATAAATTCTGTATAAAATAGTAAATTCTGTGCATACTTTTAAAAAACAGCTTATTTAATACTGAACAGAGACAGCTAATAAGTGAATTATTTTGACATAGTGAATCTAGGTTAAAAAGTGAAGGTTAAAGAAAATTTATAAAAGATAAGCTTTCTTAAAAGAGTAAATCCATGATCAAAATAAGAAGACAAAAAGGAACATGCATATATATCATTATATATTACATTATGTCGTATCCGCAATTAAGACTCGTATTCAGTGACTTTCAATTCAAGCTCTTTATTAACACTGGTGGAACCGAACCGCAAAAGACAAAAAGCTTGCGGCTTTTATATCTTTTGCTTCGGCGGCCGCGGCCAATGGCAGCGATTCAAGTCTCCCGCTCTTGGCTTTAACCAATCGCGGGAGACTTCAATCGGGCCAATCAGGCGCGGCTCGCCTGGCCAATCAGAAATCCCCGCGCCTTAGCCAATCAAGGCACGGGGATTTCGAGTAGTCCATTTGCATACATGACACCCCTCCCCTCTTGGTATGGTCTTCTCACGTGGTGTAGTCACGCAGGTAGGCGGGGCTCCGTCGAGTCCTAGATGACCTGCACAATTAACCGGGTGTTCCCTCCCCCCTTGGTTCGTGTCTTGGGGGTTGAGGTTAGTCAATGTTCGTGACCGGAGCTGGTCGATATGTCGTTTCCAGGCTCGCCCGTCGGTGGTTTGGAGCCGGTACGACTTTGGACCAGTGATCTGAGTTATGACGGCTGGGATCCATAGGGGGTCCCCCGTCATGTTTTTGGCGTATACTAGGTCGCCTGGTTCAAATGTCCGATACCTGGAGCTGGAGTCTGGGGGCTGCTCCGGGTTGTAGGTTGGGTGTAGGCGGTCGAGTGGGGATCGCAGCTTCCTGCCCATCAGGAGCTCTGCAGGGCTCTTGTTGGTGGTTGTGTTTGGCGTGATGTGCTGTACGAAGAGCAGCCTGTTGATCTTGTCGTTGATCTCCCCGTGGTCCATTTTCCGGAGGGTCTTTTTTGTAAACTGGACCATCCGCTCCGCCCTACCGTTCGCCGCCGGATGCGCCGGTGCCGTTAACGCGTGGCGGATGCCTTTTTCTGCCAGGAACCGTTCAAAGTCGATGGATGTAAACTGTGGCCCGTTGTCCGAGACAACGACGTCTGGGAGGCCGTGGGTGGCAAACAGCTTACACAGTTCTTTAATGACGGCCTCTGTGGTGGTGGATTTCATGTCGGCCACCTCTAGCCAGTTTGAGTATGCGTCAACTGTGATTAAAAAGGTGTGCCCATTTGTGGGGCCGGCAAAGTCTAAATGTATTCTGGACCAGGGTCCCCGAGGTGTCTCCCAGTCCCGGATAGGAGCCGTGGGTGGGCTGGATCTGGTCTCCTGGCACCGGTGGCATTTGGCGACCCATGTTTCAATTTGTTTGTCCATGCCAGGCCACCAAGCGTAACTCCTGGCCAGGGCTTTGGTCCTGACGATGCCAGGATGACCCTCGTGCAACATCTCTAGGACCCTGTTCTGTAATTTAGTCGGAATTACCACCCTGTCTCCCCAAAGGATACATCCTCTCAGTAGTGAAAGTTCCGTCTGGCGCTGGCGGAAAGGTTTAAAAGTCTCGTTATCGTCTTTTTCCGGCCAGCCTTTTTGTAGCCAATGTAAGATTGGCGCTAAGTGTTTGTCCTTAACCGTTTCCCTCGCTATGTCCGATGCGGTAATGGGTAAACACTCGATGGACAGGGTATTTGTTGTTGGTGCAGGGTCAGGGTCAGAGTCAGGTAAGGGGGAACGGCTTAAAGCGTCCGCGTGCGATATCTTCTTACCTGGCTTGTGTAGCAGTTCATAGTTGTAGGCTGCCAGGAATTCAGACCATCTTGTCATCCGGGGTGACAAGATGTTTGGTGTGGGACGGTTTCCCGCGAGAATGCCCAGCAACGGTTTATGGTCAGTCACTATTTTGAATGGGCGGCCATAAAGGTACTCGTGGAAACGCTTAACGGCGGCCACTATAGCCAAAGCTTCTTTGTCCAGCTGGCTATAGTTCCGCTCTGGTTTAGTCAGAGTTCTCGAGAAAAATGCGATAGGTGCTTCTCTCTGGTCTGGGAGGGTATGGCTGAGGACAGCGCCGACGCCGAAGGGTGATGCGTCGCAAGTGACAGCTACAGGCAGGGTTTCGCAGAATTGCATTAGGACGGCATCAGAGGTGAGGAGGTCTTTGGTCTTTTGAAAAGCTGTTTGTTCCCGTCTCCCCCAAATCCAGGCTGCCTTCTTGTCCAGGAGTCTATGTAAAGGTTCCGCCGCCGTAGCCTTTTGAGGTAGGAAGACATTATAGAAGTTTAGTAAACCTAAGAACGCTTGCAGCTCTAATTTGGACTTTGGGGTGGGGGCTTCTTTGATGGCCTTTACTTTTTTTGTTGTGGGGTGGATGCCCTGCTGGTCTAGGAGGTAGCCCAGAAACTCTACTTGCTTTGTACAAAGTTGGCATTTTTCGCGTTTGACTTTAAGTCCTGTTTCTTTAAATTTCGTTAAGACTTGTCTTAAACGGTTTTCTAGTTCAGCTTCATTTGGCGCCGCCACTAATACGTCATCGAAGTAGGGCACCACCCCCTTGATGCCTTGCAGCAAGCGTTCCATCAGGCTCTGGAAGATGCCTGGTGCCACGCTGACCCCAAATTGAAGTCTGTTACATTTAAAAGCCCCCCGGTGGGTCACTATTGTTTGGGCCTCTGCCGTTTCCTCGTCCACAGGTAGTTGTTGATAGGCTTGTGCGAGGTCGAGCTTAGCAAAAACTTTGCCCCCTCCCAGTGAGTGCAGTAAATGTTGCACTACCGGGACTGGGTAGGCGCTTTGTTGCAACGCGCCATTTAGGGTGGCCTTATAGTCCCCGCAGATTCTCACGGACCCGTCTGGTTTTATTGGTGTCACTATAGGGGTTTCCCATCTGGCGTGATCTGTCGGTTGTAACACCCCTTGTCTGACGAGCTTGTCTAGCTGCTCGTCGATTTTGGGCTTTAATGCAAAGGGTACCCTTCTAGGCTTAAGCCGCTTCGGGGGAACCCTTGGGTCTAAATCAAATGAAATAAGGGGCCCCTGGTACTTGCCCAATTCTCCATTGAAGACCTCCTGGAATTCTTCGGTTAGCCGCTGTTCCCAAGCTTCAATGGATACGTGGTTGACACCTGTCAGCGCGATGTTAAGCGGAGCAAACCATTGTAACCCCAGCAGGCTAGGGCGGTCGCGGTCGACTATTGTGAGTGGAAGTTGTTCTGTGTGGCCTTTGTAGGTTATGTTAAAGTTCTTGGTGCCCACTACCGGAACGCGATTACCTTGATAGTCTTTTATGATGATTTTTTGGGCAGGTACGTTTCTTCTTTGTAGTGTAGGCACTAGTTGCTTGATTTCGCGCCAAGCAATCATAGAAAGGTAGGAACCGGAGTCCACTTCCATCTTACATGGTCGACCCTCTATGTGAACTTCTACGTGAACCTTTCTAGCTCCGTCGGAAATGGCGTGGCCAATGGTCACCGTCTGGTGGGTTTCCTCTTTACGTCGGCTGTCACTGCTTCTTTGCGATCGTTGTCTCTGGTCCCATCGACCCGTTGGCTGGCGCTCTCTGGCTCTGGGCGGGGAGCTTTCTCTCTTCCTGTCAAGTTGTTCCCGTTTGGGCGGGCTGCGGGGTTTTTTCTGGCGGCAAACTCGGGCGATGTGGCCTCGTCGGTCACAATGCCTGCAGATAGCGTCGAAGAATCGGCATTCTGACCTGGGGTGGTCGCCGCCGCAACCGGCGCAGTTGGTCCTCGACCTGCGACCTCTTTGACTTCGCTGTTCGCCTCGTCCCATTTGTACACGGTGTATGTCCTCCTCGTCATCTGACGCGCTGGAGGTTGATTGGTATTCGCCGTAGTGTGCGGTCGCTTCGCTTCTGGTGTCGGCCGACCTCGCGGGGTTGTTGTTCCCGCCCTTCGCGTCAGATCTTCGCATGGTGTCTGCTGACGTGCGGGTGGCTTCTGCTGCTGCGGCCGCAGTGAGGGCATCGGCTAGGCTGATGTCGCCTTTGGCCATGAGTCGGCTCTGGAGTGTCGGATCCCATAGCCCGAGCACGAAGCGGTCTCTGATGAGACTATTAAGCCCTTCAAACTCACAGAGTCCTCCCAGGCGCCGTAATTCAGCGACAAAGTCGCTTAATTTCTCGTTCGGTTTCTGGTTTCTGCGGTAAAACTCGTTTCGCCGTATCAGGATGGGGACCTCGGGGGCGTAATGGCGTCTCAGTATGGGCTCGAGGACGTCCCAGTCTATGGCGGTTGCGTCTGCTGGTTTGGCCAATGCCTTGGCCATCTGGAAGACCTCTGGTCCGCAGTGTGTGAGAAAGACGGCGCGTTTTAGCGGGCCCGGGGCGTCCTTCATGCCGGCGCATTCCAGATACATCCGGAATCGATCCGAGTACGATTCCCAGTCCTCGGCGGCGGGGTTGAAGGGAGCGGGCGGTGCTATTTTCGCCATCTTCGCTGTCGCTGGTTCTTAAACGGATACGGGGTTCGGTTCAATGGCGAGACCCCATCCTCGTCGCCAGTGTCGTATCCGCAATTAAGACTCGTATTCAGTGACTTTCAATTCAAGCTCTTTATTAACACTGGTGGAACCGAACCGCAAAAGACAAAAAGCTTGCGGCTTTTATATCTTTTGCTTCGGCGGCCGCGGCCAATGGCAGCGATTCAAGTCTCCCGCTCTTGGCTTTAACCAATCGCGGGAGACTTCAATCGGGCCAATCAGGCGCGGCTCGCCTGGCCAATCAGAAATCCCCGCGCCTTAGCCAATCAAGGCACGGGGATTTCGAGTAGTCCATTTGCATACATGACACATTATATCTTATATCATATCAATCTATTTCAATCAGTCCAACTTGGTGATACTATCAAGATCTTGCCCCTGTGTCAGGAGGTTATGAGGGCTTAAATGTGGAGAAACATACTCAGGCTCCACTCAGACAAGGCAAAGTTGCTGTGGATAATTGCAGCACCCAAGATCAGAGCTGTTCCATCTTTAATTCTGATTAGTGTCATACTTTGCCCTTTGAAAATGATGTGCAATTTGAAAATCTTCTGGACTCACAGCTCCTGCCTGAGGAGCAGGTGGTCAGAAAGACCTTTTCACAAATTCATCTTGGGCACCAATTTATGGACAATACTTTGGTCACTTGGTGAAAGAATTTCTGCAATGCATTCTATAAGCATTTGCCCTTGGAAAAGTACTCAGAAGCTGCAGCTGCCCCAGAATCCAGCAGCAAGAGCAGTTATAGCATGCCAACTGTGTTTTGTGAGTGGTATTGATTGTCAGTTAGCTTCTAAAATTAATAACCAGCTTTTTATTACTTAATAAAATTATTCATGGCATGTGGCCTGGATTTCTATGGACCATCTACTGTAATTTTTGCCTATCTTATATGATCAGGCAGAACTGACATGTTCCATGACACACCCATTAAACAGTATCATCTGATGGGAATTAGGAAAGGGGCTTTCTCTGTTATAGAATTTGCCCTCTGACTTAACATCCCTTGAGAAATTAATTTGGTTTCAAGACTAACTTATAAAACCCATGTCTTCACAACAGGAGAGGAGAGGAGAGAGGAAAGGATCATATTGAAAAAAAAAAAAAAAACAATTTGGGAGGGCGGGAGTCACAAAGATCTACCCAGCATGCTGATCAGTTCAAATGATGGAGACTTTGGGGGATGCTCAGAAGAACACCTTTCAGGACAGCAAATGTATTGATTTTTTAAAAGTACATTTTGGAAAATATGTTATGCAGGCTTGGGCTCAAAATGTGTATGGGTGTTCTTAACCTGGGAACTGCCCATACTACATACACACTGAAGTAAGAAGCAAAAAGGTAGGTTTTATTGTGCATAAAATCTTCACCATTTTTCCCTAGTAAGAGAACCAGAGCTAGTACTTGAGCAGGACAGTCACCTATGGAATGGATGTCCTGCTCAACCATGGGTGATTCACCACATACCATACATATGTATGAATAAGATTTTATAGGTTAAACATATTGAGACTATGTGGCTCAATATGATGCTTCTCTCACACTTCTGTACAAGACACAACTTCCCATCTTGTACTTGTAGATTCTTGATGGCCATTCATTGCTTGTGTTTTCCCAAACCCTAGAATTTCCAAAGCACTTTCCCTCACAAAGAAGGGATTTAGGCTGAGGTGAACTTTTAAATGTAAAAGCACAACCAACCAACATCACTATTTCACCCAGAATATTACAGGAGAACCATCTGATATTAGCATAGATGAAAAGAAGAATGAGAAAGAGAGTAGAAGAACGAGTCTGAAGGAATGTTTCTGTGGACCCACATTAGCAGAGGTCCACTGACAATTAAAATCACTTCCTGGTTCTTGTTTCCTCCCTCTCCCCCTTCCCCCTCCAAAAGACAAAAGAGATAAGAAATCTTGAAAGAAAAGTTGGGGGGAATAAGGAAAAAAATGTTTTTCAGTGATATTATTTTCCTTTAAGCATTGCTCGGGTAGATTTAATTTTCCCCTTAATTACAAGCTGTCCAGACTGCTATCCCACGGCAGTCTAGTGCAGTGGTTCCCAAAGTGGCCGGTACCGCCCCCTGCGGGGTGGTGGGATGCTTTAGGGGGGTGCTGAAATGCAAGGGGACCGGCAGGGGGGTGCTAAGAGGTGGCAGGGGGGCGCTGGAGGTGAGCGGCAGGGTACAATTCAGGGGTGAGAAAAAATGCCGCCGCATTTGAGGCAAGGCCCCACAGGATCATCCCATTGACTTGCACGCTCTGGTGCCAGGAGCTCTGCCCGAATGCAGCGTTGGGAAAGGAGAGCAAAACCAGAATGGCTTTGATCTCCTTTTCAAACATCTCACGGCCGCCGCGTTTCACTCCATTGAGCCCCTTGCACCAGAGGCACCTGCCCAAGCAAGTCCGAACGGAGCAGTGCAGGAAGTCAATGGGGTGAGCCTAAGAGAGGGAAAGAGAGAGGAAAAGAGAGAGAGAGAGAAGGAAGAAGAGAAAGAGAAAAGGAAAATAAAGAAAAAGGGATAAAGACGGGGGATGGAAGGAAGGGACAGAAAGAAAAAGAAATAAAGAAGGAGGGAGGGAGGGAGAAGAAAGATAATGAGATATCTATTCTAGTCCAATCACCTGCTCCAGCAGGGTTAGAAGGGAGTGTGTGTGTGTGTGTGTTCTCCTTGTAATTTATCAGTACATTTTGGTTTTGACTTCTTCAGAATTGGCACTGTAATATACATTGGGGGAAAGTAATTTTTTATCTGGTCCAATGGATCATGTTTAAAGCCTCAACAAAATGTGAGAGCTTCCTGATAGTCTTGGCCATGTTTCGTCCACAAAACCTTTAATTAATAGAAGCCAAAGATGTTTCAATGTGCTGGCAAAGATGCTGGCAAAGATGTTTCAATGTGGAAAAGGGCCTCTAAACTAGGCCTCATTTCAATCTGATGCATCAGGTCTCACTCTCTCTCTCCCTCTCCCTCTCTCCCTCCCCCTCCCTCTCTCTCCCTCCCTCCCTCTCTCCCCCTCCCCTCCCTCCCTCCATGCCCCCCTTTCTTTGTCTCTTTTTCTTTCTTTCCCCTTTCTCTTTCTTTTCTTCCTTCTTGCTTTCTCTTTTTTCTCTCTCTCTCTTTCCCTCTCCCAGGCTAACCCCATTGATTTGGTGCACCGCTCCGCTTGGACTTGCTTGGGCAGGTCCCTCCAGTGCAGCGGGCTCAATGGGGTGGACCTGCGGGGCTGGCACCTAGAACGCAACAGTGCCGGCACATTTGAAAAGTAGAGCAAAGCCAAAGGTCGGTAATTTTTGCTGCAAAGCTTCTGGGTTGTGTGCAAGAAGGGACATACATGTCAATGCAATTCACCAGCATAAACTAAAGAAATACAAATAAAACAAATCAAAAAGAATCGGAAAAGCATCGCTGATTACATTTAATTCACTACTAGAATCTAATCAGAGATGCTTTGCCGATTCTAGTCCAATGACCAGCTCCAGCAGGGTTGAAAGGGGGTATGTGTATATGTGTGTGCATGGCTGTCAAAACTCCAAAAACAGGTCAAGTAGTTCTGGGGAGGCCAGTCATAAATTAGAACACTTGCTAAGCAACCAGCCATTAAATGAGGACCACTTGTGTTAAGTCCTGGGCATGGGCGCAAGGAACGGAGACGAGACATCGAACGGTGACTTCAACTCTTTATTGTAAAGAAAGAACAGAGCAAATACTTGGACAGCAGCAGCTCTTTTATAGAACTGGCTGCTGTCAAAACAACCAATGATTTGAGTTTACCGCTTTCACAAGCGTCCAATCAGGGGGCCCCGTTAACAGCCAATCAGACTGGCCAAAATGACCACTCATGACTTGCTATTTACGGGCCAATGAGAAGTGCATTACAAGCCTGCTGTAAAGTAAAGCTGCTTAGGGTTGTATCGCTGCGTTGGCTTAGTCCATAACACCCCTCCCCCCTAGGTTCCATCTGAGGAGTGGGGTGACATACTCTCGTAAATAGGCAGGTCGCTTCACCTGTCTGCTTGACCTGCGCTGTTCCACCGGTTTCTGTCCTGGTTCTGGTTCCGGTGGGCTGCTAGCTGGGTTGGATGGTGAAGATTGTGGCCCTGGGCTGCTTTCCCTGCTTACGCCAGTGCTGTCTTCTGGGTTCCCTGGATCTGTTTCCATCGCAGTGCTGTCACGCGGCGAGGCCACTCCCTGGCTTGGTTCTCCTTCTGATGGTGAGTATCCCCTGGTTGGTTGTGTAGGCTGTTGGGTTTCGATTATCATTTCTTCTTCGGCCTCCTCAATGTTCCTTCCCCCCCCCCAGCTAGAGGTTCCGGGGCTGAGATAGGACTAGGTGCTCATCTGGAACGGAGTTGATCTATGTGGCGTTTCCACATCTTACCATCTGCAGTTTGTAGGCGATAGGATCGGGGTCCCGTAAGTTGCGTGATGGTCGTGGGGACCCACAATGGGTCGCCCGAGAAGTTTTTCGCAAACACAAGGTCACCTTCCTGGAATGCCCGACATTTGCTGCTGGATCCCGGGGATTGTTCCAGCATGTAGTTTGGGTGGAGGCGATCGAGATGTGAGCAAAGTTTCTGGCCCATCAGGAGTTCAGCTGGGGTTTTGTTCGTGGTACTGTTTGGGGTTATGTGCTGGAGGAGAAGCATCCAGTTTATTTTGTCATCAATGTCGCCGTGGTCCATTTTGTGCAAGGTCTGTTTTACAAATTGAACCATTCGCTCAGCCTTACCATTGCCTGCAGGGTGAGCTGGCGATGTTAAGGCATGGCGGATGCCCCAATAGTTTATTCAGTTTTTAGTGAATGCCTCTGTGATGGTGCTTTTCATCTTGTGGACTTCGAGCCAGTTTGAATAGGCATCCACTGTTAGGAGGAAAGTGTGTCCTCTTGTGGGTCCCGCAAAATCGATGTGGATATGGGACCAAGGACCTCGAGGCATTTCCCACTGAGTTGGGGGAGTTTTTGGAGGAGTGGAGCGAGTCTCCTGGCATTTGCTGCATTTTGCTACCCAGGTCTCTATTTGTTTGTCTAAGCCAGGCCACCATGTGTAACTCCTGGCCAATGCCTTCATCCGCACGATGCCTGGATGTCCATCGTGCAACATTTTCAATACCCTATATTGCAATTTCTCCAGGACTATGACTCTGTCTCCCCACACTATGCAGCCTTTCTGGGAGAATAGTTCTGTTTGACGATTCCTAAATGGCTTGAACGTGTCATTGGTTGCGCTGACCGGCCAACCCCATTCTACCCAGCTGAGGACTCATGCCAAAACAGGGTCCTTTTTTGTTTCTAAGGCGATGTCTCGAGCGGTCAGCGGTAACGATTTGAGGGTTTCGATTTGCAATACGGCTAAGGTTGGAGCAGGGTCCTCTATGATGTAGTGGAGAGCAGCTCAAAGCGTCAGCGTGGGGAATGGTTTTCCCTGGGCGGTGTTGCAATCAGTAATCGTAGGCGGCTAAATATTCTGACCAACGTGTCATTCTTGGTGATAAGATATGGGGAGTTGGTTTGTTTCCCGCCAAAATACCAAGTAGCGGCTTATGGTCTGTAATTATGGTAAAGGGTCTCCCATACACATATTCATGGAAACGTTTAATTGCGGATACAATAGCGAGAGCCTCTTTATCGAGTTGACTATAGTTCCTTTCGGTTTTAGACAAAGTTCTTGAAAAGAATGCAATAGGTGCCTCATTCCCATTTGGTAGGACATGGCTTAAGATGGCTCCCACTCCAAATGGTGAGGCGTCACAGGTAACCGTCAAAGGTAGAGTCTCGTTGTATTGCATTAATACAGCATCAGAGGTTAAGAGATCTTTTACCTCTTGGAATGCTCTCTCTTCACACCGTCCCCAGACCCAGGAAGCCTTTTTGTTGAAAAGTCTATGTAGGGGCTTGGCTACGGTTGCCTTCTGGGGCAAGAAGATGTTATAAAGGTTAATGAGTCCCAGGAAGGCTTGGAGGTCTGTCTTATTCCTAGGTCTCGGGGCGTTTTTGATTGCAGTTAGTTTTTTTTCGGTGGGGTGGATTCCCTGTCTGTCGAGAAGGTATCCCAGGAACTCCACTCTCTCCATACAAAGTTGACACTTGTCCCTTTTTACCTTCAGGCCAGCATCTTTAAATTTTTGAAGAACTTTTCAGAGTCATTGTACTAATAACTCTTTAGTGGGGGCAGCTATTAGGACGTCGTCAAAATAAGGCATGACGCCTTTTATGCCTTGTAATAGTCTCTCCATTAAACTTTGGAAAATGCCAGGCGCCACGCTTACTCTGAATTGGAGTCTATTGCACTTGAAAGCGCCTCTGTGTGTAACTATTGTCTGGGCTTCTGCAGTTGTCGCGTCTACAGGTAGTTGCTGGTACGGTTGAGCTAAGTCCAATTTCGCAAATATTTTTCCGCCACCCAGGGAATGAAGGAGGTGTTGAACCACCAGTACTGGGTAAGCGCTCTGTTGAAGAGCATGATTTAGGGTGGCCCGGTAATCCCCACAAATTCTTAACGAACCATCTGGCTTCATGGGCGTTACTATTGGAGTTTCCCAGCGGGCATGGTCAATCGGTTCCAGTACGCCCTGGGCTTTCAGTTTATCTAGCTGCTTGTCGATCTTCGGTTTTAAGGCAAAGGCTTTTTGAGGCTTAAGCCGAATGGGAGCTACATCAGAGCTCCCCTTGTACTTGCCTAATGTTCCTGTGAACACATCCTGGAATTCCTGGATGAGGGCCTCTTCCCAGTCGTCGCTTCTGGTTTGGTGTATGCCGGCTAGTTCAATCCTGAGTGGGGTGAACCACTGTAACCCTAACAAACTGGGTCGGTCACGATCGACAACAGTCAGGGGACGCGTCGCGGTGCGGTCCTTGAAGGATACTTGGACGTGGCTGGAACCGACAACTGGAATTCTGCTTCCCTGGTAGTCTTTCAGGATGATTTGTTGCGTGCTGAGGTCCTGGTGGCAGATGTCAGGGATCAGCTGTTTGAGGGTTTTCCAGGATACCATTGAAAGGGATGATCCCGAATCGACTTCCATCACGCATGGTCGATTCTCAATAATAACCCTTACGCGGATCTTTCTTGCATCGAACGATGAAGCGTGGCCAATAATAATGGTTTGGTGGGCCTCTTCTCATCTCGTTGAAGAGGCAGGTGCTCGATTTCTGGAGTAGTAGTGGTTGTTCCATTGGTGGTTCAGACGGTCCTGGTTCTCAGGAGGTTTGCCTGTCTCCCGACGGAGGTTGTTCTCCCTTCAGCTGGGACTGGACTCTCGCTTGCTTCTGCAGACTTTTGCGATGTGGCCTCTTTTTCCACAAGTATGGCAGAGTGCATCGAGGAATTTGCAGTCCGATCGCGGGTGGTTTGCCCCGCAACCAGCACATTGGTGCGGACGTCTCTGGTTTCTTTGCTCTCGTTCCGAGCGTAGCCAGTTGACCTCCTCTTCCTCACTGTCTGAGGATGACTCGAGGTCTTTATGGTGGGTGTTGGTATCGTGCTTCTCAGCGGCGAATGGGCTATTGTTAGCGAGTTGGTGAAGCGGTGTGTTCGTTCGGCGCATTTGAGCGGCTGACTTCCTGGTTGCTTCTGCGGCAGTAGCGTCGGCGATGACATCTGTAAGGCTGATGTCGCCTTTCGCCATCAGTTTACTCTGCACGTGCAGTGCATTTAATCCCAGAACTATGCGGTCTCTTAGGGCTTCCTCTAAGTTTGCAAAACCACAAAGGCCTCCTAGGTTCCGGAGGTCAGCTACGAAATTTCCAATGCTCTCGTCCTTCCATTGGTCCCTCTGGTAAAATTCGTGTCTTCGTATCAGTGTAGGTACTGCGGGTGCATAATGGGCCTGGAGGATTGGGGCAAGGGTATCCCAATCCATGGTCTTCACTTCCACCAGTTTTGCCAGTGCTTTAGCCATTTTGAAAACGGCTGGGCTGCAATGAGTCAGGAACACCGCTCATTTCTTGCCAGGCGTAGCATCTTTTAAATTGTTGGTCTCCAGGAACATCTGGAAGCGATCTATATACGAGTCCCAGTCTTCGGTTGCTGGGTCGAAGGTAGCGAGTGGTATGGCGCCGCTGGTCATTTTGCCGTTTGTTGCGTGCACTCTTTCGCCACATGATCTGTCCTGTTCAATGCGTACTTAGTCAACTCTATCGTCTCCGAATCCCACCTTCGTCGCCAGTGTTAAGTCCTGGGCATGGACATAAGGAATGGAGACGAGACATCGAACGGTGACTTCAACTCTTTATTGTAAAGAAAGAACAGAGCAAATACTTGGACAGCAGCAGCTCTTTTATAGAGCTGGCTGCTGTTAAAACAACCAATGATTTGAGTTTACCGCTTTCACAAGCGTCCAATCAGGGGGCCCTGTTAACAGCCAATCAGACTGGCCAAAATGACCAATCATGACTCGCTATTTATGGGCCAATGAGAAGTGCAGGATTACAAGCCTGCTGTAAAGTAAAGCTGTTTAGGGTTGTATCGCTGCGTTGGCTTAGTCCATAACAACTTGTATTTGGTTTGCCAGTCACTAAACCATGCTCACCCAGTCACGTGACCAACAAGCCATGCCACTAGTCATGTGACCAGCAAGCCAAGCCCACCCAGTCATGTGACCAGCAAGCCACACCCACCCAATCACATTACCAGCAAACCACACCCTCAAATTAGGCCAAGCCCACAGAAATTTGAATCCCACCCCTGGGTGGGATTGAGGATGAATTTGTAGCACCAAAGGTGTGGTGGACTGAAAAAGTTTGAGAACCACTGGTCTAGTGCTACCAACTAAATTACTATGATCAGGAGGTTTCTAGATTCTAGCCAAAGTTTTGTACTTTATCTGTGACAATTAGAAGCCTTTGGACCTTATGGTTCCACAAGTGTGTTTAGTTCAGGCACAAACTTTTATTTTATTTTATATAGACTTTTATTCGATAGTTGTGCTGTATATATTGTTTATTTTGCTATGTTTGATCTATGACCGTAAGTTTTAATTAAATTGAGCTAAACTCAGCACATTCAGTTGTGATAAGGGTAGTGTATGGCCACTTTACTAGACTTAATTCCTTTCAGAAATATTAGGTCACAATTTCTAGAAATACCAGACAAAGAAAGGAAAACTCTTCAAACAACTCAAAAATATCAATCTATATAATATACTGTATAACTATCATGCTATCAGCCACAAACTGAAGGTTATATTATTTTATAGGTTTCAAACCCCAGATTAGTTTATGATGAACACGTTCACAGGGCAGTTCACAGCCAGTCATGGCATAATTTACAAAAAATGCCATTTTCAGCCCACATAAGGTTCTATCATTATTTAATTCTATATTTTTCTTAGGATAAGAAGTATAATATGTCAGCTATTTCTAAAAGCATAGTTCACCAAATCATAGAAACAAAAAGCAATAGTTATATCTTAAGCTGAAATTTGTAACTTGCAAAATGGCAAGGAGAGATTTCCATATGTTTGTTGCTTTGGCATTTAGCAAATTGTCTTAAACTGTTATGCTCAATATCCTTGCTGATTAAGGAAGTAATTGAAGAACTGGAAAGTATGCCAAGGACTCTATGACCTCTGAAAACCTTCCTTACCATTAGTGAAGCTTTTACAAGTCAAGGAAAAGATTATATGTTGAACACCAGGCATTAAAACTTATCTGATTGAAGCATCATGGAAATAGTGAAGACATAGAGTTTTATCTCCTTTATTTTTTAAGCTAGCAAGATGGTGGCACTGATAATAGCAGTACTGTCAGGGTGAGGTACTCATACTCAGCATAGCTGGATTGAAAGTTTTCTTAATTTTCCTGGCGTGTATCTTTACTTTAAATCCTGGGCAAATATTGCTTTTTCTCCTTTGGATCATGTTGCCCACATAATTCAGTCAACTTATTTATTTCATGTATTTACCATAAAATAGTCTCAACAGTTTATGTGAAAAACCCAAACTAAAAAAATTCAGGATAAAATTTAGTATCAGAGACAATTAAAACAAAATTATTTTCCCATCCAGATTCAATTAATCAATAAGAAATTAAAAAAAAAAATCAAATAAAAATTACAGCAGTTGGTGTAGTAATTAAGGTGCGGGGCTAGAAACCAGAAGACAGTGAGTTCTATTCCCGCCTTAGGCATGAAAGCCATGTGATTTTGAGCCAGTCATTCTCTTATCCCAACCCATCTACAAGATTATTGTGGAAAAAAAGAAGAGAAGGTATATTATGAATGTTTGTTGCCTTGAGTTACTTATAAAGTAATAATGGCAAGATAAAAATCTAATAAGTATTTGCTTCTAAGTTTTAACTTATTCTGTATGCCAGAATCAAGGAGGGCAGGGAATTGATTGCATTTCTAAGAACACCATCTTGAACATCCCAGCCATATAAATTCAATAAATAAATACCTAATTGTAAATATTTTTCAATTTATCTCTCAGAAAAAAAATGCCTGCCTGAAGCAACTCTGGGTTGCACAAGGCCCGAGAATGCTCTTGTGTCGTCTGGCAGCTTCTGAAAAGAGTAGAAAAGCACACCCCGTTGTCACAGGCCTTTCGGTGGATCTAGAGGCCATGCGAGAACAGGCCCCTCTCACACAACTTCCAGAGGGTCCAGAGGCCAGGCAAAATACACATTCTTATTTGTTGCCAAAAAATGACATGGGGGTCACTTGTGACACACGTATCATAGGATTGCCATCACCATCCTAGAGGAAAAAACAAGATATAAATCTAATACATAACTGCCACTGGTTTCCCTATAGATTCCAGGGACTTTCTTCAGAAATAAAATGTTGTGAAAAACTGCAATAGATTATCCTTCCCCCTCCTCCCGGGGGAAGGGGAGGGCCACATCATCTAGGATAGGAAGGACAGCCTTTAAAAAACACCATCCTCTAGAAGATACAGCATTTTTTTCTGAGCATGTCCATAAGATGTTCTCTAAATGCCAAGTGTATTTGGCCCTCGAAGGTTAGGGCCTTAGCTTTAGACTGTCACTGTTTGCCTTCAATTCAGCTGTGCTATCACTAGACTGCAACATAATGCAACATAAACAGCAGCCTTCCTAATGCTGTATGTTACTGCAGCCTTCTTTCTTCCATCTCAGGCAAATCTGAGACTTCAGCTGCCCAGAATAAATTAAAGAAAAGACATAAAATGTTTACCAATGAAGTCTTAGCAATATGAAAGTTTTCCTTTCTAAAATGTTGCCTGGCCTGGGAAAGACAAGGAATAAGGAAACTACCAGAAAAGCTTGTATTTTTCTGTTGTCTACAAATACAAGAAACTGGAATTGTAGGGAACTCTACACTAGTAAAAAGCTGTTAAGGAAATACAATCCTGGCACATCTTCTTGAAATGTTGTAGAGTTGAGGATCAAGAAACAAACTGCATTAACCTCTTAAATGTATTTTATTTTTCAGCTGTTATAAGGAGCCAATTATTGCTATTCCCACAGGACACAAATGCCCAGCGAACTCAAGAAGCAAGGCCAGCTCTGCCCAAAAGAAGTATAATTGTATAAGTGACTGTGCCATTAACCTCAATAATAATTTGTGGGTTTGTGGTGTTTTGTTTTTTTTAAATAGTAACATATAAAAAGTGCAAGAATATTAATTTCTTTATTTAGAAATAATAAAATAAGACATAATATATATAAAAATATGTACAGTCCATGAATTGTGCAGTACATTAGGAAGACTTTGATACAAAAGGCTGCAATTGAGGAAATCGTAAGGGAGAAGGATTGTCAAATGCCTATAGTTTTGTTCACCTTACAAACAGCTGCAGGACAGAAATCCTTTTATGAGAAGAAAAAAAGGAGTTCTCTCAGGTTGCCCGTGGGATGGCAACTACGCATCCCTCTGCTACTTGAAAACAGTTAACAGCAGCCAACATTTTTCCCCCCAAAAGACGTTACAGTACTTCTCAGTTTTACCTTGTTAATTCCCCCCAACACACACACACAAAATTGACATCAGAGGACAAAATAACCACTTCAGAACCCTTTGTTTTGACCAAAAGCATATGCAAGAGATGGAAGCGCAACTGTGGTTTTACTAGTCTTAGCCCCCAACCAAAATACAGAGTGAGCTTACTTAATTTTTTTCATATTTAATCTTGAATGCCGGACTACAGATGAGTATGGTAGCAATAAAAATTCATCCTCTCTCTCTCTCTCTTGAGCATGTCATGAGTAAAACAGATCCGTATATGAAGGGCCCCCATTCAAGTATTTTTGGCTTTTTTTTTTTCAGGGAATAGGAAAATTACTGTTTATCCCTGACCTCATGTTTGCAGCCTGGCGACTTGAGTGAGCAATTCATATTCCAGCAAAATCAGTAGGAAATTTCCCATCAGTGTTAAGTGGTCAATGATTGCATCACAGATCTATATTATCTCAACTCTCTGAACAACTGCCCTTTAGAATTAGGCATAATTGCCCTTATTATGAAAATAACAAATTTGTATATCTTCAGAAGGACCATGGGACCCAGACCACATTTCCTCAGGCATGCTTTTGTTTTATTTTAAAAATAATTATAGAGACATGTAAGGGCCATTAGGTACCATGATGTAAGAACTTTCTTTGGAGCAATTCCCCTCCTCCTCCCACACAGACAGACAGACAGACAGACAAAGACACATACACAAGGAAAGACAAAGGGTTGCTTGAAGAAAAAAATTATAATCCAACAAAGAGTGCAACTGATTATTCACTCTCATCAAGTCTCCAGCAATCTGACAGGAAAAAAATGTCAATAGCAAGGGAAAAAAAACACAACAAAGTAAAACATCCATGTCTAAATAAATAACAAAAAACTCATTGCATTAGAAACCCCATAAGGCTTGTAAATATTTGCTAAAAACCATGCTAACCAGTAGCATCGTAGGTTCTAAATGATGCCAACTTGACCTTTTCTCCTGCCATTTTTTCATTTTTTAAATGGACTTCTATTTACATTTGGCTTTAAATATGAAAAAATACTTGATAAACTTTATAAAAATGTACATTTGTTTTTAAAAAATTGAAAACATAAAACCCTGCATCTTGGAAATCTCAATTCTGCGCCAAAAAAGAACATTTAATGATTTTTAGAAAAATCCCTTTCTGAGTGTGTTTGTTTTAAAAATGAATATATATTCAACACTTTGTCAACCCACCCCTCCACTTAATGCCTCAAGTTCTGCAAGTGGGAACTTTGTGCATTTTGGAGTAACTTCCTCCTCACTTTGCTTAACATATTACTAAATACTCTTTGGTTTGCACTTTATTTTCCTTTGCAAAAATATATATCATGATAGCAGCACAAATCACCTTCAATTGCTTTTTATTTATTTCCCTGACTGAGCTCCAATCAGGTTGCCATGCGGATTTAACTCTCTCCATGGAGCATGGTTGTTTTCTTAAAGAGTTTAGCCTCAGTCTATGGTATAGAAACAATATTTGGATAAAGAGGAAGAGCAAAAACCTTTCTCAAGTTTCAAATCCATCTACTCTGCTTAAATTCCATCCTCTCTGGGAAAATGCCACCGTCTCCAGATAGAGTAATCGGGACACCCAAACCTCGCTGGAGCTCTGTTTTAGTCAACAGTACTAGATCCAGAACAAGCTATTTTTAATGGCATACAGTGAGATTCAATACTGTAAAAGAATCTGGAGTGTGATCCCTTCGTGACACCCTTCTCCTCGGCCTTTGGAGAGGACTTTAAGGGGGCAGCTAAATGGGTACACTTGATCTTAGAGACACAGATAAGTGTTACAGCATTCTTGGCCAGGGACTCAAAAAATACCATGAAAGTCATGGCTCAAAGGCTTTGGTAGAGCTACTGCACCCACTGATCACCTTAAGACGTATCACTCATTAAACCCCAAAACAAGGGGAAATCTTTTACAGTATTGTTCACTTCAAACAAATGTTCCCTTGAGCAGAACAGAACAGCACACAGTCATTTTCTGTTCTCCTATTCTGGTAAGGGGAAGTTATGCCAAAAAAACACACAAAACCACTGTATGGCGAACCTTGCATCAGATTATTCCATCAGTTTCTTTTCTCCCCTGAGACCCTGCAGCAACTGTGCTAGTACTTAAGCTAACTTACCATGGCTGAACAAACGCTTTGCCAATCTTTGTAACTTAGACAGAGTATAACTCTACCCTTATAATGGTTACATGTAATGGTTCATTTCCCTTAAATGCCAGTCTGCTTCTATTAAAGGCTTACATCCTATACCTTACTTTGGAATGTATGCATGGCTTAATCTTCAATGTTATGCCACAGTTTTCTGGTATTTAACAAACAGGAAAGAACAGGTGTTTCCTTTCCTTGACTCAAACTTTTTTTTTCTTTTCCTTTAAAAAAAATCAGAAGCTCATCTATCTACCTATATCTAGATTTGTTACCTGTCACAGTCAAGCAACTCTTGGTGGTGTTATTTCCCTAAACCAGGGCAATGGAGCAAAAAAAAGGGAGAGGGACTGTTAATTGTACTCTAAACTTGATTTTTGGAATAAGGTGCAGTTAAAAAAAATACACACGTAAAGGACCTGAAAGGGAGGAAAACTAGTCTGAAAGCAGCCTGTTCTATTTAAATAAAAAGTCCACTGTGCAAATGTGTGCATCTTTTTTCTTTGGTATTCACTAAGGTAGTTTGGAAATCAAAACATATATTGGGTGAAATGAATCTCATGCCATTTCCAAGCACTATTTAAAAAAAATAGCTTGCTATAGGCTATTGCATGACCTTGTGTTACATAAGAATTTTCCTGTAACTGGATAGTCGGGGGGAGAAATTGATTCTAGGTACTGAACTACTGGCCTCAACTGACAGATTTCCTAGTTCACCAGTCACTTGATTGATGGACAGAGCTTTAAAATAAACAAATTCAAGACTGGGGGTGGGGGTGGGGGTTCTCCTCTTTTTTCTCTGTTTGAAAGGAAACACACACATATATATAAAAGGAAACAAGTATTAAACTGTGACAAAAATAATTACAGTTTGTGTTCAAGTAGTTAGCAGCAATTTTTAAAAGGAAAAAGAAAAACCCAAGGCAGACTCTTGCCTTGGTTATGCCATTAAAAATGTTCTTGTTCCCAAGGGAGAAGCATTTGGGGAGGAAAAACCATGGATAACAAATAATAGAGCTCGACCAAATCTTGCCTGCAAGTTCAAGTTTTGTAAAAAAATATATACATAATTTATTCTACAACATATGTGCCTTTTAGCAATTAATAGACATAGTGCTTCAGGTTCCAAGTTCACGCCTTGCTGTACCTACTCTGAAGACAGCACTTGAAAACCAGCTCAGGGTTTTGACTCCTTAGGGCTGCTTGCCCATCCGTGTCCAACAGTACCATCAGCTGAAAACCTGTTTGCAGCCACTTCTCAATGCAGCATGCCCGTTATGGTGAAATACATTTTAAACATTGCAGAACGTATTTTCCCTACCCCCAGTCATATTTCAGACTCTCGCCTCAAAGGTCTTGGTTCTAGGGGCACCCCTGCTTGGCTAAGATGGTCCATTTCTGGATGAGTATCTGTACTCGTGCTCTCAGGCACCCCATTGTCACTATCCTCTTCCTCTTTGCCCGCAAGGGCAACTTCATTCTCATAGCAAAATGAATTTGCATTCGAGAGGATATATTTTTTCTCGGCTAAGTCTCTGGCACTGCAAAGCGGTGTGTTCGGCACTTCGTATGTTTTGTGGAACCTGGAGTAATCCACTTTGTAGTAGTTCTTTTCTTCAAATAGGACTGGCTCATAGCGATGGCCCCACAGGATTTCATTTGCTAGATATGAGCTACGGCACTGAGTGGTCATAGCGGTGGCTTCCACCATGCCTTCCAATATCACTACAATTTCAAAGTCTGCATTGTCCATATCTTGCTTGCTTAAGTCATATAAAGGGCTCTCTTCATCTATTTCGTGGACAATTGTAATGGGCGAGACCAAAAATATACGGTCTATCCCACTGTCAAACCCAACATTGATGTCTATTTGATCCAGAGGGATATATTCTCCTTCAGTGGTGATCCGGGATTTGAGGAGCTGAGCTCTCACGTGTGCCTCCACCAAGTGGCTTTTGCGCAGATTGCCAACCCTCCACATCAAGCAGAGTTTTCCGTCTCTCATGGCTACCACAGCATTGTGACTGAAGATGAGAGTTTCGTTTCTCTTTTTGGGTTTCGCCATCTTAGCCATGACAGCGCCAATGATGAAGGCATCAATGATGCAGCCAACTATTGATTGGAAAACCACCATGAAGACTGCAATAGGGCACTCATCTGTGACACACCTGAAGCCATAGCCGATAGTGGTCTGTGTTTCAATGGAGAACAGAAAGGCTGCGGTAAAGCTGCGCACCTCAGACACACAAGGTTTGTCTGTTTCCTCTAGGTCCCCATGCAATAAGGCAATCAACCAAAATACACAACCAAAGAAGAGCCAGGAGAGGATGAAAGCCAGACAGAAGATAAGCAACATCCATCTCCAGCGAATGTCGACGCAGGTGGTAAAGATGTCTGCTAGGTACCGTTGACCTTTTTCACCCACATTAATGAACTGGACGTTGCAATGGCCATCCTTCTTGACAAACCGGCTCCTGCATTGTTGCCTGGTGTGTACTTTGCTCTTCCCATTCCCAAAACCGTTGGCCACTGCCATAGTTGCCAGCTTCATACCATCCTCTTCCGAGGAAACGATGCTATAGCGGTTGGTTCGCACGCTGCCCATCGCTTCCGATGTGGACTCTGGTGCTTCTGCTTTAGAAAACAGTCTGAGTTTCTGCAGAACTCTTTGGAGAAACAGTTTTGAATGTTCTTGTGAACACACTCAGATGAAAAAAAATGAGGGAGAAGCTGGTGCCTCCGTCAATACTTGACTTTGCCAAGGAGAACCTTGTGATATTCACAATTAATCATCTACCTGGAAGAGACATGACCTGTAATAAGAGGGGAAAAAGAATCAGCAAATGCTTGAAACATCTCTCTCTTTCTTTCTCATCCCCATAATTCTTCTTTTATTCCTAGCATGCTCAATTTTGTTTTGTCAAGGAGCACATAATTTATTCAGTGGTAACTTAGCATAGCTGTAGAATCAAACTCTTCTGAAAAGAAAATCAACATCAAATATCCTGAACACAGCATCTATGTCCTTGCAAAATACACAGATCGAATGTTTGTATTTTTAAAAAGTACCATAATGGTATTATTCTAAAATTGTATATGTCTCAGAAAGTGTTCGAGATGCCATCTAATTCCTATTTGCAAAACAAGAGAGCAAGCCTTTTGAAATCATTCAGCATGGGATTATTCTGATAGCATTTTGGCTTGGAGGTTCAACTTGTCAGATCTGGCTTAAGACTGCTAGAAACCTTTCAAGTGATTTCAAAGGGAATTCTTTCTTAAAGACCAAATATTACACTGCAACCCATATCCCTTGCCAAGTTTTCTGCTTTCACACGTTGAAATTTTGGAATAGAAAACTTTTGTTTCTTGTTTTACTCCATTTTTAACAGTTTGATTTCCCCTTGAAAGCTTTTTCTTAAAGAGTATTAGAAAGCAATAACTGAATATTATTTTTTATTATTTTCGTGAAACTCTATTTTGATTGTGAAAGCAAAGTAGTTTCATGGTAGCTATTTTAATGGAATGAAAACTACAAAATGTATTGGAAATGCAGTAAATATTTAATGGAAACAAGACCCAAGAATAACTTTATGAAGGGAAGAATGTATCTTTTAATCACTTGCATTTTTAAGCCAATGGGTATAACTGAATGAGCATGTATCCTTTGCCATCCACGCAAAATAGATGGGTGGGTGAGTGCAAGGGTGGGTGGATGAGTAGATAGATAGATAGATAGATAGATAGATAGATAGATAGATAGATAGATAGATAGATAGATAGACAGACAGACAGACAGACAGACAGAAAAATCTTGGGATTAAGAGATGCAAAGCATTTAATGAGTAAGATAAAGAATAGCCCTGATTTTGTCTTATTAGTGACATACAACAATTAAGGACTCTGACTGGGATCCATGTTCTAATCCAAGCCACAGGATACAACCAACCAATTAACAGCTAATCTGCATCACATTGCCTGTATATTAAAAAACCTGCTTCTTCATTTAAGTCTTCTTTGATGACGTATGCCTTTAATTCTTACCAAGCAATGCTGTTAATTAAAAAATCCTTCAACCAAAACAGAATTCTACAAGACAAGTGTGCATTCTTGAACCTGAAGAGCAAAAGAGCTTTGGTTCCCTCCACCCCCAACCCCCACCCCAAATGACTGGCAAATCATGAGCAGCTAGCTGAACAGTACTCATACATACATGCATACATTGGTAGTCCTTGACTTATGACCATTTACTTAATGACTGCCACAAAAATAGTAAGAATGGATCTGGTCACAATTTTACAACTATCATGGCTTACGACTGTAAGCATTACAGTCGCAACTCAAGCACTACTAAGGCTTACTACCGTGTTTCTCACAAAATAAGGCTGGGCCTTATTTTTTTGACCCCTGAAAAAACAGGTAGGCCGTCTTTTCGGGGGTGACTTAATTTCCTCCCCCACCTAGAGTGGCCCATACACACGTACCTCACCGCGAGGCCGCTTCTATCGGGGGACAAAAGCTCCCCGAAGGCAGAGTCCCCAGCTGCTTCAGGGCATGGCGTGGCTGCCCGTGTCCCCTTGCCTTTAGGCAGTCTCTTTCAGACAATGGAAACTTCCCAAATGCAGTCACCAGCCACTTCGATCGGCCGGTAGAAGTGGCCTCGGGGCGAGCGCACGCACGCACACACACTCCCCTTGCCACAAGGCCGCTTCTACCGGCCGATCGAAGTGGCTGGTGACTGCATTTGGGAAGTTTCCATTGTCTGAAAGAGACTGCCTAAAGGCAAGGGGCATGGGTAGCCACGCCTCGCCCTGAAGTGGCTGGGGACTCTGCCTTCAGGGAGCTTCCATCGGCTATTCTAGCCTAGGCTACCTGCAGGGCACTCCTAAAGGCAAGTTTTCTCCCCATCCCCCCCGCCCTTCCCCTCCCCATTTTTCTTCACCTCATGTAGTTCTAACAAATGATGTGAGAAATGGCAGGGAAAAGCATGGTTTGAATAGGCCTAAATTTGGGAGGCGGGACTTAATTTCACCTCATGCCTAGAAATCATGCTGGGCCTTCCTATTGGTGGAAGCCATATTGTTGGAGAAACACGATAAGAAGTAAACTATTTCCAGCATATGGGACTGTATCTTTCTAAATGCTGAAACCACAACAGTTTTCTTCCTTAGTGAAATACATTCATTTCCCATTTTCCATAAAAATCCTAAGATTTAAAAATGCAGCAGGTAAGAATACATTTGTAATGTTGCATCAATTTATTGTTCTTATTCATTATGGCAGCCTCTTATTCAGAGCCCCCTTTCTATAGTTTATACGGAAGGCACCTTCATAATGCGGTACCTTAAAAAGGAACAATATCAAATCTCTCAGAGTCTTAAATGAAGAAGAAGAAAATCACTGGTTTAAGTGAAATATCAAAGCTTTTCCAACGTGGAATAGTGGTAAAAGTGTTGCACTACAACTGGGAAGAGCCAAGTTCAAGTCTAAGTTCATTGTGAACATTTATTGGATGACCTTGAGTCAGTGACTTTCTCTCAGCCCAATCTATTCCAAAGAGTTGTTCTGGAGATGAAATGAAAGGAAATCTTCATGTAAGCTGCCTTGAGCTCCTGAGGAAAGGCGGGATATCAAATACATTACAGAGTAACAATTTGTGGGCCATATCAGTTTATGCCATACATTTTAGTAATCTAAAATCTTAACAAGAGAAGGACATTTTCTTAGGTATTACCACCATCTAATCATATTATACAATATATATATTATACAAACCTTTGTCTAATTTTCTGGATTCCATCTGTATATATTATGTACTTTAGAGATATTTCTTTTTGAATGATGAAATGATGAAAATATAAAGCAGAGGGATAAGCAGAACCCTATCCTGGTTTTTGATTAGTAACTTCCTGAAATTTGTCATCTGCAAGCTTTTTGCAGCATTATCTTCTGGTAACTTCTAATAACTCACGGTTTCTCAAATGCATATTCGTTCACAGGTTGAAAAATAAAGAGAGGGGGAGGAAGGGCGAGAGATGTGGGATAGAAGAATATTTGGATTTAAAGGAAAAAATATGCATGGGACATAGGATATCTATACGAATAAGATTTTACAAAACCAAATTGATCTGTGGGCATTTGATCAGATTCAAATCATTATCAGCATTGTATATTTGGAAGCAAAGCCTCCACACAGGTCAGATAAAGTGACCCTTCATGAAAAAAAAACACTGGACTATAACTTTCTATAATGTTCTGAGACCTCATCTAGAATTTTGGAAAATAAAGAGTTGGCACATCACACTCCATTTATTACATCTTGGCTCTTTTCCCATAATTTACATTCCTTTAAGCAGCAAGAAAAAGGCATGAGGTCAGAGGTTAACACTTAATCTCCGGATAAGGATAAGAACAGCATATTAGGAATTTGGCTTCTAATACCAATCCAGGCAGAATCAGGCTCTGAAAATATTTAGAAGATACATTTTTTGCACATATGCCACACGTAGACAAAGCAAACTCCTTCAATGTCATATGTAGCAGTCCTCCTCCAAATACACAAACTGGGTATAAAATTTGGTGAAAAATGCTCTGCAAGGTTCTTTGTAAGAAACTTGTTGCTAATGGTCATTTCTTAGCTGCAGAAACATTTCTTTTCCTTCCTCTTCTATCATAGATGCACAATCTTTTCAGTAATGTAGCCACATTAGCTTTGTTATCTAAAATAGGGTATCAAGCATCATGCTTGGCAGTGCGTTTTCCTCATATAGTGCAAATATTTACCAAGACACGTGTCACTAGAAATCTTGAGAACACTGAAAGCTTGTGTGTCCCTCCAGCCCACCTGTCTCTCTTTTTTCTTGCCCAGACATCCCACATTCCACCTGGAGAAAACACCAACTGAATTGTGAGTCTACAATGCTACTGAACTACACCATAGAGCTGATTCTTTCGCATCCCAAGAATAAAATAAAAATAACTGGGACTAGCTTCATAAATCAGCTCCGTGCCTTTTTTTAAAGCCCTTCTACAGCTTTAGAAAAAGAAAGCAAATCTTTTGTTTAAATACCCTCCCCCCCAAAATTCAGATTTTGGAAGTAGATGTTGACAGTTGGAAAGTATCAAGAAAAGAAAAAGGGGTACAGCTGATAGGTTCCGAATCTAAATCAACTGCACCTACATAGAAGCTTTGAAGCAAAAACACAGCACAGAGAGGCTGATGAGAGATTTTAGCAGCTGAAAGGACTGGGGAGGGAGGAATAGTTAATGAGCATATAGCAGTTATTTCCCAGTTGCCAGTATACACCTCTACTGAGGCTGTTCAAGGCACATGTTGCTAAGTGAAGGTAACTGCTCCTTGTCTGTGCCTTTGAGTAAACAGAATGGCTCTGAACAGAGTTCACATCAATGCTCTTTTCTACTGTCTGCCAGACCTTTTTGCAGCCTCCCAGTTACTTGCTGTCTCTTCATTCCCACCTCCATTCTATGTTTTTTTTTCTCCTAATGACATAATCAAAGCATTTTAAAAACAAAAATAAAAGTGACAGGCAATGTTGGCAAGAAATATGATGGAAACACACCTAACCAACTTGTTTGTATAAGATGAGGATGACAAAGTTATTACAAATGACAGCATCACTGATAACCCCCTTGTGTAGATAGAAGTATAGAAAAAGGACTGAATAAGATACAACATAATGCACATGCATGCAGCTATGTACATATATGCCTAGAGGCTGACCCAGCACAATCCAGAAAAGCAGAAATATTGGGTTGAGAAAGCGCATGATAAGAAGAGGTTTGAATTGCTCACAGTAGTCCTTAAAGCTGCTTGAAGCTGATCCCAACTAAACGTTCCAAGAATAAACTATTTTCAGATGGCAAAATCTGCAATGGGCTTTAGCATAGTGAAAATTATCTAATCTAAATGGGGAAAAAAATTATGATGAATCAAGTTAATGTGATGCAATCTCTCTGAAGCTGTAAAACTCTCACCAGCTTTTTTTTTTTTTTTGCTTCCAGTTCTTGGCACCTATAACAACATCCATCACTCTCTCCCTCTCTTCTCTTCCTCTTTCTCCTTTTCAAAAAAAAAAAAAGGGGGGGGGGAATCCACTCAAGGCTTCTGTGCATGCTGAACAAGAACAGTCAACATGTGATATTTTAAGTTGTTCTGAAATATTATAAGCATTGGGCAAACCTAAGGGCTAGATGCTATGACCTTTTCCTTGAGTCACAGCATTTTTATTTTTATTTTGTAATCACGGGCCAAAAAAGGAAACGGCAAAAATAAGAGAGCAACTAATAACTAGCAGCTTTCTTTGCTAACTTCTATGCAGAGCAGCATTGCAAAGTCTGCGTCGTGCAGTGAAACCTAAGAGCATAAATCGCCGCAATTACGAACGAAACTACCTGGAACTACTTCGCCAACTATCCAAAGGAGCAATGCAAGCAGCTGCTAAACAGGGAGTTTAGGAGGAGAAAAATCGCTCCGCTTCTATTCAATCAGAAACTGGGATCGTTGTTTTTTTTCACACCCCCGACGCTCAGAAAAACTACTGTGGGGTTGGAATTCTGCATCGAGTATCAACAATCCCGAAATATTTGCCCGGTTTTCGAGGTTCTGTTTCTTTCTCCTTTAGGAAAAAGACAATTAGGTGTTCTCCGGGAGAAAAAAAAAATTCTTCCTTACCTGCGGGTGAGTTTTAAGCTACGCAATGAATGACTATTATGATCAAGAGCATAAGATCCAGACAAGCATGCCGAAGATCCGCCGCTAACCGCTGCATCCCTTGCAAATGAAACAACTGAATAAGCTACTGCTTGAAGGACCCATGTGATTTTTAATACCGGCTCATGTGTCTCCACCTCTTTGAAACCAAACCAATGAGAATCGCGGGGCTGGCTTGCGGAGCCTGAGGCTGACTTGTAGCGACTCCGCCGAGGGAGTCTTGCCGAGGAAAGCGAGAGGGATGGAGCCGAGCGAGCGGGGAGGAATGGGGCGGAGGAACGACGGTGGGAAAAGGGGGGAAAAGTGAAATTTAACTCTGGGCTTCCTCTGGGCAAAAAGTATATGAAGGAGGCACGGTTTATCTAAGCGGCCGGGTGTGGTGCCGAAAAGGAGGGGGGGAACGGGTACCTTGCCCCCCCCCCCCGGGAACAGGATCCACCTTGCCCCCAATATTTCTGAGGCTTGAAATCCTGCAGTTGCTACCTTGGGATGGATTTTGCGAAGCAGATGGCGGGGAACGTGAGAAGGAAGGCGGGCTGGGGAGATCCCGGGAAGGAAATGTGGTTCTGATGGGGCGGGGGCCGGAGGACCAGCATCAAGAGAAGAAATAAGAGAATTGGGGGATGGGGGGAGTTTTGTTTGGAGTAGGCAGAGGTGTGGGGGGGGGGCGGAACCAATGAAGGCTTGGTTTATTGAACCACCGGTCCTCCGTAGACGGCAGGGAGCTCCACGCGGCGAAACTGAATGCGGGTGGGGGGCTCCCGCCAATTGTACAATCAAAGAAGGGGAGGAATTAATGCGGGATTGCGATGAGGGAGACGTGGTAGGAAGAAGAGTTGAGGTCCGTTCTTGAAAGAGGCCTGCCAGGGGTCCCACAGGCTGACCCTGCGGGGAGTTTGTGCGTAAACCCGTAAAAGAAACTTCTACAACGTTAGCAGGTGCTGCCTACCGTCGAGTCGGTACGGTAGAGGGAAAGATAGTATCCTGTGAAATTGAACTTGTTAAAAAAAAAAAGTTTAGGACCTGTATTAAGCACGGGGTGGTAAGATGAGGCGATGAACCGGAAGAAAGGAATGGATCCAATTAGGAAGAGACTTTAGGGAAAGGCGGGGGGGGGAGAGATTAAGCCTTATAAAGGAGAGGGGGATTGAGAAGGTGTGAAAAGCCGATTGCTCCCCCCCCCCAAAGGATCTTATGGGAAGATATAAAAAAATCGGGAGGCGTTGAAAACGGAGCAGAAAAAGTTGGAAGTGGTGTTGTGGGAGTTCAAAGTTTTAGATTTAGCGGATTTCGACTTTCAAACAACTCGAGCGGGGTTTGCTTTTGGCAGCTTGAGGACAAGAAAATTATCTACGCTCTTTTTAACCGCCGTGAAATTATGAATGGGGGTCGTTTTAAGTTGATTACGAGCTATCAAACAGGTGTCGACTTTTTAGCGATCGCATATTCTCCGTGACTGAGTTAAGAGTGGAAGTAATCATTCTCATCAAAGCTATCTGGGCCTTGAGGCAGCCGTTCGCCAATTAAAAGTCTGCCACTTAAATCAGCATTTGCTGTGTGAAATCACAACCCTCCGCCACTTAAATACACTTGTACAGTATCACAAGTCACACGCCTCTACCTTCAAACCAGTGGCTGCTATTAAAGAACGCTCTTCCCTGCCAGCTAAATCAGTGAGTGTCTAAATAATCTCTTAAACAGGAAAAAAAAAAAGCCTGCCCCAAATCACCCAACTTCTAGACAGCGTCTTCTACTTCTTCCCGGTCCGCACCCCTGCTTATGGTACCTATTGGTCTATTCATTCCTCCTCTGCCTCAAGGACCAATCAGGAAGCAGCAGGGGAGCAACTTTATCCGCCTCCTTTTTCCTGCTGAATTCCGCGCCGGCCGTCGAAAGCTCTCCCGAAATCCCGGGGCTGGTGGAATCGTTTTGGATTCCTGGAGGACGGAACGTAGCTGGGACTTTCCTAGTCTATGGGGGAAGTCTGGGCTGAAGGACAATAATATAAGTAGAAGGAAAGATAGTTCAAGCAAGGAGGGCATTGCTTGGGAAATGAAAAACAAAATATTAAATGGTGGTTTTGAGCCTGCTGGTGAGGTTCAGCCTGTTGACCTTAAAGAGAAGGGAGCAAGAAAAAAAAAAAGGCATTTATGAGCAGTTCAAATAGCTATTTTGTAATTAGAGCCCCTAAAAATCATCCACAGATAAGCAAGACCAGTGAAAGGCAGCATCAAAAAGAACTCAAATTCCAATGTGTAATCCTTGTAATTTTTTTTATAATGCCCTTTGGTTGCATAAGCAGTAATGAAACAGGGCTAAATTACCTATGATTTTAAATGTCTAAGCCTTGGGGGGGGGGGGGATTTAAAGTTGTCTCTTAATTTGAAAGAGAAACAAACCGTAGAAGAAAAGAAAGGATAAACAGCTATTTCTCCTTCTCCCAGCGGAAAAGAAAAAGTTACAGGAAAGGAACTCCATCCTTCCTCCAAAACAAAAAGAGACTTGAATTATGTTTCTGAAGAGAGAAGGGACATATGCAAGAAAGAAGAGGGTGGCTAGGCATCTTTTCTTGACACCCCAACAGTAAATTACTTCTACAGGAATTACTGCTTCAGGACACAACCTGAACAGTGTCCCTGCCTGCTTAATTACCTGCTCCCCAGGTTGTGCAGACAACAAGGATAACTAAATTCCCTTCTTCCATTCCTATGTGGTTTGGTGAGGTTGGTGTTTAGTTCTCCACATTATCCCTTGGAAGAAGAGAATAGAAAGAGGTCATGTATTATTTCAAGGAAGGTGCTCATGTCGCTGTTTGCAATTCATCCAAAGGCCAGCATTTGTAGTGTTGGGTGGAAGGTCCCATTGTACTACCCAAAAGAAAATTCAAATGGATGGTTGTATTTCTAACATAGGGATCCCAGTAGAAAACATAGCTCATAGAAATAGTAAGTGACTGAAGCAGAAGCAGGGATCTTGCTGCTAACTCTTGACTGAATGCATTTTAGCCTGTCAGCAGAAAGAGCTGGTCAATTCACAACAGTACAATTAGCACTGGCTTTTTGCTTACTATCAGTTCAATCCTCCTGCTTTGTTTTCTCTGGGCAAGGAAGGCTGAGTAAATGATGGTACCAATTATCTTCATTGGCTCACTTGCCTGAGTCCTTCCTATGGCATCTCCCCTTTGTATGTTTTTTTTTTTTTTTTTTTTCGGGCAAGAGGAAGTGGAAGTGAGTAAAAGTTTCCCAAACTTAGAGGAATAGCAGCCAAGTGCTTGATTGATCACATAATCCTCTCTTCTCACTCACTCCCTTTAAAATTGGGTTTGTTGTGTGTACCACATGCTGGACTAAAAAATTAATATGTGGCTCAGCCTAAGGGATTGAGTTCATTCAATAAGCTTTGGATAGCATACTAAGTGGTCACAGCCTCTGGGAAGAAAACTAAACTGAGGAAGAAAATCATTAAGCAGAACTATTTTTTAAAAGGTGGTAATGAGTCTTACATTAATAGAATAGTCCTGAAGTGGGGGACTCCAAATATCAGGAAGACTACTTCCTCCAGTGCAGGGCCCAGGGGCCAGATTCGGCCCACAGGGTGCTTCGATCTGGCCTGCAGGGCCACCTTGGAGATAGCGAAGGACCGACTCATGGTGCCTCTGCCAGTGAAAATGGAGCTTGCGAGGGCCTCACACGGCTCTCCAGAGTTCTATTTTTGCTGGAAGGGGGTTGCAGGAGGACATTGCAGCCAAAAATGGAGCTCAGGAGCCTGTGTTTGCTG
Source organism: Hydrophis major (assembly GCA_033807585.1). Classification (NCBI taxonomy): domain Eukaryota; kingdom Metazoa; phylum Chordata; class Lepidosauria; order Squamata; family Elapidae; genus Hydrophis; species Hydrophis major. Next base: position 192,345,388 of record CM066329.1, read on the forward strand.
GCAGAGCGCTCAGGCCACCACAGGTGCCCCACAAGTGACACCCTGACCACGTCCAGTCCTGCACACGAGATCAAACACAAACCTGATGCGGCCCACAATGTAATTGAGTTTGACACCCCTGGTCTAGTGTATAATATGTTCAATCGTATACCTAGAGAAAAATGCAAAGCAAGAAGACAGGGATTAGGGCTTGATTTTCCCTGATAAGTTGGATAAGGAAAATGAGAGGTGGATAGGCTTCTCTGGCCCAAAGGAAAACAGAGAAGTGGTTCTCTAACAGATAGAGATATGGAGAGAAAGCAATTGGATGAATTGGTAGAGTCGTCAGCAAGTACATCTGAGTCAGCACCTGGGCAGTAAGTAGATTTCTTCCTTTTAAAAGCATTTTGCAGTCAGATTTTCAGTTTGGATAAGCCTGTTGTCCTCCAGAAGGAGTGAAATTTAGAAAAGTGTGTGTGTGTGTGTTGAGGCAGTGGGGGTTCCAATAGGACGTCCCTTCCCTCTTTTCCAAACTATGGCCCACATAGATTCATAAAGATTGTGAATCACAGCTTAACTGTCTCAACTCACCAATGGGGTGTTCTTTAAACTTAAAGCAGTAGCTTTAAGTACAGGTAGTCCTCTACTTACAATCACAATTGAACCCCTAATTTCCATTTGCTAAGCAGGACAATTGTTAAGTGAGTTTTGCCCCATTTTATGATCTTTTTGCCACAGTTGTCAAGTGAATTCCTGTAGTTAAGTGAATCATGCAGTCCTAAGAAAATCTGGTTTCCCACATTGATTTTGCTTCCCAGCCAACTGGGGAAGGTTACAAATGGTGATCACATGACCCCAGAATGATGCCCCTATCATAAATACAGACCAGTTGCCAAGCTGATCACATGATCATGGGTATACTGTAACAGCCGTAAGGGTGAAAACTAGTCATAAGACTTTTCTGGTGCCTCTGTAACTTCAAAGGGTCACTAAACAAATGGTTATAAGTTGAGGACTGCCTGTTTACTTTTCTTCATCTTTAACATTAATATGAAAGATATTACTTTCACATGGAAAAGTTTTCATTATGTAAGATTCCTCCATTTTGTCTAATACTTGGAGGTTGCAAGGCTGTCTTGCTTAGCCTTGTTTAGCAATGGAACTGCTGGGCTCAATTGTTATAAGTTGAGGCCTACCTGTGTACTGCTCTATATGTTTTAGTTTAAAACTCTGACAACAGGAGACTTTGTTTGCCGAATTTTGTCATTTGCTTGTTATTTGTTGGCAACATCTGGAGCGCATTCCTGTCAGAATGCCTCAGGAACCATCGATCAAAAAAATGACTCTGCAATTATTTCCCTCTTCATCAGATATTTTTATAGTAAGAAACAAACTGTGAGTGGGAAAAATGGATAATTAGAAAAATAAGACATCATCCAGAGCTTCCAAAAATTGAATTAGGCAAGGCATTTGCATACTAAAAGTCTTGTTTGGAAGCAACCTTAGGTTACAGATGAAATCATCTTATTGGCTAACATAATTTCATTAGAAAAAAAAAGCTGCAAGAAAAATATAGCACATGCTCAAATATGCAATTCCTATATCAACAAGTTATTTCATTGGATAATGTGTTTCAATGGCTTAAAACACTGAGAAACCCCACTTAGTTGTAGGGGAAATATTTAATTAGTTTCTTTTTCACTTATGAAGCTTTCACAAACACTAATTAGTAGTTTCAATTACCAATTGAATTATTGTGGCATTGGCTTCTGGTGTTTTCAGAAATCATGTATGGAGGGTACAAGTAGTTCTCGACTTACAACTGCAATTGAGCCCCAAATTTTCCTCCACAGCCAACGGAGCCACTCTCCTGCTCTCTGTCAGCTGTTATCTTCCCCCTCAGATTCAGACTCTGGTGGCATGACAGACACGTGTGTCAAAGGTGACTTGCCATGACATTTTGGGTGACACGCAAACACTCACCAACACTGTTCTCTCATGACTTTCAGAGTCTGTGTGAGATTGGGGCATACTGATGAGCTGTGGTGCTGCAGTGGTTAGAATGCAGTACTGCAGGCTACTTCTGATTGCCAGCTGCCTGCAGTTCAAGTCTCACTGGTTCAAGATTGACTCAGCCTTCCATGTTCCATTATTCCGAGGTCGGTAAAATGAGGACCAAGATTGGTGGGGAACAATCTGCTGCCTCTGCCTCTGCTGCCTCTGTAAACCGCTTAGAGAGCTATAAAGCACTGTGAAGTGCTATTGCTACTGTCACATGACATGTGTCTCCAAATATCATGTGAGGATGTGCTTTTTGCATGCTTCTCAGAGATTGCAAGGCTGTGGAAGAGTATTCTTCAAAATCATTCTCAAGAAAAAGGCCTCGTGTGACCCGGTGCAGCCTCAGGTAAAAGCCTCAGAGGCTTGTCAACAGAAAGGCCACCTGGAGGAAAGGTGTGCACAGCAGGGCCTGGGGAATAGCACAAGGCAGCCTTTTGAGTGGCAATGGTAGTGCCAGGGATGAAGACAAGGGATACTATTTCAGGTCCAGCTTCAGCGCTGCCACCAAATGCCATTGTTCAGGGTAGCCTAAATACCAGGGAGATATAGAGAATTGTTTCTCTTTTGTTCAGTTTGTGTGTGCATGAGACAGACAGACACAGACATACCACCAGAATCAAATCAGGCATTTTCTGAATTTTTGATATGCCAAACCCAAAAGGTTTGCCATCACTGCTTTAGCTAATAATGCAATTTTTAGAGAAAGGTTACGAACACTCAAAGAGCCGGAGTAAAAATAATCATGTAGTTAGAAAGGTGTATGTGATTAGAATGTAGCAGTTAAAAGAGCTTTCTTTTCCCAGCAGAAGGAAGCATATGTACACCAGGGCCTTCATGGCAGTTCTCTACAACAGCCTGAGTTCCTGATGTGACTCCTTGGGAAAATGAATTGCCCACCTCTACCCTAGATAGGCCCTTAGGTGTGCTTAGACAGCTAATCTATGACAATCTAACATATAATTTTTGTTATCCCATATTAATGACATAATGTACTACATAAAATTTGAAAAGTCAATTGGCTGTGCACACACTTTTTTTTATTTGATTTATACTTTGCACAAATCTGACTGAAATGCTTTTATGTTTTAAAAATGTACAAACCTAAACGTGAACGAAATGTCCCCTTTTTATATTTTGAATTGCTGTGGCTAAATATCTAAATAATAATAATAATAATGAGCTACTGTTCTAGCAAAAGTTTTGAAGGATCAGGTGGCCTTACATTATTGCAGTCATATTTTGGAGGGCAGTTGAGGTGTTTAAAAATAACCACCATTCAGCTGCATGGAATCCAATGTTGCAGAGGTCCTGGCAATGGGATTGCTTATTTATAGGCTTCCTGGGTTGATTTTAGAATTAAGCGTTGTTAAGTAACAAAACAAAATCACAGATCATATGATTAGCATCCTGATTTGCTACAAATAACTTGATTTTCTGCAACATTAGTGTCACCTATGGGGAATAGATGGGAAGAAAAGTTCTGGTTAACATTTGAAAATTATCAGAAAATACTTGGAAATCAATTTCTTCTCTCTCTTCTTTTATACCATGAAGTATAAATAAAAAAGAGACTGGAATCTCTCAGAAATTGTGTAGGGTCTTCTGTTTGAGTGGTGGGGAGGGAGCTTGGGGTGGATTGGACTAGATGACCTATAAGGTCCCTTCCAACTCTGTTAATCTATCTTAATATGTAACAGACTCAAAGAATTTGGACCAAAGAAACAAATCTATTTATCATTGAGTTTTTTGCACTTTGCTGGCACCAGAATTCAACAGAAGCTCAAGCAAATTGTAGCCTGTTACTTAGCCATAGTCTGGCTACAGTGAAATTTCCTAATGGGCTTCAGACAAATCACAGATTTGCAGCCTAATTTATTCAGATCTTGTTAAAGATGCATGAGGATAGAATTGTAATTGATTCTTGCCAATCCTCCATATAGCCTAAATTCTTCCTTGCATAAAATTTAGTGATGTGTGTCTTGTTTTCCACACAGATTTACAAGCCCAGAAACAACTTAGGACCACAGCTTTAGATGCTTGCTGCTGTTAAATGCTTAGTAAACCCATCTGTTTAAAGACAAATGTTTCCTTAATGACTAGCACACAAGGAAGTTGATGTTACATGAAAAGTTTGTTTTAAAAAAATGACCTTTTCCTGTTACATTACTACCCTAAGAAAGAAGGGGTTAGATACAGTTGAAATGTTAACCCTTATTAAAGGTGAAGGTTTGTTTTCTTCTAGTTATTGGCTCAATAACTTATCATCTGTTTGCAATGTAGAATATATGATATATTCACCCATGCTATTTTTAAAATATGTTTCATTTTCCCATTGGGTTTGCTTTACAACTTGTTTAATTTCTATTCAGTCACAAACAGCTTTTGTGCTGATAGCATATATAATAGCAATACAATTAAGTTAATTTGAACAGTTATACAAATTACTGTATTTCCCTGAAAGAAGATTATGTATTTAATAAACAATTCCATTATCCCAAACCTTCTTTTCCTATCTAATCTGTAGCTGTTACTTATTGCTAGAGGTGTTTCAAATTAAAGGAAAATTATTTGGAAAGAAAACTTAGCAGGCCTTTCAGAAAAACTTCTTGTAATAGTTGAAAAACTAGGAATATTAATACATACTGGAACAGTTGCATTCAAAATTAGAGGCAGCCATGTCTTCTTCCAGGATACTCCATGATCTCTCCCTCCCCAGCAAATTCAGCATTTGGGCCTATGTTGAACCTTCATTGGAATCTAATCCATTGGTCTCTAGTGGACACCCCCAGAAGTACAAATATTATCAATGAAGACACATATTATAAAAAAGAACCGTCATCAAATATAATGGTAAGCATAGTGCGAACAGAACAATAGCCCATCATCCTGTGGCCAAAACAGAAGAACAGGTAAAATTTTGGAAACGAATTTCTTAATCTACCTTAGCATTATACACAGAGGTTAAGCAACTTAAGATTGAGGTTGCAGTGAGAACTGGTTGAAGAGAATGTGCCTTGCCTTTCTCTCTTCCTATCTTTTTTTTTTTTTTAAACAAATTTTATTAATTTTACAGAACACAAAACATAAACAAAACTAAAAGATCTTTTCTGAAGGTTGTCTGATCCCGGGTTGAAACTCTTCACACAGACACAAATTCAAACATCATATTCACTTTATATATCCTTCCATATCTTATTATCATTTTCTTTTTTATATTATATATATAAACCATTTTTATCAATTTTATATAAACAATGCACAAGGCATAACAGCTTATAAGTTCTTTTCTAAGAAAAAATAATAAAAGAAGAAAACCAATAGAACATAACAATCCCAAATTATAGTATCAATACTTTGTCTATTTAACTTCATATCTTATCCCAACTTCTCCTTTTCATCCAAATTATTTTTTATTAATTAAATTTTTTTTTGCCTTTTTTCAATATACAACATCCAAAAAAAAAAAAACCATAACAAAACCTTTATGTATCCTTTCATATCTTATTACCATTTTCAATAATATTTTTTGTCTGTTCTATTTCCAACTATCCATTCATCTTTTTTCTTTTATTATACTTCTCCTATACACCAATTGGAGTAACGTCTATAACTCATTACCCTAACTTAAAAGTACTTCATATAACAATTTTTTTTGGGATTCTGTTTGAAAGATTCTAAAATTACACAATGAATTTTATACTCTAAATACACATATAAAAAACACAATCTTATGTACCCTCCAGAATCCCTCTTTTATCCTAAATTAAATTCACCCATTGTCTCTGAATAAACTTTTTTTCTTTAGATCTTGCTTCCCCCCATTGAGGCTTCTCCTCCCCCCCTTTCTCTCTTGCTTATTCTTCTCCTTGCCCTTTTTACCCCTTTGTCTTTCCTCCTCCCTTTTCTTACTCCCTTTCCTTTGCTTTCTAACCTTGCCTCCACCTTTCCGCTCATTTTTCTCTTCTTTGGTTGTTTTTATAATTCTTAAAATCCCCTTTTTCTTATCCTTTTTCTCCTCCTCCCCGGAAAGAACCCATTGTTCATCAAAGATGGCTTCTTCTTCCTCTTCTTCTTTGTCCCAGTCCTTCTGCTGCGTAGTCAACTTTTCATAAGTACATAACGCCATTTCTAAGAATTGAAACAAAGTGCCCAAAGTATCTTCTTTTTTATATTTTTGATATTCAGTCTTTAGTTCATCCACAAGCGATGACATTATGAAAAAAGAAACTTTTCCCAAAACAACCACAAATATTTTTAATCAAGAATAGTTCAAAAAAAAATTCCAAAAATTAATACTTTTCTTCCTTCTTCTCTTTCTCTTTCTGGGGTTAATGTTTAATCAAAGAGGTCCAATTACCATATACCTTTCTTTGGGATTCTAGGCAATCTCCTCCTTTTTCAGCTTCTGCTCCAATTTTTTTTTCCTCTCCCTTCCCACTTGCAATATCAATTTTAAATAATCAGAAATCCATACCTCCAACAAGGGTTTTCCAATTTCTTAAGCTTTTCAATGTCCAAAAACCCTTTTGTCCCTTAGCTTCAACTCTCAAAACAATTCACTTTCAATGTCCAATATGTCCAAACATATCTGCTGTTTCCATGGGGTGGGAGAGTGAAGAAAAAAAAAAAAAAGGTTCCCTTTAACAGCTTCTCCGCCGCTTTCGATCTTCTTAGGGATACAATGTATCCTCCAGCAATTCAAACAGCTCAGTTCCAACCAATTTGAAAGATGTTATTTGACCCAGCTCAGACAGCACTTTCACTCTTCTTACTTCCTCCAGCGCAATCTTACCCGGTTGTTGGCTTCTTCGTGGCGGCCATTGCTGACCGCTGCTCCACCGCCTTGGGAAAAAGGGGTTTTCCCGGAGGAGGAGGGGGTCTGCGACACCCCCAACCCCCTGTCCGATTCCCCTCTCTCTTCAGCTGTCCCTACAGGGCAGCCATATCCCCCTGACCCATCTGGATCGGGGGTACCTCGGCGGCTAGCACAGCAGGAATCGTGAGCTGTCGCGAATTCCTGCTGCCCCGAAGCCACGCGAAACCGGAAACCTCTCTCTTCCTATCTTAAAGACTTGAAGCAATAATGGAAACCAGGAGTAACATGTCTAGAGAAAGAAGTAATGTATTATCTCTTTGGGATAGGTGTGGATACTCTAGTTCTTTGCAACTATTGTCCAGATACTTAGCCCAGCTGCTGTGTATACCATCTAGCTTCTTGGCATCCACCCCATGCAACACTCAGCTTCCTGAGAGATGTTCTCATATACATATCTATCTTGAACTGTCCTATCAGGACAAACCCAGCTGTATGCATAGTATTGAAGGTAAAGTTAATTACACTTAAAAATCAACATATGTGAATTTTCATACAAGAACAGTACAACTGGACTGGTTGTAATTGCAATTCTGAGTGTCTTGGGAATTAAATTCAGTTGTTTGAAAAAGGAATGGATAACCACATCAGTTTTCCAATCCTCAGTTCCAGGTTCACTCATCAATTTCCATTGAAAGAAAGCACACATTTTGGTGGCTACTTTTTCCATATGCATATTTTTTTGCTAAATACATTTTTTTTCTCTCTTAACACTTCAGTATTGTTTTTATATGATACTGCACTTTGATTCATGACTGAATCCTTGCTTGGCCCTTAAATGAAGGTTAGTAAAAAGAGAGTGACCAGGTGGCCAATGTTTTGTTGATGCTGTACTAATACACCTGGCCCATAAAAGCAACTTAGAGTATTGAGACAGGCAAAAGTCACTTGCTTCATTTTGTTGCACCTAGTTATAGTTAACAGCACAGGAGCAAGACTGCAAAGTGAATGTTGTTTGCTGATATGGTTTGATGGATAAGAAGGATGCCAAGCACATTCTGAAGACTTATTGATTCAGAACTACTAGATGTTATGAATAAGACTTTTAGGAAAGGAAATATATACCAAGTGCAAACCCCTAAGTTGGTTAAACAAATGGCTGGATATTGGGAACATACTCTTTACCAAGTTGACAGAAGTGAACTGACAATTCCTGGAAGGAAAAGGGTTAAGAGCCAGCAATTTACAAATGCAACCACGTGTGAAAATGCTATCATCCTCTTCCTTATAATGCACAGATGTTGATTTTACTATTCTAAGAGGGTTTATAAAAGGGGTGTGGGTGGGGAGAATAGCCAGATGTTTTGTATATTTTGGTGAAATTAATATTGGAAGAGTGATCTAAGGTGAAACATCACCCCAATTATCAAAATAAAAGCTGCTTGAAGTGAAATAACATATTTTGTGAAGAGGAACAACAGGTGTTGGTCAGATTTCTGTTCTTCTCACAGGGAAAAAAAACTGCCTGTTTGATAGAAGCATTTTTTTAATAAATAGTAGGAGTAGATAACATCTTCTGAAGAGCTTATTAAGGAAAGGCTTTTTTTTTTTTTTTTTGACATTCTGAACTCAAATATTCTATAAAGGATCTCTTGTAAAACAGGTTGCATTCATTCCCAGCACATACAAAGGTGGTGTATACCTCTCTATTTTCTTTTTTAAAAGACTGATATGCTTCAATAAAAAGGATTAAGATTCGCCAGTGGCTTTTTGTGTGTACAGTACACTCTGTACCAAATTTTGTGACACCTGATGTCATGCTAATGGCATTACATTTTCCAGAGTCCGTATCCCTTTATGTACAATCAAGCAAACCATATTTACCCTTGAATGATAACTCTGTATTTTAGCAAAAATGATACCAAGTCCTATGCGTGTGAGGGAAATCAAAACAAAAGATGAAATGGGGCTTTTTTGCTTTTTCAGTTTTTTGTTAAATTTTGTGTCCATTATTTTACTTAAATAATAAAACAAATCTCCATCTTCAAAAAGGGAGACCCTAACCTAGTTGAAAATTACAGATCAATCTCTTTATGCTGCGTCACCTGTAAAGTCATGGAATCAATTATTAACCAATCCATCATCCTCCACTTAGAAACAAACAACCTGCTCTCTAATAAACAATTTGATTTTAGGAAAAAACTATCATGTAATCTGCAACTCTTACACTGCAAAAACATATGGACTACACAACTCGATCAGGGCAAAGCAATAGACACAATCTACATAGACTTCTGTAAAGCCTTTGATTCAGTGGTACATGACAAACTACTCCTAAAACTAAAATCTTATGGTATCTCTGAACAACTGCATAACTGGATAGAAGCATTCCTGTCAAACAGACAACAAATGGTCAAAATTGGGAGCGTCCTATCAAATTCTGTACCTGTCAACAGTGGTGTCCTGCAAGGCAGTGTTCTAGGATCAACTCTCTTCATACTCTATATAAATTACCTCTGTGATCATATTAAGAGCAACTGCGTTCTCTTTGCTGATGATGTAAAGCTATTCAACACCACAAACAATACTGCTACCCTTCAAAAAGACCTTGACTATGTATCAGAATGGTCAAACAAATGGCAAGTTCAAATCTCAACAAATAAATGCTCTGTCTTACATATTGGCAAAAAAAAAAAAAAATCAGAAAATAAAATACAGGCTAAATAGTCAAGACCTTGTTGATGATCCAAATTCTGTCAAGGATCTTGGAGTACTGACCTAAGTGCTAGAACCCACTGTAACTACATAGCCAAAAAGGCATTAAGAGTTGTTAACCTAATCTTATGTAGCTTTTTCTCTGGTAATATTACACTATTAACTAGAGCATACAAAACATTTGCTAGATCAATACTCAAATACAGCTCATCAGGAACCCACATTACATATCTGATATTAACACAGTTGAGAAAGTTCAGAAATATTTCACAAGAAGAGTTGTCCACTCCTCTACTCGTTGCAGAATACCTTATGCCACCAGACTCGAAATTCTAGACCTAGAAAACCTAGAACTACACTGCCTTCGGTCCAATCTAAGTATTGTATATAAAATCATACATTGCAATGTCCTACCAGTCAATGAATACTTCAGCTTCAACCATAACAACACAAGAGCAAATGGTAGATACAAATTCAAGATTAATTGCACCAAACTTGATTGCAGGAAATACGACTTCAGCAACAGAGTGGTCAATGTCTGGAATACTCTACCTGACTCTGTGGTTTCTTCCCCAAACCCCAAAAACTTTAACCTTAGACTTTCTACTATTGACCTCACCCTTTTCCTAAGGTCTGTAGGGGGCATGCATAAGCGCACCAACTTGCCTACCATCCCTGTCCTATTGTTTCTTTTATATATATTTTTATTTTTCTTATATGTATCCATGTATTCATAACTATGTTTTTACTTATACCTATTATCTTGTAAGCAATTGACAAATAAATAAAAAATAAAAAAAATATTGTGGGGTGAAATGTGGTCATATATCTGGGCTACTTCTGCTTGTACACATCTGCTTGTAGTCTTACATTTAGTGAAGCTACTAAAAATCCAATCAGCAAAGAATGTAACTATCAATACAATTTTTAAAAAGCAGCCCTCTGAGGTGTTTCTCAGAGGTCCCTTACTTTAAACTACTTCTTCATTTTTTTTCTTGTTCAGGTTATTAGTGTGTCTTTTTACAGTTCCCATACATGGCCTTGAAGGAATCAGCAAATCTTTCAGAAATCACATGTGTGCTCCTTGAAGGTATATGACAAACTCCAATGTCAGTGTTATTGTCAAATATCCATTGTATAATTGATTTAACACAAAAGGACCATGGATCACTGGGGAAAGCCACTATGGAGAGTCAGAGTCACTGCATGTCCTCTCATCAATTGAGCAGTCACATTTGAGAGTGTATCTGGCATTATACAAAATGAAACTCCTGTGGGGTTGTGTAATTTGTTGGTAGCAAGTTGTATTCATTAGATCAGGGCTGTCAAATTCCCAGCCTGTGGGCCAGACGCACTGGCCACACCCATGCCCAGTTTAGCAAAGTGGGGTACATCCCTATACGTCATGTGATGCCGCTGTTATGACGTGAGTTTGATACCCCTGCATTCAGTGGTGGGATTCAAAACAAATTATTACCAGTTCTGTGGCTGTGGCTTGGTGGGCATGGTGTGTCTTGGTGGCCAGGGGAAGGATACTGCAAAATCTCCATTCCCACCCCACTCCTGGGGGAAGGTTACTGCAAAATCCCATTCCCTACTCACCCCACTAACTTGCTTTCCAGCTCCATTCTCCTGTGCAGGGCAATCAAAGAAGACCCAGCCAATCAGCTGGGACTCTGGAAGCAGAGAATAAATGTGGGCGGGGCCAGTCAGGTATTTGCTGGTTCTCCGAACTACTCAAAATTTCTGCTACCGGTTCTCCAGAACTGGTCAGAACCTGCTGAATACTTCCTCTGTCTGTATTAAACTGATTCAGTAACAGTCTAACTTATCTTGGAATCCTTGTGAAGGATTAAACTTTCCCATGCTACTGATCTATCTTCTTCTGCAGGCATAAATATATATAATGTTTTAATCAACTATTTATAAGTCATCATTGGTTGTTGGATATCTTCTATGCTAGTGTTCTTGTTCTATTAGCAACAAACATTGCAAAGATTTGGAGAGCTAAAGCTCTTTTTTACCAAGCATCCAGGGAAATGGTCAAGAATCTGCATAAAAAGAACCAGTCACTGCAGTGAATGACTCACTGAAAAAGATGCACAGCATTATTTTGAGTCTGTAGTGTTAAAGCCATTAAAAAAAGATTAGTGTTCTGTTACTACGTTTCCTCATTCTAGTTAGATCATTATCTGAGATAGTGGATTAAGAAAATATGGTTAACCACAATAAACCCCTTAGATGTTATAATAATCAAGTTTGCTTAGAAATATACCTCCAATTTTTGTGGGTGAGTTTTCAATTGTTGAGGCATTTCCTGTTAAAAGATTTGGTGAATGTTGATATTTTCTTATTGACCTACTGTATGTTGCCATTTGTTTTTCACGGTCAGAGTTTTAAAGTAACAATGTTGGATTTATATAACCTGATCATTAGGAACCTATTTTCCAGGAGTAAAAATAAAAAAATGTAAATAAAAGTAAAAAACTGTTGCCATGCCAAAAGAGAATTCTGAAAGCTGTAGTTCATCTAGAAGCTACAATAAGAAGGCTATGTCTGTGAAAAGTAGGCAGCCAAATAGAAGATGAGCATTTCTCTGTTCCATGATCTTTGATAATATTTTTATTGTCTATAAGCATGTATGGTTTTTGTCTTTTAGCTGGGGCCAGGTTCTATAGTGAACATCAGAAGCAGTGGTTCATATTTCAAGCACAATCAATGTACTTATTTTTTTTCTGTGGCAATATTACACATTGGTATTTTTCAAACTCAGAAATTTTAAGATGTATGGACTTCAACTCCTAGAATCCCACAACATTTGACATGCTAGCTGGGGAATTGCCGAAATGAAAGTTGCCAGGATTGAAAAGCATTGCTAAGTATTAATATAGGAAGAATTTACCTCTGAGTTTGTTATGTGTATCACTTCATGAAAAATCATGTGAATTTTTCTTTTGCTCAGATAATTGGGTTGCCCCCAAAATACTGAAACAATTTTTAACCATACACCCAGCGTGTGCAAATGTAAGTGACTTGGCAGCATTTAGTTTCTTGAAATGGATATCTCCTTGGTGGAGTTATGTTGTGCCACAACATAGACAGCTGCTGTCTTTGGAATGTTCCTTGTAGAGGGTAACTGGTATTAATTTTGTTATGCATTTAGCCTTGGCCAAATAAGCAATACCGTCATCATGCATGTTTCTGTCGGTGTGTTTCTGTACAATATAAAAGCAGTGGTACAGATACACAATTAGAATTCAACATTTGATATCTTCATCACTAATTAGTAAAGCCGAGGACTCAGTGTATGTTTTTGTTTATCACATCTATGTGCTGCCAGAATTTAAGGCTATTGATGGTGATGTTAATTTGTCTCAAAATGCAGTTATTTGACAATGTAGGACAATTAAGCATATTATTTCCAGTAGCTAGGTTCATGCTTCACCATAAACAAAACTAAACAAGTTGGTTCATAGTTTGGATGAATCTATGAATCCAGCTGCCATCTGCCTCTTAATCAAGGAAAAAAATACACTTACAGCAACAACTGGAGATAGAGATGGGAATAAATTGAATTTTATAAGTTGTTTAGTAGACAAGAAAAAAGCAGATAATAAGCAGATAATTGGAATCTTGTTCAGAGCAGAGTCTGTTGACCTGTGTATCATACTGGGCTTATGATTTGTACAAGTAAGAATGTTGAAGTGTGTACTGCCTGTCAACTAAAACATCGAACTGATTTCAACATTCATACAAATAACTATGTGAAATTCAGCAACTTAAGAGACATTAAGGTGGGGCCTTTCCAACTAACCAAATGATAAATTTAGGCTTTATCCTGAACATTGGTCTCACTGCTGTTCTCTTCCTTCCTTCCACTGCCCAAGGCCCTTTTCCTCTTGCTGATCCATACTGTAAGAGGAAAACGCACCTTGTATTAATGACTGAGGAAACAGCAAAGAGTTAAGACAAACTGGAAGGACCTCACCCAGAAACATTCCCATTATTTCAACCCTTTTCAGCATTAATGCCATCTCTTGTGAACCCTGGCTAAAAAGGATCTGCCAGTAATTTTTACAATGAGGTTGGGGCCATTGGCTATGCTTTCTGGGATGGATATAAACCCACATGGGTTTGCAGCCAAATAATAGGCAATAGCATGTTTCCACCCCTGACAACAGTTCTCACATATTCAAAGCTAAGCAAATTCATGGTTTTCCATATTTTTTGGATTGGTCCTTTCTTCTGTCCCAGGCATGGTAGGCAATGGCAAGAGATATTGTGGAAGTTGCAGTACAACATAACTGGAAAGCAACAGATTGTTTGGGCCTGTGCTAGGTTATCAGTGGGAGATCTCTCATGAAACTCTGCCACCTCCTATGTAAGCCTTTTGCTGTCTACTTGGCGCTTCCTGCTTTTACAAGTTGTTTGCTTTAGAAGACTTAAGATGAGGTATCAGATGTACCAAATCTAAAGGGTACAAGTAAAATTAAGGTGAAGAACTGTCTGTTCTGACATTGATTCACTAATTTAGATTAAACATTCCATGAAAGAAATGGAGAAAGGGACTGAAAAGCAATAGAGTTGACCAGATAGTTAAGTATACAAGGAATTTGGAGTGGCCAAAAAAGAAGTATATGTCAAGCAAAGAGCTGTTTTTCTCGTCTCAACATAAAAACCAGTAGGTTATAATCAGTTATAATAATTACATAATTCTTGGTGAGCCTTTCAAAGGGAATTTGTATTAGGACAATCAAATTTTCATAGATTAGAAGAGTTGGAAGGAACCTTGGAAATATTATAGTCTGGTGCTGACCATTCTGGCAAATGGTTGTCCAGTCTCTTAAAAGCCTTCAGTGATGGAGCATCCCCAACTTCTGGAGGCAAGCCATTCCACTGATTAATTGTTCTCACTGTCAGGAAATGTCCTCTTAGTTCTAAATCTCTCCTTCATAAGTTGCTTTGGAGAATAGGTTGACTCTCTTCTCTATGTCAGCCCCTCAAATACTGGAAGACTACTATCATGTCCCCAGTGGTCCTTCTCTTTGTTAAGACTAGACATACTCAATTCCTTCAACCATTCCTCATATATTTTAGCTTCCAGCCCCTTAATCATCTTGCTTTCTCTCTACACTCTTTCAGAGTCTCAACATCTTTTTTATATCATGTGACCAAAGCTTCTGTTGTTGTTTAAATGGCATTTTCAGTATGTGTAATATTCTGCAAAATAAGCGAGAAATACAGTGAGACACTTTTTCCACTTGCAAACTCTTCCCAGCAATGAATGCTTCCTTACGCATGACATGCTACAGTTCCTCACCCACTAAAATGTGTATTTGTTTGAGCCACAAGGTGGCAGCCTGATGACCCCAAATATTTCACCACAGGATACTGCAAGAGAATGGGGTTCAGTGAGGGCATTTGGCTATTTGTTTGCATTACATCCCTTTGGAAGAGTTCCAGGATGAAAACCAAGTCTTAGATAAGATGGCATATAACTATAATTAATAACAACACATAAAAAATACATTCATGAAGCACAGTTCTGAACCTCTTGAAATACATTTAAAAATACAGGGATAAATGGGGTGCAAGTGAAGCTTTATCCCTGGAGCTTATTTTTGTCAAGAAGTGACAGCCAGGTTGGCTTGCACTTAATTTCATTTTTTATTTAGAAGAAGAAAGTTTATTTAGGTCTTCAAAGAGCCAGAGTTCCTTTGCAGAAAGAATACAAAAGAAGTTGGAGGAAGCTCAACTTTCAGAGCAGCCTGTGGATTTGGAAATGCTCAATCAGTATCAGCTTTTGGACAGAAAGGATTTAATCCAAATATTCAAATATATTTAAATAATATGGGCTGTATTTAGGGATTATAAGAATCCCATTGGTAGCATTTCTTGAGGAATTACATTAAAAAAATTCTCAGGAACTTTGATGAATTTCAAACATTTGGAAAAAGACCATCAGGCCTTGGTATCCAGTTACCATATCATGTGCTTTCTCCTCTGTGAAAAATAAGCTTGGACTCAGAATGAGATAATAGCAGCTAATGGTGATGCACACTGGACATTTTCCTCTTATCTGGTACATCTTTCCAAAATGAAAATTACTTTACAAGCATAGTTAAGTCCCCACTGTTTTTTATTTAAATCTGGGAACCATCTAGAACTGCTACCTTTTTATATACTTCCAGTTATTGATGTCCTTCTAACTACCACCATTATTATGTACAGACAGAAAAAGGATATAAACAGAACTGAGGCATAAGGCCCACTTGAGCTGGCTTGGGTCCAACTCAACTCCCCAGGCAAAAATGGAAACAGAACTGTCTGTTTCCCTTATGCAAGGATCTCTGCTCAAATACCTGACACTCCTAGTTATAGTAAACCACTTGAAGCTGAAAGCCAAGCTGCCTCCCATAATATTGAGCACAGATTTAATTTTACATCAGCATTATAAGATTGAGGACAATCTGAGATCCTGCTGGCATTTGGAGTCTCTTTTTCCCGGCTTTCATATCCTTTCCAGAACTTTGCTAAGGAGAGGTTCATCTAACACTATATGATATTCCATCTCTAGAAGTGGAACCTGAGGTATGATTTAGGAGAGACATTGTAGGGTTTTGAAACATCCATATGGATTCAAATTCATTTCAGAGAGCATTCTTCCAGGAGCACTTTCACATTTACCAATCTTTATGTGGTCTGGCATTTACCAAACAGGTTAGTTTTCCATTTGAATTACTGAACACTTAATGGTTTCCACAGGACTGGCAATGTCAACCTACGGTAGTAAAAACAAATGGTCTTATGCCACTCCCATCCACCCCTTAAAGAATGATATAATTATAAAAAGTTATACTTTCAGTCTAAAGTATTCTAAGAATATTGATATCTTGCCGAATTTTGGAAATCATTTGCACAGCTAATGGCATAGCAGCCATTCATTCATTCATTCCATTTCTACATCATTCATCTCACCTAAATGACTCTTTCATCTTTATCTTTCCCAACTCTGCTTTGAAATGTGATGTTGGTTTATGTATTTTCCTGCATTAAAGAAGTATGAAGTTCTTTATGTAAGAATACTAAAGACACCATTTAATTTATATTTTTCTATTAACTATAGATAATGTTCTTCCCAAGTAATTTTAGGCATTGTGTACACACTGTAAACCCCTTCTGTTTATATCAGATAAAGGCAAACCATGAACCATTTACTGTATATCCCACAAGTCCCATTTTTATACAGTCCCCTGAGATCATGCTGTCCTATAATAGATTAATAATGTTTCAGGGTTTTTTCTTTGTAACTAAGAAGTAATAAAATAGATACAACAAACCCATTAATATGTCTATTTTATTCAAAAGCTCTATTCCATCAATATGTTCAGAGAAACTGATCTTCTAAGAATAAATTTGTGCTTATTTTTTTTTCTCATTTCATAATAGCTATTCTTTTCAATTAAAAGAAAATAAAACCCATAACTCCTGCAAAGGGTATCAGTCAGAGGTGGTATTCAGCAGGTTCTGACCAGTCCTGGAGAACCGGTAGCAGAAATTTTGAGTAGTTCGGAAAACTGGCAAATATCACTCTGACTGGAGATTTTACAGTATCCTTCCCCTGCCTCACCCACCAAGCCACGCCCACAGAACCAATAGTAAAAAAAATTGAATCCCACCACTGGTATCAGTGCTCCACATTTTCAGTTTTCCACCTACAGTTTAACACTTTTAAGGTAAGGATACTCATAAACAATTCTTCTCATGTGCCTCCAACACCACATATGATGGTTGCCCCCCAAAATTGGTAAGATACTGATTGGAATATACACAGTTGTAGCTAGATAAGTATGTTTTAGTTCCTCAGCAAACTAGTTAACTGATGAGGGCTTGTTAGAAGCCAGGTTTTCAAGAGCAAGTTTAAGGATGCTTGTAATGGGAATTAAGAGCCATCAACCTTTGCTTAAAAGAACTGGTTTGTCTAGTTTACAGATCACTTGTTGAGGTTGCAAAATAGAAAAACAAATCAAAATGCCCTGATTTAATTAAATACTTAAAAATGAAAAGTAAAATAATAGATGGTCTCAACTATTGAGGAGAAAATGTTTATATATTAATTTTAAAAATCAGGCTTAACATTACTGTACAGTATAAAATTATGTTTTCCTTAGACAGGCAGAAACAACATTTTCTGCATAGAAATATTAAATGATTTAAAAACTGCTGTTTGAAAATACTACAAATGTAGACTTGAGTATATTTGACCTTATATCACCACATCAGATCAGTAATAGTTAAGTTATTCATATAAAGTGAAATAAATAAGGTGCTTTTGGCAAAATTAGTTACTTCTTTTAATTTTTCTGTGGAATCAGTATTTTCTCCTCATAGTTTATACATGACCTTAGTATGTTCATTTCCAAAAAAGTTATTTTTTTTATTTATAATTTTAAAGAAAAGAAAATGCATACATTGAAGAAAAGTCTATCAATTTACAAAGAAACAAAGATTAGGATTAATTGTGCTACAAGATGCAAATAACCAATTTTGAAACTATCTTGTCAATCTCCAAAAATTATATAACCTGGATCAATCCCAAAATATGTCTAAATTTTAGGTGGTGATTAATATTTCAAATAATTATCTCTTTACGAATTCAGTGATAACAGATTTGAATTTTCAATAAATAATTTTCAGTGTCACTATGTAGAATTTAATAATTTGTGAAAGACAACTGTTAACAGCTAGTTACATATTAAAAGGAATGTCAGAGTGCAATCTTAACAGTTTGTCAGTAAATCTCTTCCTTCATTTGAGGATGGGAGCACTAGTATTTAAGTGAACATTGTGCATTTGATAGCTATTATAGTTAGTTGTACAGCTCTGCAAAAGTCATTGATTGCTAAATCTGGGATTCCATTGAAATTCTGCTTAATGTTGATAGAGCTCTGTCATACGGCAGCTCCATTGTATTTATTGGACTGGAAATTTTGACTGACTCTCCAGAAACCTCAGAATGAATAATTAAAGCATCAGCACTAAACGATCTGATTCTGATTCCCGAGGAGCATGAGGAAGAGGAAGAAGAGGAAATTTCTGGTTCTCCATTTGTTGTCTTATCACAACTTGTGTATTCTAGTTCCTTTTTATCCAAATGCTTGGCGCTATAATAAGGAGCATAAACCTCAGTGGTTTCTTCAAATTGCAGGCAGTTGACTTTGTAGTATTTTTTCTTCAGTTGCAGAACATCATTGAATCTGTGTCCCCAAAGGATTTCTCTAGGCACATAGGAACTCCTTGACTGATGTGATGTTCCTGTTGAATCTCCAGTGTAAACAAATGTAACCAGAATCTCAAAATTGTCCTTAGCCAGAGTTTTCCTGTCAAAATCGTACAGTGGACTATCCTGGTTAATTTCATGGACAATGGTCACTGGAGTGGCAAGAATGATCTGATCATTTAGCAGTTTTAAGTCTTTGTACTCCAATATCATCCTGCCCACCCTGTCTTCCACATACCTCAAGAGCTGAGCTCTTACAGTTCCTTCTACCATATGATTAGGTCGGAAATCACCTATTCGCCACATCAGACAGAGTTTACCATCTCGTAAGCCTACTGTTGCATAGTAGCTAAAGCGGATGGTCTGAGCTCGCTTTCGGGCAGTGGCCATTTTTGCTAAGGCAGCTCCAATAATGAATGTGTCAATGATACAGCCTAACACAGATTGTAGGACAACTGTCAGGATTGCTGCAGAACACTCATCGGTCACACAGCGAGATCCATAGCCTATGGTGGTTTGGGTTTCCAAAGAGAATAAGAAGGCTCCTGTGAAACTATTGACATTCTCCACACAGGGGGTGACTCCTTCTTCTGGCAACAAGTCTCCATGCTGGAGTGCAATGAGCCAAAACACTAAGCCAAACAATAACCAGGATAGGATATAAGATAAGGAAAAGATCACAAACATATGGCGCCACTTGATATCTACCAGTGTGGTGAAAATATCAGCCACATAGCTCTCCCACTCCCCGAAGATATGTTTGAAGTAAACATTGCAACTTCCATCTTTCTGAAGGAATCGCTTTTGCATTCTTTTAATCCCCACTGATGTAGTTTCCTGGTAACTCTGTGAATGTTTGAGTTTATTTGCTTCCATGCTGATAAGTTTATCGGTGTGCTCCATCATGCTTCAAGTCGGTATTGTGAAATTGGTTTAGGAGACACGTTCATTCATCTGTTGATCTGTCCCTCTCTTTTCATTTATAACCTGAGGGGGAAGGAAAAGAGCAAAAGCTTGAGATTTTCAATTGGGCCCCAGTTACATTTTTGAAGCCATATGTGGAATCCTAATTAACTTAAATGGGAGATTGAAACAAAAAATAGATTTGTTTTTATGTTGCGCCCTTAACTCAATATGCAGTTTTCAATGGAACAAATTTTTCAGGTGTTAGTGATTTATTCATCTTCTGCCCCTCTTGATCTTATTTTATCTTATCTTTAACCTGATATGTTAACTGACTGAGATGCTGAGTCATGTTAACTAACTGAGATTCTGAGTCAATGGGCATGTTCAAAGTATCCTTCAACCTTCACAGAATTGACAACAATTCTGTGGATACAATCAGATCATTCCCCTGGCAACTGTATGGACTCCTCTGGGATGTATTTCCAACTCCCCAGTCTAGTTGACAGGCCTACTGTCAACCATATGACAGAGTGAAATCTAGAGATTTCAGGTGTTAAACATCCCTCCCATTGAGAAGTATGTGGAGAGTGTCTAAACAGCAAACATTTTCCATTGAAGTCTCCAGGTGATGGAAGTGGCTTTCCCGATCTCCTTGCCTTCTGCAAAGTAATGAAAAAACAATGCTTTCAATGTACCTTTAGACCAAATTATTTGTAGGTACCCACTGTTTATATGTATGAATGTCATGATTTTTACTATTCTGATGGAGTTTTATTTATGCTTTGTTGTTCATCTCCCAGATTCTTAATTGATTGGGAGGTCTGCAAATATTGTCAAATAAATAGGTACAAAACAGGTCCAACCTAGCTTCCCTTCTAAACCTAGAAAAGTTCATACAGGTGCTGCCACCTACTGAAATGTATTTCAGTCAGCATTTCATGTTTTTCGCACCTCCAATGAAAAACTCTGTCTAAATCTCTCATAAAAGTATTGGATTTCCCCCAAATATCTACAAAGCAAAAATACCTATTGTTTAAATTTTAAAACCAACGCACGTATGCATATTTTAGACAATAGTATTACTGCTGTTGTTTTGTGGCTGTTCACCCAAAATTAATTTATGGTTTCACTTGATCTCTGGCTTTGGTAATAGAAGACTCACATAAGGAACTCTTGGGTTTATTTTAAGTCTTAATAGATTACAATAAAAGGTATCCTTGATACTTAGAAAAATGAGGGTGAGCCATTGTGTTTCACCCAATATACTAAGTGCAATCTGATTGCGATAATACATAGCAAAAACAAATTAAGTTAATATCGTTTCTCCAATTTATCTATTCACAAATACGATAGAAAATGTTGAGAGGTTTATGCATCATTTCCATAGACCTTAAGTTTATTTTTGTGAAGAATTTTATTGCTTCTACCTGTTTATATAACTTGTAGTCTGAAGTAGTATAATCAGTTCTTTTACTTCAGCCCTGTACCTTTCTAGTATCATCTATTTGCTGTACTACTTTACCTTTACTTTATTTTATTTTTTAGTAGCAAGAGAAAGTTATCTATCTGTCCTAAGAATTCATGTGGTGAGAAAGATGTAAACTTGAACTCAAAACAGTTGCTAGACATAAAGTTTCCTACTTCAGTGACACATTCATATTTTTTCCTCCTCACCCCACCCCAGCCACCCCCTGTATTATGCTCCTTGCACACATAACTTTTACAAGCAGTGATTACAAATTTAGAGTTACCAAAAAGGTTGGTAAAACAATGAATGCTCTCCCTCACTCTCGCTTTTCATTGTGAAGTATCTGCTTCATGGAGAAGTCCATCTCATTCAGGATGTGTTAAAGATTAAGAATTCCTTAGCCATATGAACAATAATGTTAGCTGTGCGAATACACTTTTCCAAAACACTTTATAATTTAGCATACTTTCCTTTTCTTTTCTGGGACAAAAACGAATGTGACATATGGTGACATATCCTCTGAATGTGGCCTTCATTAAAACAACAACAGCATAACATTTGTGGTTCCAAAAATACTTCTGGAATTCAGTTATTGGAAATATTCATAAACTTGATGTAGCTGTGGCTTTAAGCACCCCTTCCCACTTTCATTCATTGCATTTTCAAGAACTATCTCATATAAATAAAAATGTGATTTGTATTGTATAACTGAAAATCTTCTTAGTGGCTAGAATGGAAGATTTCTCACAGGTGTGGATTCAGAGGAAAACAACTAGGAGATATATTCCCAGCAGAAGGCAAACTCTGTCATCTGGCAAGAGATCCATTCCATCTCTTACAATGAGGACTGCCTTTAGCCAGTTCTTCAGCACCCCTGTTCTGGATAGAAATCACCTTACCTGCAGCAATCACAAAGTTGTTGAAAATGAAATAGTGCCAAGAATAACATTCTTTGATTTGGAAACTGCTCATCAACCCAAATTCAAAGTTCTGCTGGTTGTCTCATGACCACATTTTGGGCAATCTAACTAGGATGCATTTATGACCATCATGAGCTATGACCAGGATGGGTAAGCTCCATGACATTTGTCACTCAAGTACTACTTGAGTACTATAGTACTCTAGATATAGAGTACTATAGTACTATAGATATAGGCTGCTCACATATCTCTCCTCAATGAACTCAGCATGTGAAAGAGGATAGAACAATGTCGTGTCCGTCGGGAAAGAGACCAGGAGTCGGTGACTAGGTTTCAGCTCTTTATTGGTCCCTGGAACCGAACTGGGGACTAAGGCAATACTTTCGGCTTTTTATTTCCAAGCCGCAGCGGCCGCGGCCAATGGCACCACTTTGAATCTCCCGCGATTCGAATCCATCAATCGCGGGAGATTCTTAGTGGGCCAATCAGCGCGGCTCGCCCAACCAATCAGATCGCCTCGCGCTTTGGCCAATCAAAATGCGGAGCTTTCAAGAATGTAAATGAAGATACAGAACACCCCTCCCCTCTTGGTTTGGTCCTACATAACGTAGTCCCGTAGGTAGGTGGGGCTCCGTACTTGCCTACTGGACCTGCGCAGGTCAGTCATAGGTTGGTTCCCGGCCGGTTCGGTCGGGATCTCCATGTCTCTCGGCCTCATCATTGGAACCGCCTGGTATGTCTTGCCAGGCCGCTCTTCGCAGCTCCCTCCCGGTCTACCCGGGTTGGTAGAGCTGCGGTTTTCACCACTCCCACTTGGTCTTTCCGGGCTAGTCAAGCTGGCCTGGCTGTTTCTTCCTGGTGAGGTTTCGCGCTGGCTGCTTGCTGGTGAGTACGGCTTGTTTCTTTCTTCTGGGGTTTGGTGTCCGGGGTATTCCGTCCCCTCTTGGTTTGTGTTGAGGGGGTTGGTTGTGTCTTTTGTAGCTGTCCTCGATCTTAATTGATCGATGTGGCATTTCCATGCTCGTCCGTCGGTTGTTTGTAACTGGTACGAGCGTGGACCTGTCATCTGGGTTATGGTTGCTGGTATCCATAGTGGGTCTCCGGTTAGGTTCTTCACGTAGACGGCGTCGCCTGGTGCGAAGGATCAGTGTTTGCTGGTGGAGTCTGGGGGTTTCTCTGGGTTGTATGTGAGGTGTAGTCTATCGAGTGGGGATCTTATTTTCCTCCCCATTAGTAGCTCTGCTGGGCTTTTATTTGTTGTAGTGTTCGGGGTTATGTGTTGTATAAAAAGCATTTTATTTATTTTGTCCTGGATCTCCCCGTGGTCTATTTTCTGGATGGTTTTTTTTGTGAATTGAACCATCCGTTCCGCCTTTCCGTTCGCCACCGGATGCGCCGGGGCTGTCAATGCGTGTCGTATGCCCCATTCCGCTAGGAATTTTTCGAATTTCAGCGAGCTGAATTGGGGCCCGTTGTCCGACACGAGGACGTCTGGGAGGCCGTGTGTCGCGAAGAGTTTGCAGAGTTCTTTGGTCACGGCCTCCATGGTGGTGGTTCTCATGTTGCTTACTTCCAGCCAGTTGGTGTAAGTGTCTACGGTTATTAAGAATGTGTGTCCCTTTGTGGGCCCGGCGAAGTCTATGTGGATCCTAGACCAAGGTCCCCTGGGGGTTTCCCACTCTAGAATTGGTGCCGTGGGTGGGCTTGGTCTAGTTTCCTGGCAACATTGACACCTTGCTACCCAAGCCTCAATTTGTTTGTCCATCCCTGGCCACCAAGCGTAACTTCTGGCCAGGGCTTTTGTTCTAACGATGCCCGGGTGCCCCTCGTGTAACAACTCCAGTACCTTCCCTTGCAGTTTTTCTGGGATGACCAGCCTATCCCCCCATAGTACACACCCTTTTAGTAGCGAGAGTTCTGTTTGCCGGTTCCAGAATGTTCTGAAAGTCTCGTCGTTGTCCTTTTCCGGCCACCCTTTCTCTACCCAATGCAACACCTGCGCCAGACGTTTGTCTTTATTAGTTTCTCGGGCAATGTCTGACATGGTTATGGGTAGATCGGGCAGAGTCTCTATGCTGAGGGTGGTCGTCGTGGGTGCTGGGTCAGTGTCTGGTTCAGGTAGCGGTGAGTGGCTTAAGGCATCCGCGTGGATGATAGTCTTACCGGGTCGGTGTGTGAGCCGGTAGTTGTAGGCGGCCAGGAATTTGGACCACCTTGTCATTCTAGGAGATAGAATGTTCGGGGTGGCCCTGTTCCCTGCGAGGATTCCCAACAACGGCTTGTGGTCGGTGATGTTGGTGAACGTCCGGCCGTAGAGGTACTCGTGAAACCTTTTCACCTCGGCGACGATAGCCAGGGCCTCTTTGTCCAGCTGACTGTAGTTCCACTCCAGTTTGGTGAGGGTCCTTGAAAAGAACGCGATGGGTGCTTCTTTTCCATCGGGAAGAGTGTGGCTGAGGACGGCGCCGATGCCGAAGGGTGATGTGTCGAATGTGACGGCTAGTGGTAGGGTCTCGTTGTATTGGATGAGGACGGCATCCGAAGTGAGCAGGTCCTTGGTTTTCCTAAAGGCAGCTTCCTCGCGTTTTCCCCAAGTCCAGGTAGCCGCCTTGTCCAAAAGCCTATGCAAAGGCTCCACTGCGGTCGTCTTGGTTTTAGGCATCTCGGGGGAACATTTGGGTCTAGGCTGAAGGATATAGGGGGCCCTTGGTACTTGCCTAGGGTGCCATCGAATACTTCTTGGAAGTCCCGTGCCAGTTGCTGCTCCCAGTCGGCCTCGGCGATGTGGTCCATGCCCGTGACTTTGATGCCGAGCGGTGCAAACCATTGAAGTCCCAACAGGCTGGGTCGGTCTCGATCGACGATTGTTAGGGGAAGTTTTGCGGTGCATCCTTTAAATGTTACTCTAAATTGTCCTGTTCCGACTACCGGGATGCGGTTTCCCTGGTAGTCTTTAAGGATTAGTCTCTGGTTCTCCAGTCCCCTCCTTTGGATGATAGGCACCAAGCATTTTATTTCCTGCCAGGCGACCATGGAGAGGTAGGACCCGGAGTCCACTTCCATCTTGCAAGGTTCGCCTTTGATGCCTACCTCCACGTAGACCTTGTGGGCATTGGTGGTTGTTGCGTGGCCAATGATGACCATCTGGTGCGTTTCTTCCCTCTGCCGGGTCTCGCCTCCTTGTCAGGCTCATCCGCTCCGGTCCCAACGGCTGTCGGCTGGGTGGTCTCTGGTTCTGGGTGGTGTGCTGTCCCATCTCCGCTCGCTGTGGTCCCACCGTCTGGGGCTGTAGGTTTTCTTAAGTTGGCAGACGCGGGCGATGTGACCCTTTTTGTCACAGTGCCGGCAGACTGCATCGAAGAACTGGCATTCGGCTCTAGGGTGGTCGCCTCTGCAACTGGCACACGCGGTCCCCCACTTACGACCCCACCGGCTGCGCTGGTCGCGTCCTGCCTGGAGCCGGTGGATTTCCTCCTCCTCGTCCGAAGTATCAGAGGTGGAGTGGAATTCGCCATGGTGGGTGGTTGTTTCAGGTTGGGCCTCGGTCGCCCGTGCAGGGTGGTTGTTCGCGGTGTGGTCCCTGGCGTCCGGTCTCCGCATGCAGTTTGCTGACTGCCTGGTGGCTTCGGCTGCGGTGGCTTCGGTGATGGCATCGGCGAGGGTGATGTTGCCTTTGGCCATCAGTTGACTTTGTAGGATGGGGTCCCGAAGCCCGAGCATGACTTGGTCCCGCAGGGCCTCGTCCATGTTGGAGAACCCGCATAGTCCTCCTAGGCTCCGCAGCTCTGCAACAAAGTCACTGAGGCTTTCACCCGACCGTTGGTCCCGCTGATAAAACTCGTGCTGTCGGATGAGGGTGGGCACAGCGGGAGCGTAGTGCCTCCGGAGTAAGGGCTCAAGATCATCCCAATCCATTACAGTGACGTCAGCGGGTTTCGCTAGGGCTTTCGCCATCTTGAACACTACGAGCCCGCAGTGTGTCAGGAAGACGGCTCGTTTCTTCAGCCCGGTGGCGTCCTTCATGTCACTGCATTCGAGGAACATGCGGAATCTGTCCGTGTAAGATTCCCAGTCCTCAGTAGCGGGGTTGAAGGGTGCGAGCGGCGCGATGCTGGCCACCTCGTCGGGTTTGCTGGCTTCAGTCGGACACGTGCTTATGGGGTTCAGGATCAGGATCCCACCCTCGTTGCCAGTGTCATGTCCGTCAGGAAAGAGACCAGGAGTCAGTGACTAGGTTTCAGGTCTTTATTGGTCCCCAGAACCGAACTGGGGACTAAAGGAAAACTTTCGGCTTTTTATTTCCAAGCCGCGGCGGCCACGGCCAATGGCACCACTTTGAATCTCCCACGATTCAAATCCACCAATCGCGGGAGATTCTTAGCGGGCCAATCAGTGCGGCTCGCCCAACCAATCAGATCGCCCCGCGCTTTGGCCAATCAAAACGCGGGGCTTTCAAGAATGTAAATGAAGGTACAGAACAAACAACTTCAACATGTACCCTAATGAGAGAGAGGAAAAATCATTTGAGATATGAGCAGCCAAACATAGTATTGTCATGGCACATCTTATCTAAAGGGTCGGAAGCCCATTATCGTCGGTTTCCAGAAACTGATGGAAACTAAAGGATGATAGAATAATCTGGGTAAGGCTGGGTTCCAAGCAAGATATCAGACAATTCAGTTGAGACCCTATTTCTCCTATGAGATGATCTGATGAAACGTACTGTTGGTTCAGTTGCTTAATGTCACTATTACTTTCCAGTCAGGAAAAGTTTGGTTTTCAGAAGTGATCCAGATAATGAAGTTCACAGCTAGACCGATAAGTTGGATATCTTAGCATGGATAAGAGCACATTAACATGTGCTGTTAGGACAGGAGAAAAAAGGCAACTGGATATTTTGCTGTTAATACTGCTCCATCAAATAAGCATTTAGCAGAATTACCTATATCTGGTTGGGAATCTTTTTATTTATTTTAGGAGTATTTACTCCTAAAAATGGATTGCTGGACCCCATAGGTGCATGCTCTGATTCATCTCTACCAACCAATGATAGGCAAATAAAATAGTAAATTTATTTGTCATATGCCTATAGCTTGGTAGGATGCAAAATAATACAGTATTTATTATTATAAACATAAATAATATAACTTACTATAATTCAATTTTAGATCATTACTAAAGTACAGTGCCTTGGTAACCTGAATATCCCATTTAGATATCTTTTAGATATCTAAAAGAATGATTAATATTTATAAGAATACATAAACCAGCTTTTGAAAACCCATAATAATAAATATTTTACTTCTTTTTAAGATTTATGTCTCCAAAAGTAATCCTGGAAGAAAGACTGGCCTTCAATGAAAAATGACTGTTTTTTTTTTTACACAACTATTATAATACAAGCAAGTGAATGTTGATCATATTAAGTGGTCTGGTTATAAAGTTTGTGGTCTTTGTTGTCCATCCTATAATGCTCAGATTATGAGATAAATAAATACAAGTTGAGTTTGGACTCTTAGTAGAGAAAGGCAAATGAGATGTGAGAAACTTGGTGGAGTAACTCTTGTGAATAAAGAATATTAATTGAAGAACTCATTTTGTTCAAAAGGAGCAGAAGTAATAGTAGGGGAAAAGAAGGTGTACTCTTCACCAAAACTCTCCACACCAGCTCAAAAATCCAAAGGAACAAGCTTAGTGATGCCATAGAGAGTATCCAAGTTAGTTTCAGTTTTTTATGGCTGCCCATTTTAGAGCACTGGGTGATTCACAATAACAAAAACTAGTAAAGGAAGAATGCAAACTATTGTTTGTTCAACCATGGAATAAATGTGAATAATATTTTCCAAAAGTAAACTGAAGATCTTTCAAAGAACATGATGTTTTCACTGATGAGGAACTTTAATTACTTTACCATCTGTGAGAGATAAACTCTGTTAAATAGGAAATTCCTGACTTGTCTTACTAACAACTTTCTTCTTCAGAGGGTTGAGGAAGGTACAAGAAGCTTGATATTAACCAGTATGGAAGACGTTTATGAAATAACTATTTACTTTAAACGAGTTTAAAAACTCAAGGGTCAGATGAATTGAGATTTAGGGTTCTCAAGATTGCTGATAAATTGAACTTCAAGCATATTAGACATATATGGTTCTGATCAGTCAAAAGTTAGATTGACAGAGCTACCTTCTAAGCAGTATTTTGGATGGAAACAGGAAATATATATAATAAATATTTCCTATCTTTATATTTGAATTCTTTATTGTCATTGTACATATATACACAGTATAATACAACGAAATTCAAATAACACCCAGAGACCAGACTCAACATGCACACACACATGACTATCCCCAAACACCTCCCCACCTGCCAAAAACACACAAGCATCCACACAACAGACCAAGTAATACTGTCCAACAGCCCACTGATGGTATTTAAGTTCATTGTTAAGTGCAATTATAGCTCTGGGATAAAAAAAAACTATTCAAAAATGTGTGGTTGGGTTCCGGTTCTGCGTGGCTTCGGTGGCAGCAGGAATTCGCGACTGTTCGCGATTCCTACTGCACTTGCCGCCGACGTGCCCCCAATCCAAATGGGTCAAGGGAATATGGCTGCCCTGTAGAAGCAGCCGAAGATAGAGGGGAGCTGGACAGAAGGTTGGGGGTGCCGCAGACCCCCTCCTCATCCGGAAAAACCCCTTTTTCCCAAGGCGGTGGAGCGGCGGTCAGTAATGGCCGCCACGAAGATGCCTGCAACTGGGTAAGATTGTGCTGGAGGAAGCAAGAAAAGTGAAAGTGCTGGCTGAGCCGGGTCAATTAACATCTTTTAAACTCTCTGGAACTGAACTGTCTGAATTGCTGGAGGATATATTGTATCCCTAAGAAGATCAGAAAGCGGTGGAGAAAACTGTTAAAGGGAACTTTTTTTTTTCTTCACTCTCCCACCCCATAGAAACAGCAGATGAAGATTTTAAATTTATTTGGGCACTGAAGATGAATTATTTTGAGAATTGAAGTCAAGGGACAAAAGACTCTTTGGACATTGGACTTAATAATTTAAGAAATCAGAAAACCCTTATTGGAGGTATGGATTTCTGATCATTTAAAAAAAAAATTGTTGTTGTAAGTGGGAAGGGAGAGGAAAAAGAAATTGGAGCAGAAGCTGAAAAAAGAGGAGATTGCCTAGAATCCCAAAGAAAGATATATGGTAATCGGACCTCTTTGATTAAACAGTAACCCCAGAAAGAGAAGTAGAAGAAGGAAGAAAAGTATTAATTTTTGGAACTTTTTTTGAATTATTTTTGATTAAAAATACTTGGGTGGTTGTTTTGGGAAAAGTTTCCCTTTTCATGATGGCATCGCTTGTGGATGAACTAAAGACTGAATATCAAAAATATAAAAAGGAAGAACAAGATGGAAAAGATACTTTGGGCACTCTATTTCAATTTTTAGAAATGGCGTTATGCACTTATGAAAAGTTGACTACGCAGCAGAATGACTGAGACAAAGAAGAAGAGGAAGAAGAAGCCATCTTTGATGAACAATGGGTTTTTTCTGGGGAGGAAGAGAAAGAGGATAAGAAAAAGGGGATTTTAAGGTTTGAAAAAACAACCAAAAAAGAGAAAAATGAGAGGAAAGGTGGATGCAAGGTTAGAAAGCAACGGAAAGGGAGTAAGAAAAGGGAGGAGGAGAGACAAAGGGGTAAAAAGGGCAAGGAGAAGAATAAGCAAGAGAGAAAGGGGAGGAGGAGAAGCCTCAATGGTGGGAAGCAAGATCTAAAGAAAAAAAGCTTATTTAGGAGACAATGGGTGAAGGATAAAAAAAAAGGGGGGGGATTCTGGAAGGTACATAAGATAGTGTTTTTATATGTGTATTTAGAGTAGAATCTTTCTTATAAAATTTATTGTGTAATTTTTGAATGTACTAAACAGAATCCCAAGATAAATTAAGTGTTATATGAAGTACTTTTAAGTTAGGGCAATGAGTTAAAGGCGTCACTCCAATTAGTGTATAGGAGAAGTATATTAAAAGAAAAAAGATGAATGGATAGCTGGAAATAGAACAGACAAAGAATGATATTGAAAATGGTAATCAAATATGGAAGGATATATTAAGTGAATATGATGTTTGAATTTCATCTGTGTGAAGAGTTTTAACTCGGGATCAAGCAGCCTTCAGAAAAGATGTTTTAGGTTTTGTTTTGTTTTCTATGTTCTGTATTTTGTATGTTGATAAAAGGCAATAAAATTTTAATTAGCAAGAAATAACTTGGATAATTAGAATGAAAAGGAGAAGTTGGGATAAGATATGAAGATAAATAGATAACGTAAATATTGATATTATAATTTGGAATCATTTTGTATGTTCTATTGGTTTTCTTCTTTAATTTTTTTTTTTTTTTTAGAAAATAATTTGTAAGCTATTATGCCTTGATTGTTTGTGCACTGCTTTTGTAAAATTAATAAAATTTGTTTAAAAAAAAATGTGTGGTCCAAGTTTTAATTGTTTTGTATCTTCTTCCAGAAGGCAACAGTTCATAAACATTTTAAGCAAGATGGGAAGAGTCTCTGAGAAATCAAACAGCGAGATGTGAAGATGTCTCTCCATTTTGCTATGTAATGATACTTTATCTTCTGGCCCGACTCTGCTGTCAATGTAATATATATGATGTCCTGTTTTATGCAATATATACAATATTATACAATATATGAAACAATATTAACATCTCCATACAACATAGCACCAAGGTCCAGAACACAATAATTCAGTGCTAATCTCTGAGGCTGCCCTCAGGAAGCAGAATCACTGCAACATGTGTCCCCAATTCAAACTCACAAAGGTGGGCCAAGAATAGTGTATAGGCAATCGTACCAAAAGTTACCAAGATATTTTTTTTTAAAGGATCAATTAAGCCATATCCCTCCTTTTTTTCTCTGGTTATATAGGAGGGTGAAAATGATTGGCAGTGCACCTAAATGAGACTACAACCTAGACCAGGGGTGTCAAACTAGTGGCCCACATGCCAGATATATGCAGGCCATGCCCACCCCAGCTCCTCAAATGGGAAAAACTTCATGAAATGTCACATGACAGCTATGTGACATGGCAGGTTTGACCTAGACTGAGATAAGTCTCCTTCAAGAATATGTATAATTGATACAGGTTTGACCTCCCAAACTAGGGTTTTTTTCTATTTGGACAATAGTTGACTATGTCTGTGTGGCTTCTTGACCTTACAACAAGTGTAAGAATTGACTCTGTCTAAATCTAGTTGTAAACATTCCATAGTTTTATTTAAGTATGGAAATATCAGTGAATGATGTAACAATATAGTCAATATTGTCTGAATCTACTCAGATAAGACAGGCTGAGATCAAGACAACATGCAATAAGCGAGGCAGTCACAATAATCTTTCCTACATTCTCAGACCTTAGGTAATTGCACTAGATGAGACACTTCTGTGTGATCTTTCTGAAAATGCATGGCAGTTGGCATAAAGACAAGTGATTTTTATCTTCAAAATGCCTTCTGAAGGAGATTATAAACCCTTGTCTCTTTTGTTTTATTTTGTTGAATGCAGGATAGATTGCAAGTAGGATGCAGTGTACTGAAAGTAGTTACTGCTACCTCGTGTCCAGTCAGCTTCAAGATGAGTCTTATACTCTTTGAAGAACCTCATACAGGCTCCGAGAAAATCTTTAAAAAGTCATTGCTTGCTTTAAGAAGTTGACTCACTAATGTTAATATGACTCTTAAAGCAGCCACAACTATTTTTCAGGGTCACATGTAAGATCTTAAAAAGACAGGTTGCTTTAAGGAATAACAGAAAAGCTGTGTTTCAAAGTTCTGAACCACTTCTTCCCAATAATTTTCAAGGTATGAAGCGAGTGTTACTCCATTTTTACAGGAAAAGAAAATTTCTGCTGCCAAAACCCTAAATAACTACTTGCAATTTTCTGATTAATATAATTATCTGTGAAACTAAATGCACCAATTCAAGTAAGTTTTACACTCTGAGTACTCCACTATCATTTCCATTCCCTACACCCCCAGAAGTACTTTGAAGATGGTGTAGAATTTTTGCATGGGATCCTTCTTTAACGGGAATTCTTTTTTTAGGTGGCTTATTAAGATACCAGTAAGAGTAGTTTAATTATTTTAAGAGTAGATGCTCTCCCACCCTTTCCTCTTCTAATAAATTTAGAATTTTGAAACTTTTGATCCAGCTCATCCCATCCATGTTCTAAGCAGTTGTCAGAAAACACCATTTGATTAATGCAAAGACAGCCTTAAAATAGTGGATGTCAATTTTTAATTTTTAGTTCTTTCATTGGGAGAATATTTAGTAGCATTTATTGGGAAAGATTGGGGGGTTAAGAATTATAGGGTTTCCTTGCCGTTTTTTTTATCCTCCTTGCTTGGTTTAGTAAATTATCTTTAATTTGATTCTTACCGTAAACTACTTTAACAGAGCAATGCAATGTGCTATGAAGTTTTTCAGTTAATTCCCAGCTTAATGAATATTTATAGTTAAAGAAAGAGCTGATGATATTTGCTCCATAAAGCCACTCATTATGTACATACTATATATTTCCCCATACAATGTACCTAGGAGATTCTTCACACAGTTGTATTCACCAAATAGATAACTAACCTATGAAGATAATGGTAGAAGTGTGCCTTAGTCAGCCATAGATAATAGAGTTAGGAAAATGTATTACAAATTAATTATCTTAAATTTTGGCAGTTCTTAATCATCTTTCATAAAAGCTATCTGAAGAAAGGAAATGGAAAAGAGGGTATGATGATTTTAAAGAAAGGAAGAAGAATTTGTGAGGTTCGTCACTAACAAATGTCCTTGAAATATTAGCCTTAAAAGAATGCAGTCTCCACCCTTATCTAAAGATCCTTTTGCATATGTGTTCCATCTTCACAACTTCCCCTGTTAATGTTGCTCTGGCTAAGCTTGTTATCAGCAAAGTTTCTCTTCATGCTTAATCTTAATTTTCCTTCCTGGAAGTCCACTGTTTCCTTCTGCTGTTAATTGTCTTGGAATATAGCATTACATTCAGTTTTGGAAAATTTTCCTAAGGACACTGATGCTCATACAGTTTGAGAGCTGCGGCCAGAGAAGCCATGAATAAACCAATCAAATAATAACCATTTGAACCATCTGACTTTCATCTGGCTATGAATGGAAATAATCTTCTAGTTACTGCATTGTCACCACTTAAAAACATGGTGGCTCCAAATATTTCAACACCCTTCTCTTCCCCCACCCTTTGTCTCCCCCTTATTTCTTTTTTTTTTGTAATAAACCTTGCTCCAAATATCTTTGTAGACTACATACAAATTTGATTTTGTGTATTTCTGGAAAATCCAAACTTCTAACACTGCGGGGCGATGGATCTGTCTGCTTATTAAGAATATACCATACCAACATATAAAAGCTTCGGTTTTTCCCTATAGTTATCCTTTTTATGAATGAAAATATTCCTAGTTTGCCATAATTTTCAATTAGGAAAAGATATCCAGGTTTTTTAGCATATCATCTTTCTCAGCTTTGTGATATTTTGTTTCCAGTGCCTATAACATACTGTCTGTGGTTGTATCATGGAATTCCATGGGTAACATTATACAGGCCGTTTCCTAATAATTAGAACAGTGCCCTTTTCACTGCAATTAGAACATGAGTAGCTATTATCCCTGAGGTTTCTGTTTTGATCCTAAGTTCTTTTTCCTGGGAAATCTGGGCAGGCATCTGAATTCCATCAGTTCACAATATCTGTCAAATTTTAGGAAAACCTAAAACAACTTTCTCATCTTTGTGCCATTTTTATTTATTTATTTAGCATATGGCAAATACATGGATTTTTAGTGGTTCAAATGTTAATGTCCAGTCCACCCAGCCATTCAAGGACAGGGTAGTCTATGTTGAAAAAAATCTGATATTGGGTCGGCGTAAGCGCTTGACGGACATTCGGACACAATGTGATGGATACTTTGTCGAGGACCCATTTTAATTTTGTGCCATTTTAATATGTATTAAATACTCCAGCTGTACTCTCCAGCTGAATATCACCACAGTATACATTAAAGATATGGGAGCACATACAAATGTATACTATCACATTGACAAATTTGTAGAAAATGCAAGTGGTTTTCCCTGGCTCTTATATGCTCACAAATGCCTACCTTATAAGTTTTCCTTTCCACCCATGTGAGCACCTTAGTGGGGAATTCCAGTATAAGATGGATAGAGAGGAGGAAATAAGAATATATTTTGATAACATATAGTCATCAAATAGTAGTATATTTTGATGACAACAGTCACAATAATAGGTGGTCTCAAAAAAAATCTTATTAGAAAACCTCTTTTTCCTACTAATGAAGTAGGAGAATCTACAACCTGGTAAGGATTGGAAGTTAGGTTCAGTTTGAAAAACCATTTGCATTATTAGAACTATGGGATGCCTTTAGTCTAAACAGTATGTTATCATTAAGATTCTTCTTTTCTTCAAAGAACTCAGAAATAGGATAAACATAATATTTTAATATTTTTCCTCCTCCACCCTCCTCTTTCTTCCTGGGTCCTTTACAAAGAAAAAGAAATTAAGAGATACATTTCTGTATTTAGAAATTAATGTATCTTTGCAATTCTCTGGCTATTCATTGGTCACAATATTGCTAGGTAAACAACACATTATGTGAAATGTGTATGCCAATTCCCTCTTCCAAAATTCCTGCTATAAACTAATCTCCCTTGCAAGTTGTATCCTTATCATATCAATGTTGTTGATGTTCTGATTATAGTTGCCACTTCTTTTTTCTTATCAGACTCATTACACAATAATATAGTATTTCATGTTGGGAAAATTTGTATCTATTGATTGAGAAAGGTACAGTTGGCTGAAAAGTATATTCACCTTGTTTTTGAGCAGAATTAACAGGAAGTATAACATTTCTTTGGAAATGGGAAGAAAATAATATGAGATTTTTTTAAAAATCCAAATATAGGAAGCTTACTAAATTAACAGATTTGCCTATCCTTAAACAAGTGTTTTTTCCCATCTTCTTTACAAAATAATGTAATAATCTAATAATTTAAAATGTTGATTTAAAACCAAATAAAATGAACAGATAGTTCAACACACTCTAGCTTAATTTACATTTCCTATACTGAAGTATATGTTGATATGTAATTATCTTTCTATTTTTATGTTTCCCCAAGTTTTTGTTGCTGCTTTCTGATTATGAAAAAAACCCCAGAATGACTACATTAAAAATGCAGATTAAAAGGCATGTGGGGGAAATTATTAAAAATAAAGATATTAGGAAAAAGGCATAAAATATGAACAAATGCTTGTGTAGAATTTTTACAAACTAAATTTTGAACTTTTTACCTTCAAGATACCAAAAGTATCTGCTGGTCTGTTGGATCAAAGAGAGAAAAAAAAACTGAACAGGTGATACTAGAAGAATCTGTCAAAAATCTGCCGGTGTCAATGTCTCATATATTCAAACATATTTTTTCCCTAACTTATGCACTTAGTATATACTTTCTGGTTGATAGCTACTCTAATGAGAAAAAAAAAATCCAAAAAAAATATCTGGAAAGTATTAGTATCACATATTTCACCCAGGTTTTTCTTGATTTTAGAAAACTGTTCATTAAAATTTATGTTACCATTTAAGTTTTGTTTTATTTTTTCCCCTCTTTTGCATGAGCATGTAATTTAGGTATTTGGTTCAGGTTAACGTTCACAGAATTTCTCAGAGATGCGTAAGTTAGTGGAATCTAAAGCTGGAATTAATATGAATCCTATTTTCCACATCTTATTACTAAAATGTCAATAGTTACCAGTTGCGTGTTTTGGAAACTCCAGCTCCAATTATTCCTCTCAGGGCTCCCATATAAACATTTCTTTCTTCTAGTTGTCTAGAATTCAAGTTGGTTGCGGTTTTGGCCTTGGGGCAATATGCTTGTTTATCTGTAGGCATTTGAATCCGCAGAAAGCCATAGTAGAAGGAAGGAAAGAAAGAATAAGAAAGTTTGCCCAGACATTAATTGAAAATACCATTGCTGAGTTCCAAATCAATATCTGTTTCCTGAAATAGTAAGATACCATTAAGGGGCCTCAGAGAACAGTACTCATGAGGATCTGGTAATATAAGCTACTCTGTATTTATTTAAACTCTTTATATCAAAATTAGCACAGGACTATCTGAGTCTGACAGCTAAAGGATTCATCTAAAAGAGATATCAAGATAGGACATTGAAGAAAGTCTTCCAGAAAACACATAGAGAAAGAAAATTATTTCATCATGGATCAGATCATAGAACAAGCTTGCACTGACAGATCAAGGAGCTGTGGGGGAGAAAGAAAGACAACTGTACAAGAGACACCATGATGCTAAGAGTTTTGGAGGATTAAGAGGAGATGGAACTAATGGAAGTCACCAATTAATAAGCTGGCTTGAAGAATGATAGGAAATCCATAGAGTATTGTTGAAAGAGGGAGAAAAATGTTGGAATATATCCATAATGAGGGTGTTTCACAAAAAAGGACAAGAGCAGATTCTCTAAATTTTACGCTCTGTAGGTCCAAAATTTTACCTCCTTACTGCTACTGAGCATTTATTCTTTCTCAGTAACAAACTCATCACTTCTTTTGTTACAGTTTCCTGTTCTTCCACAGCAACCTTTAAACTAATGTTACCTTTTGGGGGGGGGGGGACTGGCTTATTGTTTGCTTTCTTCCCTAATTTTCAGTTCCAAGTGTTCCGTGATCTGTGTTTCTCGAGATACAATTTCATTAAAGTAAGCTCAGAGAACATCACTAATGAA
Source organism: Hydrophis major (assembly GCA_033807585.1). Classification (NCBI taxonomy): domain Eukaryota; kingdom Metazoa; phylum Chordata; class Lepidosauria; order Squamata; family Elapidae; genus Hydrophis; species Hydrophis major. The sequence goes on from CM066329.1 coordinate 192,382,378, forward strand.
ATTCTGATTATACAAGTTACTCGGTGTTTATTACCAATGCCTTTCCCTCTTCCAGAAGCACTAAGGTCAAAAAATAGCAACAAAGGTAAACAACCAAGATTCTATTTGGAACTGTGCACATTTATTCTGGTAAATGAGCCCAATAAAGATCATTTTGATTTGATTTCTGGGCAAGTCTCACCTCTTGAACTACTGAAGAGTAGCATGTCCCAAAAAAAGCTCAAGGACGTTTAATATGCTAAAGAACTGCTCTTTGTCAGGTGCAAGTGGAAAGCTTCACTCCTTGGACATGACACAATATTTCTACCACATGGATTTTTCTCTGTTATTTCCAGTTTTGTCAATGAAACTAGGACCTTGCCATAGTTTTGAATCTAAACAGGATGGCCTTAGTTGTTTTATAGTAGAGTATCCTACTCTCCTTTTTTTATCCTCATCATTAGTTTGCAATGCAGTGGTACTAGACCATCCTTTCGTAAAGGCAATTTGCCTGCTCTCTCTGTGCAAAGTTGAGAAAAAGAATATAACATTTATTTATCCCACCTCTACGAAGCCCAGTTTTTTTCAACACATCTATTATCATATAGGTCTCTCGTTCACTCACCAGTTAGGTTGGCCAAGGAGGGAGATGCACCATCAGCACAAGCTACTTGCTACTACAACCACTGAGGTTCACTGAAGTGGAACCAACTTGTGTCCTTCTTAATTTCCTTATTTACATATGCCCCCTATCTCCAAAAGCTACAGTACAGCTAGCCTTTCTTCCTTGCGATCTTGATTCTATGGGGTGCTAAGCAACCTTGGCTCCCACAACTCATTGAGCATTTAGGACAAACTGGCACTTCGCAATACCTCTGGCAAACATTCAGGTCTGTGCTTCTGCATTAAGTATTGGATTTTTCCAAAAAGGGAGGAAAAAAAGCATAATAGGAGAGAGAAGGAGGAAAAAGTTGCATGCTGAAGTTCAGCTGAATTCTAAGTCACTGTTGTTGCTTTGCTCAATCCTTTGAACAGTTTCTTTTTCAAATGGATTATTTTCCTTCCCCCTCCCTCCCCCTATATTTGGTTCTCATGTTCTGGTCAATTGGGTCTGTTTTAATATTTGTTTTTATTTTAGAATTACTTTTAAAACCTATGTATGCTTTTTTTCTCTCCAAATAATCAAACAGGGACTGAGTTTTACTTGACTTTATAATTGTGTATTTGGGCAACACTTCAAGCATCAGTTGGAAGAAAGGATGTGACTTGCAAGTGTTTGAAAAGGATATAGAAATGTGGTGCGCTAAAAATATACACCATGCCAGCCTTTTTGGAGGCAGACAATTAAAATAATCTGTGTGTATTTTCTGTAAGCTCCCATTCTTCATGTGACTCTCAATGGAGAGTCTCGGCAGTTCCCCTGCTTCTAATTAAAAGTGTCCTTGAGTTCAAAATTTATTTTTACACTATAAGAGAGAGATTTGGACTGGCTCAGGGCTGAGCTGAAGGCTGAAGCAGAGGAAATAGATTTGCAGAAGGGAAATTGACCCTTCTGAAATGTTTGATTTCAATGCAATCGGACAAGAATAAAGGTGTCAATGAAAAACAGGAAGAATTGTCTTCATTTGGGTAATATATATATGGCATTCTAATCTTATCATCCCTTTCTCCAGCTGGAAATATTCTTCCAAGGACATCTGTCTCAGGGATATCCTCTAGGTCTGAGTACAAGAGAGTTGTCGCATGGCAGCACCCAAAGTCTTTTTTCATTTAAGACCCAGCTGGGCTGCCCAAGAGGGCTCATCTCAAGAATCCCCTTCCAACAACACAATTCAAAAACATCCATTCTTTGGCACTCATCCTTGCTAGAGGAGATGTTCTGTAGAATAATCCCTTATCTCAGATGGATCTATGTGTGCCTGTGTGGAATTGACCCTGGGCTATTTGCTACTGCCCCAGAGAGATTACAAACCCTGCATAGACATTTGAGCCTCCTCAACTAGTAGTGGGATTCAGCCAGTTTGCACCAATTCAGGCAAACTGGTTGTTAAATCCCCGTCCCCAGCTATCAAAGTGGATCCTGGTCACTGCACTGCAATGGAGAAACAGGCAATGGAGCAGTTGGCACAAAGACAGGAGAAAGCTGCTTTCCCTCTTTCTTCTCCCTGCTCTTCCTTCCCTCATGCCAGCCACCCCGTTTCCCATTTCTCCATTGTGGCCTAGTGACCAGGATCCACTTTGATAGCAGTGGGAGATAAGAGCCTTGGTAGGACATTGGTTAGAATTCAGTAATGCAAGCTACTTCTGCAGCCCAGCTGCCTGCAATTTTGGCAGATCAAATCCCACCAGGCTCCAGGTTGACTCAGCCTTCCATCCTTCCGAGGTGGGTAAAATGAGGACGCAGATTGTTGGGGGCAATAGGCTGACTGTGTAAACCACTTAGAGAGGGCTGTAAAGCACTATAAAGCAGTATATAAGTCTAAGTGCTATTGTGATTGCTATTAACAACCGGTTTGTCCAGTGTCAGGTTGGCCGTCGTGGAACACATATCCCACATGTGTGGTGGAGCTGGAGGATGGGGATGGGCCATGCCTTCCATGACAGCCAACCTGACCCTGGGTGAACTGGTTATTAAATTATTTTAATCCCACCACTGCCTCAAACCATCATTAGAAACTGGGCTGTGATGTCCCAGATATCACTCCATCAACCACAATATGCAAATATTTTTTTTTAAAATGATGCTCTAGATTTCAAAAGTCACACAGCAAGATTAAGAGGGAAGAAAAATGTGATTTTTTTTTCTGAGTAAGGGGTTTATGCAGACATTGTTTCAAAGCAAAACAACTTTCTGTGTTATCTAGCTGCCTCTAAAGCAGCCTAGGAACTTGCAAGCACTTCCATCTTGCAGAGTGAGAAATAAAAAGATAACTTTAGCGTGATGCCTCAAGGGAAAAGATCTTGCTTTTAATAGAGATTGCCTGTAGGCAAATGAAAAAAGGGAATCTCTGGGCTAAATAATCAGAGGGAAAATGGCAGGAGGTCAAGGTCTCAGACATAGCAATTTTGCCTGGGGGGGGGGGGCTGAGGGAGGCAGTTGCTGAAAGTAAAGCCAATTCATCAAACAAAGCTGTAATTGTAGTCATATGAAGTACATATAACTCCCATTCATGCTAAATAATTGGTATATTGACTGAACAATTTGTTTTAAATAGGTCAATTGTATCTTTCCAGATTGCTTTTCAAATATCATGATTACAACATTAAGTGGTAAGTGTGTGTTTGTGGTTCTGCTTTATAGTGTTATGAACTGCATCCTGTTTTCCTGGTGGGTGAGAGGAAAGCATCCCACTTACCTGGCTGGCCTTCCTCTTGTGCAACTTCTAGCTGGGACCTCTTTTCCATACCAGTTCTTGAAATACCTTGGCAGAAATGTAAAGCAGTCCAATCAGTATTCTAATGATTTTCAGCCTTCTATTCTTTCAGTGTTGTTCCCCTGACTTCTCTTCCTGGATGTCTTGCTACTGTTCACCCAAAGATTTCACAATGAACCCAGTGTTTTCCTTTGGTACTTTAAACACAGCGCACGCAACACATTCTCTCAAGACCCAGAACTAAGTTTTGTTTCTGGTTTTTTTTTTTTTAACAGCCAGGGATGAAGGATACATTTTAAAGAGAGGCTTTCACAGCTAAGGAAGCCTCAACAATTTGCCCTGAACTGAGATCACCTATCTGACTCTCCATCAAATGCTGCTTTAAGATTTCTAAATACATTCCTAATAGAAGTTGATGCATATATTACTTTATTTTCTTTTCATTCTTTCAACTGAGCTTTAGAGAAAACCCTTTCACTAAACTCTATTACAGGTATTCCTCGATTTACAGCTGTTTTTTAGTAACCTCTCAAAGTTACAACAGCACTGGAAAACATGACTTATAACTAGTTTTCATGCTTCTGCCCATTGCAACATTCCCATGGTCACGTGATCAGAATTCAGGTGCTTGGCAACTCGTGGCAGTTGCATTATCCTGGGGTCTTGTGATCACCATTTGTAACCTTATTCCCAGACAGCTTCTGACAAGCAAAATCAATGGGTGAGCGGTACCAGATACACTTAGTGACCACTAAACTTATTCACTTGACTTCAGTGATTCATTTAACAACTGTGGCAAAAGAAAAAAAAAGTTTGTAAAATGGGGCAAAACCCACATAACAGCTGCCTTGCTTAGCAACAGAAATTTTGATCTCAATTGTTGCAAGTGGAGGACTAAACATATGTTTCCTTATTCAGAAAAATGCCACAAGTCCTTTCTATATGTGACTCTGTAAGACAGTAGGCACATATTTTTATTCTACTAAGTGAGTTGGTGAATAAACACAGTCAAACATTGGCGGACTTACTCTTAAGCAAACAGGCATAGGGTTGCCATGTTAGTAACAGGACTATCACTTTATTAAATAATAATATTGGGTGAGTTAAAGAGTAATCTAGTTATAAAATCAACTTTTTTTCAAGTTTAGTTTAATACAAAAGGTTTAGAAAACCACACTACAACTTTCTTCTGTGCTGACACAACAGTCACAAACCTGGGTAGAAATGACCTAGGGCAAACTCATCAAGATGCTGCTTATTTATTAATATAGCTATACACTACCAAGTGACACATAACAACAAATCTCACAGTAATGAAACGTAATGCAATTTGTTCTATCACCTTCTCTCCAACACTCTGAGAATTAAGCATTGATTACCGTAAGAACTGGGAGGAGAAGGAAAGTACAGAAAGAAATGTACACAGAGAAATCAAAGGCATCAGACAATAAAGTTTCTATTTCATCAGGCTTTTGACCTCTGGCTGTCTGAAGCACATGGGCAAATCAATCTGACCCACCAGTACAAATTCAGTTGCCTAACCTTATCATACATGTTTCCTTGAAAGTAAGTTCTAAATAAATGACATTGCAACATTTTAGTCATCTCACTGCTGGGGATTGGGAAGAAGTTTACAGAAATGAAGTGGAACAAAATTTACAAGAGAGTACAAGGAGGTCTTATAGTATTTTGTAGAGTCATTACAAGAAATACTGTCATGATCTCAGGTCATTTCACCTGATTAATTTATGAAAGTTTATGTTGCAATACATTCCTTAAACTTAAGATACCAAAATACTTCACTGACTTGAGATAGTAGTCCTTCTATGGCATGGAAAAAACTGATTTTTAGGCAATTTTGGGCATTGTCAAGGAAGGAAGGTAGGAAAGAGGGAAGTTTCTTCTCAATGATGCCATTTTGACAAGTCAGATTATTTATATTCTACAACTGAACATTGAGCAACATATAAAATAAATTCATGTGATAACTAAAACAACAAATTCATTTGAAGTTCTAATTTTTAACCTCCAATGGCAAAATAATCCTTGAACATTAATTCACATATTAGAATCTCAAGCTTGGAATATATACAATTATATCATAGTTTGAAATGCCATTAAATGTTTTTTGTCAAACACCATGAAGTTGAAGCTGTATCCAAATTCTGAATCCATTTTCATTCTTCATTTGCAAACACACAAGCCAAATGCTTTCAAGATTTCATATTGAAATATTCCATTCTGTTCTCTTTGATATTTGTTCATGTATGGTGTGCTCATAAGATTTTCCATGGTGAGTGAGGTCAGTTGTGTTATGTCTACAGTCAATATGATGTACAATTACAAGTAATATACTGAACTTTTGTGGGTAACCCTTTTTTTCAAAAAAGCAGGATAGATTTCAAACATTGCTCCCTCCCTCCCTCCCTCCCTCCCTCCCTCCCTCCCTCCCTCCCTCCCTTACTTCTTCCCTCCTTCCCATCCATCCATCCATCCATTTCTTCCTTCTGGAGAAAATAATAATTCTTAAAGCTCTTACCTATACTGAAAAATGATATATGTTTTAGCATGATACATAATAATGATCTACAATAGGGACAAAGAAGCCATATTTACTATGACATCTATTAGAGGTACTCAGGATTGCTGAGCTACAACATTGCTTGACTGATTGATAGATTGGTTTTCCCCTACAATATTCCTCAACATTAAGTATTATCTCACATCTTCATCATGAATAAACTTGTTTTGACATCATAATAAGTTCAGTGTAAGAGTTTTAAGTGGGGAACGGTGGGTTTAGTTCTCTACTACGTTATAAAAGTCTAGTGACCTTCGAGAATCTCAGTCTAAATTATCACAAGCAACAGCTGGGAAAATTGGTATATACAGTACTCAATTCTCTTCAAGAAGGACAATATACACATAGATGCAAACAATATTCTCTCTGTGTTATATAGTCACTGGTTTTATAGCAAGCAAATAGATTAATAGGCTACCAAGTCAGCTGTTCCACCCCTCATTAATTTTGCTTTGAAACAGTTTTGCTTTATATTGTTTTCAGGTAGTCAGAGATTCATTTTATTCCCCAAAGACAAACATAATGAAATGAATGGGTAGATCTTATCATAAAGGCATTAAATGGGATATCCAAATGAAACAGTAGAAATAACAAGAAGGGCAATAAAATCAGCCTAAAGGAGCCTTGGAATCTGTTTATTGCCATTGAGTAACTCTTAAAAAATGTTTTGAGAAACAAAACTTTCTTAGCCTTGCTAAGATACAACTAACCGTTAAGAAGTTAATGTATTACAGTCTAATGTGTAATAATCTCTACACAGTTTATTATAGGTTGTTGTTTTTTAAAGAATTGCTGGAAGATATCCCACTGAGCTAAATGCAGTTTCATCCAGTTTGAACATTTCGGAATAAAGTTTAACTCTCCACTGAATAAACAGTTCAACTGAATTTCAGTTCAAAAAACTGAATGTGTTAATGGAGGGGAAGAGAGAGAACTAAGCAATATCAGTCTGTTCGGTATCAACAACTTTTTATTTGTTATTTATTTATTTATGGTATTTATCAGAGACCCTCCAGTTTTGATGATCTTCAAATTCCATAATTAAAAGAGGGTTGCTAGAATGTTGTAACCCCTTTGGTAGTACATATGGAGAATGGAAGAGGATTATTTATTTATTTTAATGTATAACAATGGAAAAGGGTGTTTCATAACAACCCTCCAACTCTTTCTTCATCCTTCCTTTTCCTCTGTCAGGTATGTAATAACATTCAAGGAAGATGACCCATTACTTGATTTAAAACAAAGAATTCCAGATTTTGGCCTCATAAATATTCATATTCTGACATTGTTTTGATATTCCAATGAAAGGTTACCAGAAATGTACTTGTCTTGGTGAGCGTGGGCCAAAATTAAATGATTTGCTGATATCATCCTATGTGAGATAATTTTCAATCTAGATAGTCAAACAATTAAAGAGATCATTGATCAGCCATGACTTTTTCTTCTTACCAATTTCTACACCAGAGAAAAAAGGAACACTTTGAAAAGATCAAATCACTAATTTAAGAATTAAATAAATGGATCTTATTGGCCCTTTTTGTATTTAAGTCAACAATAATTTAGAGATAGAAGAATCAGTATGTGGGTTATATAGTAGTTTGAAGTGCCAAATGGATTTACCTGAATGGAACATCACTGGAAGACTCTCAACATGAAAGACAGCAGAAACTCCCAAGTGGTTTACTCATATGGAAGGATGAAGCATAATATTACAAGAGGCTGTGACACTTGGATCTCTTAGCACAACAGGCTAGCTGTCATGTTTACTGTAGTTTGACTCAGCGCAGGAAGCACAGATAACATAAAATAATTTGGAAAGAAGCCAGTAATGCTATAAGAAGGGATAAACAAGCTGGGAGCAGTGACGTCACACCGTATCCTGAGGAAAGCAGAAACAAGGAATCTTCATTCCCAGGCAAATAGTAAATGGATGAAGTTATCTTGCAACACATTGTTAGCAAACATTCCTGAAGAACTCTGCCATCTCTCTCCTTTATTGCAGGCCAATCTGAAAGCTTGAAACACAAATGTCAACAAATCAAACCATGCCATGATATTGGTGCTAATCTGGGCCCAATTACAGTCACTGCTATAATTGCATTCTCCATGCTTTTCAAAACAGAAATTTGTTTCTCTTTGTTCTTACCCACCTAACATTGTTCTCCACACACACCCTGAACTGTTTATGAAGACTTCAGTAACCTCAAAGCCCACTTCCCATTGAACAACAAAACAAAGAAACACAAAACACGCTGGACCATTGTGTCCCTCAGGTTTTTTGCTTAATAATGCGCAGGGATGAAGCATTATTGCATGGAGATCTTGTTGTCTACTAAGAAGGCATTCTTCAAGGACACATAAATTGTGGTAAACACAATGGCCTCATTTTAAAGCAAGGCTTTATTTATCAATGATATTTCTGATTAGAAATGCACAGATGTACTCAACCTTTCTGATTGACAAACCATGTCATGTTTCTTAAATTGTGCTGTTGCTGAAGGAGAACATTTTTCTGATGCTTGAGCATTAATCAGTGTTATGACTATCTAAATACTTTATGGTAGCGGCAAATGTTTTCTAGGCAGTGGGAGGGGAGGGGATTGGAGGGGAGTGGAACTGTTTTATAGTTCATCCTCATTTGTCTGTAATAATGCCATAAACAGATTCCTGGTAAACTTTCCTGTTTTGCATGGCCTTCAGATGTTGCCTTTGTCACAATCACATCCATAACTGAGGCAGCTTAATGTCACATTTAGCTGCTTCAATTTTAAGTTACTGCATTTTTCTCCTATCCTGATATAATTTTGCTTTGGATATGATCTTACAAACTTCATCAGTGATGGTTCTGTCTCCTTATGAAGATAGGCTTAATACTTTTTTTTGGAAGACTAGACCTAGTTTTAAAATATCATGTGCACCCAAGGTTCATTTAAACCAAGTAAGAGAGGTATGTCCTACATCTAACTTTATTAGATGTATTGCAAATTTTCCACGATTCTGCCAAGAAGGGTTTCACATGATTATAATGTTTTTATGATTTTGGTGAAAGAAGGATGCCGGTTTATCTATTTCTTTGAAGCTCCATGACTGTGCATGTTGTGTCCGCGAAATGATGCCAGGAGTCGGTGACTTCAAATCATGCTCTTTTATTTAAAGTTGGAACCGAACTGGGGCAAGGGAAAAAGCTCGCGGCTTTTATTCCTTTAGCCGCGGCGGCCGCAGCCAATGGCACCGCTTTGAATCTCCCGCGATTCGAATGGACCAATCGCGGGAGATTCTTAGCGAGCCAATCGGCGCGGCTCGCCTGACCAATCAGAGTGCCCCGCGCTTTGGCCAATCAAAGCGCGGGGATCTCAAGAATGCTAATTAGGGACAGAACACCCCTCCCCTCTTGGTTCAGTCCTTACGTCGCGTAGTCACGTAGGTAGGCGGGGCTCCGTCTGAGCCTACTGGACCTGCGCAGCTCAGTCGTAGGTTGGATCCCAGCCGGTTCGGTCGGGATCTCTGCTGCTCCTGATGCCGTCGTGGGAACCGGCTGGTCGGTCGGGCCGGGCCACTCTCCATAGCTCCCTCCTGGGCCTCCCGGGTTGGTTGAGCTGCGGGTTTCGCCGCTCCCGCTCGGTCTGTCCGGGTCGGTCGAGCTGGCCTGGCTGTTTCTTCCTGGCGAGGGGTCGTGATGGCTGCTTTCTGGTAAGTATGGCTGGTTTATTCTTCTTTGGTTTTGGTCCCCTGGGTATTCCCTCCCCCCTTGGTTTGTGTTGTGGGGGTTGGTTTCGCCTGTTTGTGCATCGGTGGTCTCTTGGTTGGCAGTCCTCGACCTTAATTGGTCGATGTGGCGTTTCCACACTCGTCCGTCTGCTGTTTGTAGCCGGTACGAGTGTGGGCCTGTTATTTGTGTGATGACGGCCGGTATCCATAGTGGGTCTCCCGTCAGGTTTCTTGCGAAAACGGGGTCGCCGGGTGCGAAGGTTCGGTGTTTGCTGTTTGAGTCTGGGGGCTTCTCCGGGTTATATGTGGGGTGTAACCTGTCGAGTGGGGACCTTAATTTCCTCCCCATTAATAGTTCGGCTGGGCTCTTATTCGTTGTGGTATTTGGGGTTATGTGTTGGGTGAAGAGTAGTTTGTTTATTTTCTCCTGGATCTCCCCGTGGTCTATTTTCCGGATGGTCTTCTTAGTGAATTGCACCATCCGTTCCGCCCTACCGTTCGCCGCCGGGTGCGCCGGTGCTGTCAGCGCGTGGCGGATGCCCCTTTCCGCTAGGAATTTTTTGAATTCCAGCGAGGTGAATTGGGGCCCGTTGTCGGAAACGACGACGTCTGGGAGGCCGTGCGTTGCAAAGAGTTTGCAGAGTTCCTTGATCACGGCCTCCGTGGTTGTTGTCTTCATGTTGCTTACCTCCAGCCAGTTGGAGTAAGTGTCTACTGTTATAAGGAAGGTGTGTCCTTTTGTGGGCCCTGCGAAGTCTATGTGAATCCTAGACCAAGGTCCCCTTGGGGTTTCCCACTCTAGGACGGGTGCTGTGGGTGGATTTGGCCTAGTTTTCTGGCATCGTTGGCACCTTGCTATCCAGGTCTCAATTTGTTTGTCCATCCCTGGCCACCAAGCTTAACTTCTGGCCAGGGCTTTAGTCCTAACGATGCCAGGGTGCCCCTCATGTAGCAGTTCCAGAACCTTCCCTTGTAGCTTTTCTGGAATGACCACCCTATCCCCCCAAAGTATGCACCCTTTTAATAACGAGAGTTCCGTTTGGTGGTTTCAGAATGTTTTGACAGACTCGTCGTTGTCCCTTTCCGGCCACCCTTTCTCTACCCAATGCAACACCCGCGCCAGACGTTTGTCTTTATTAGTCTCTCGGGCAATGTCTGACGCGGTTATGGGCAGGTTGGTTAGGGTCTCTATGCTGAGGGTGGTCGTCGTGGGTGCTGGGTCGGTGTCAGGTTCCGGTAGCGGCGAGCGGCTTAAGGCGTCTGCATGGGAGATCGTCTTACCCGGTCTGTGTATGAGTCCGTAGTTGTAGGCTGCCAGGAACTCGGACCACCTTGTCATTCGGGGAGACAGAATGTTCGGGGTGGCCCGGTTTCCTGCAAGGATTCCCAGCAGCGGCTTGTGGTCGGTTATGATGGTGAAAGTCCGGCCGTAGAGATACTCGTGGAATCGTTTTACGGCGGCAACGATAGCCAGAGCCTCTTTGTCCAGCTGGCTATAGTTCCGCTCCGGTTTGGTGAGGGTCCTTGAAAAGAACGATGGGCACTTCTTTTCCGTCGGGGAGGGTATGGCTGAGGACAGCGCCGACGCCGAAGGGTGATGCGTCGCATGTGACGGCCAGAGGTAGGGTCTCGTTATACTGTATAAGGACGGCGTCCGAAGTGAGGAGGTCCTTTGTTCTTTGGAAGGCGGCTTGCTCGCGTTTCCCCCAAGTCCAGGTCGCCGCCTTGTCCAGGAGCCTATGCAAGGGCTCCGCCACCGTCGCCTTTTGGGGCAAGAAGACATTGTAAAAGTTAAGTAGCTCCAGGAATGCCTGTAGTTCCGTCTTCGACTTGGGTGTGGGGGCTTCTTTGATGGCCTTGATTTTTTGGTTTGTGGGGTGAATGCCGTGACGGTCTAGGAGGTATCCTAGGAATTCTACCCGTTCCGTGCATAGCTGGCATTTCTCCCTCTTGACTTTGAGCCCGGTCTCTTTGAATTTGGTTAGGACCTCCCTTAGGCGACCCTCTAGTTCAGCTTGGTTGGTTGCCAACACTAGGACGTCGTCGAAGTAAGGTACCACCCCCTTGATGCCTTGCAGTAGTCTTTCCATTAGGCTTTAGAATATTCCCGGTGCCACGCTGACTCCGAATTGGAGTCGGTTACATTTAAATGCCCCCCGGTGGGTGACTATGGTTTGTGCTTCTGCCATTTGCTCGTCGACTGGCAACTGTTGGTATGCCTGGGCGAGGTCGAGCTTGGCGAAAACCTTGCCCCCTCCCAGTGAGTGCAGTAGGTGTTGCACTACTGGGACGGGGTAGGCGCTTTGTTGTAGTGCGCCATTTAGGGTGGCCTTATAGTCCCCACAGATCCTCACCGACCCATCGATCTTGATCGGGGTGACTATGGGGGTCTCCCACCGGGCGTGGTCTATTGGTTGTAGGACCCCTTGCTTGACGAGCTTGTCAATTTGCTCATCTATCTTGGGTTTAAGTGCGAATGGCACCCGCCTTCGTTTTAGGCGTTTTGGGGGGACGTTTGGGTCTAGGTTGAATGATATAAGGGGCCCTCGGTACTTGCCTAGGTTTCCGTCGAAGACCTCTTGGAATTCCCGGGCCAGTTGCTGCTCCCAGCTGTCGTCGGTGACATGGTCGACTCCCGTGACTGCGATGCCGAGCGGGGCGTACCATTGCAGTCCCAGTAGGCTTGGGCGGTCGCGGTCGACGATTGTCAGGGGAAGCCTTTCGGTGTGCCTTTTATATGTGATGTTGAAGTGTTTGGTTCCGACTACCGGGATGCGGTTTCCCTGGTAGTCCTTTACGATGAGTCTCTGGCTGTCTAGGTTCCTCCTTTGGAGGGTAGGCACCAAGCGCTTTATTTCATGCCATGCTATCATGGAGAGGTAGGACCCGGAGTCCACCTCCATTTTGCATGGCTGGCCCTCGATGCCTACCTCCACGTAGACCTTCCGGGCATCATTGGTTATGGCGTGGCCAATGGTGACCGTCTGATGGGTCTCCTCTCTTCGCCGGTTATCGCCGCCTCGCAGGGATCGTCCGTTCCGGTCCCATCTGTTGTCCGAGGGGCGATCTCTGGTCCGGGGTGGTGTGCTCTCTCTCCTCTGGTCGCTCTGGTCCCATCGTGCCGGGCTGCGGTTCTTTTTTAGGCGGCAGACACGGGCGATGTGTCCCTTCTTGTCGCAATGCCGGCAGATCGATTCGAAAAACCGGCATTCCGACCTGGGGTGGTCGCCGCCGCAACCGGCACAGTTGGTCCTCGACTTACGACCTCGTCGGTTCCGTGGGTCGTAGCCTGTCTGGAGGCGATGGATTTCCTCCTCGTCATCGGAAGTGCCCGACGCCGAGTGGAAGTCGCCCTGGTGGGTGGTCGTCTTGGGTTGGGCCTCGGTCGACCTCGCAGTGTTGTTGTTTCCGCTGCAGTCCCCAGTGTTTGGTCTGCGCATGCATTCGGCGGATGTTCGGGTTGCTTCGGCGGCTGCGGTGAGGTGTCTGCTAGGCTGATGTTGCCCTTGGCCATCAGCCGGCTCTGGAGGACGGGGTCCCACAAACCGAGCACGATTCTGTCTCGCAGGGCGTCGTTCAGGTTGTCGAATTCGCAGAGCCCCCCTAGGTGCCGTAGTTTGGCGACGAAGTCGCTGAAGCTCTCACCCGACCGTTGGTCCCGACAGTAAAATTCGTTGCGTCGGATCAGGATGGGTACCTCTGGAGCGTAGTGCCACCAAAGTATTGGCTCGAGGACGTCCCAGTCCATCGCGGTCGCATCGGTGGGTTTAGCAAGCGCCTTGGCCATCTTGAATACCTCGGTCCCACAGTGGGTCAGGAAGACGGCGCGCTTCATGGGGCCGGTGGCGTCCTTCAGGTCGCTGCACTCGAGGAACATGCAGAATCGGTCGGAGTACGATTCCCAGTCCTCGGTGGCGGGGTTGAAGGGTGCGGGGGTGCGATTTTCGCCATCATGGTGGTTCGTCTGGCTTCCGTCGGACACGTGGTTCGGTTCAGGGTCTGGATCCTACCTTCGTCGCCAGTGTTGTGTCCGCGAAATGATGCCATGAGTCGGTGACTTCAAATCATGCTCTTTTATTTAAAGTTGGAACCGAACTGGGGCAAGGGAAAAAGCTCATGGCTTTTATTTCTTTAGCCGCGGCGGCCGCGGCCAATGGCACCGCTTTGAATCTCCCGCGATTCGAATGGACCAATCACGGGAGATTCTTAGCGAGCCAATCGGCGCGGCTCGCCTGACCAATCAAAGTGCCCCGCGCTTTGGCCAATCAAAGGGCGGGGATCTCAAGAATGCTAATTAGGGACAGAACAGTGCACAGGTTACCTCTAGTGCTTCTGGCAACATGAATACCTGGACTTGCTGCTGCCATTACTATCCTCTTGCAGTACTTGTCAATATGAATAGTGATTGATTATTTATTCCCTCCTGTACCACCTTAGGCCCTTCCTCTTTGCTACCTACATGTCAGCTGGGTTATTTTCAAAGATGGGTTTAATGCTCTTTCAGAAGAGTGCTACACCCTTTTTCAGAAACAGCCCAACTCAAAGGTGCCATGTACAGATCTCCCGCACCCTGTTGGCTACAAACACCTACTTACTCTAGCCCTAATTGGCTCGAAATACATTAAAGAAAGTGATTGATAGTTAATTTTCCACTGGCTGACAATGTTTTGTGGGAGGAGAGATAAAGGCAAGAAAATCCATCAACTGCTTTCCTTAATTTGATTCCCATTAAAGTGGACAGAACCAATCATTGGCCAGAGGCAAAATAATACTCAGGTATCAATAGAAAGTATTTTCTTTCAACATCCAAGATGTATCTAGCTGGTTCTGTTTGTGATTATTACTCTTGCAGAATGCCTAAATTCCCAAAACTATTCCCCACCCCTACCTCACAAGCTTGCAGTGAGACTGATAGTAAACAGGAGAAACTGGCCCTCAAATCACATCAAAATCTGTTACCTAAGTAGGGACATGTTTGTTATTCCTAATGGATTTAGTGATATGATTTTAAACCATCCTCAGAACTAATCATTGATGATAAATAATTTCAGGGGCCATTTTATTTAATATTCAATAATGTTTGACACCACTATTGAAACTGCATTACTCTAGTCAGAGGAATTGTTTAAAATGACAAATCATTACCATGGTAAGGGTATTTTTCAAAATATTTTGGAATGAATGTTCCATCAGTAAATCTGCAATCCATAAATTGCTTGAAAAGTTTGATTCCATCACTGATTATTACTTTTACAATTACACCACTTTCCTAAATAAACAGTAAATGATAGATAGATGATTGATGATAGAGAGAGAGAGAGAGAGAGAGAGAGAGACTGCATTCAGCATTTGCTATTATGGATAAAAATGAAGAAAGATTAATTGCCCACATCCTCCCACAGAACAGGGAAGAAATTGTGCAACTTGCTATATTAAGATTCCTAAACTCTAAAATAAATAAACCGAGTTTGTTTTCATCCATCTTACTGTACTTTGCAACTTATCAGGAAATAATGAATAACCAATTAGATCACTGGTTTTCTGAAGAACTAGACAATTTTTTTTTTAAGCAGAAATATAACCTTGGCTTGCACTGCAGAGGAAAATAGCAGAATGAGATTGCAGGGTTTCCCCAAAGTGAAAAGGACTGAAGTTATTTACCTGTTCTTGCCTACATACGGTATTTGCACACATCACATAAATCATGAGATGACTAAAACACATTATTCTTTTAATTGCTGAAGGAACTGTTGAGTTTTTGAAATGAAGTTATAATCAGGAAACTGGTTTAGACAAGCTAAGTTTCTATAGATTCTGGAATAGATTTTTTAAAAAATAAAAATTCAGTATAGGACAAAATTATATAGAGGGCAACAGCTACATATATTTACTTTAGACTAAAATGCATAGAATAGAAATGTATAGAACTGGTGACTCCTTTCAGTGTTTGTCTTATCCATTATGTTAATTCATAACATATTACCAAGCCATTAAGCATATTGAAGTACATGCTAGAGCTTTCATGAGTTGACAGATTTAAAGCTGCAGGCAGTATTGTGGGGTACTGCAAAAATAAGTTTTCTAATTTTCCATTTCTGCAGCCTAAATGTCTGCACAGTGAAATAAAACATAAATAAATCTCAAAATAGCCAACCCCTATATATATATTGCATCACAGAACAATGGGAATCCTTAAACTGAAAAGTGGGTACAAACAGATCTGGCTAGAAATAAGTTATGTACAATTAATTTTGGATAATTAGTGCAAATTTGACGGGAAAAAGTTCTATATTCCAAGAACAGAATGTTAAGTCAGGACAGGGCTTTTTTTTTTAAAAAAAAAAAAAAGGTTTCCCATTCATACTGTCAGGTTGCTCTGCTAAGGTAACTATTTTAACATCAATGCAACCAAAGTAATTATACATTATAATATTGGAAGCATCAGCCACTTCAATTATAGAAAGAGGAACATGATTTCTGATAAATGAAGCTGAATGTAGCAAGGTGATACTGTTTCTTTCATAGGAGAGAGCTTGTCTGTTTTTCCTATATTTTGCAATAAAACACATTAGGTCTTCCTGCTTTTAGAAAAAGCAAATACTCCATGCCTGGAAATACTTCCAAATAATTCATGCTAAAATTACTATTCCATACTACCAGCTGAATATGCTTCACATGATGTCCTCATTTATACCTAGGTTTAAATTTAGAAGAATAGTCCTAATTCTATATTGAGTTTTCCTTTCTTTGTAAATG
Source organism: Hydrophis major (assembly GCA_033807585.1). Lineage (NCBI taxonomy): Eukaryota > Metazoa > Chordata > Lepidosauria > Squamata > Elapidae > Hydrophis > Hydrophis major. The sequence continues at coordinate 192,398,776 of CM066329.1, forward strand.
ACATCAAAACCTGCATTTAATGTGCAAGATTGAGGCCACCCAAATGACTGATCTATGTCACCTTGAGGCTCTATGCACTCTTACAACTGTTAACTGTTAAAGAAGAGTTCTTTTCTAATGTCTTTACCCATTTTTCTTGCACCTGCAAAAATTTGACCGTAAAGTATATTTTCTATTTCATTTTCCCTCACCTGGTTCTGGAGGTTGGAAAAGAACCATTTCAAAGTAGGCAAATATCTTTTTCTGAGCGATGGTCAATGATAGAAAAGAACTTCATGAAAACTGGAACATCCATGGAATAATGTCAAAGAAGGCCATGTTCTGGATCTTTCCACTGTCAGCTTTCCCATGTAGACCAGATAGGAAACATGACCAGATGACCTGATTCTATTTTAAGGAAACATTAACAGAATCTTGCAGATCTGAAAGTACAATTCTTCCACCCTGTGTTTTGCAATCTGAGAAGTCAAGGAGGGTCTCTCCTGAAGTCTCTTTCTTCACCCATTATACAATTGTGGGCCATGCCCTCTCTTATCCAAAAAGACAGCCTCTCTTCACCATAGTTTTCAAGTCTTTCTCACATACCTTTATAGCCTCAAGGGAAAGTGTGCTTGGCAAAATCTTTTCAATAGAAGAGAAGTTTTCAGTGGGGAGATTTGAAAAATCTGAATGATCTCTGGTCACCTTTCTGGAATTTTAAAAAAGCTCAATCCTATAAACACTTTCCTGGAAGCAAAGCCCATGAATGTGATGAGAACTAATTGCAGAATTATCAGAGATACAATAGCCAGGCTGCCAAAATCCAGGAAACTGACAGATGGCATCAAAGAGATAAGAAGTGCTAAATTTTTGTCATTATCTCCTGGATTACCAGTTTTTTGCAATCTACATGTCTCTTATTTGTTATAGGACAGTTCTACAATGATCTTAAGCTCATTCAAGTGATGACATGATTGCAATTTTAATGAATTACTTAGTTTCTTCCTATTAATTAGAAAACAGATTCTTAAACATCTTATTAATATTTATAATAAAATAATTGCAGATAGCAACTGCTAAATATTGCCCCTTTTATGTACATTGGAAAAAAGATTGGTTGAATTATCAACTAGATATATGAATCCCAAATAAATTATCAATAAGTTTTTTGAATTTTACAAATAATCTTCAACTTATGACTGTTCATTTAACAATAGTCCAAAGCTACAATGGCCTACAATGGCCCATCCTACAATGGCTCACCCTTGAAGTTATAACCATTGCACCACTCTTGCAGTCACATGATCACAATTCAGGCATTTGGCAACTAGCTCAAGGCTGAAGTGTCTTGTGCTCATATGATTATAATTTGCAATTTTCTCAACAAGCAAAGTCAATTGACCAAGCTGGACTCAATAATCTCATGATTCACTTAACAGCTATGATAAAAATGATTGTAAAATTGGGTTCTGTCATGTGATGGCTTGCCAAATGACCAGCAATTGAAATTCTGTCCCAATTGTGGGAATAAGTCAAGGGCTATCCTGTACTTCAGATCTTGAGTTACCACTTTTTTAAAAGTAGCAGCTTAAGGAAAATTTTTCAGAAAACATTATGTTTCTACTTCTTGAGACTTTCCCATCTCTTTCTTCCTCCCCGCAGGGAAACCAGAATAAGATATTTGCATAGCTCTTCATAAACTTTACCATAAAACTTCCCAGAGGAACATGCTGCCCATATAATTGCCAGTAAAACAGATTCACAAGAAACATAGAAATAAGTAACCTAGATTAATAAATTCTGAAGTGACAGGTAATAGGCAAAAGGGCAGGTAAGCAGTTGAGAAATAGGATGAAAAAAAATCTCTTCAAGTTAGGAGTAGAAGATCAGGCTGAAGAAGATATGGGCCTCTTAAAATTCTCTCTTCCTCAGCAGGTTTATAAAATTATGGGTCAATGGTGCTCAGTTAGATACCATCCTCTCTGTTAATGAGGACTTTAACTATGTGACAAACCAGCTTGAAAGACTTTATCCTAATATGGTTTCTAAAGCACATAGCAAACAAAAATAATTAAGTTGCAAAATATTTCATGTATAAATACTTCATATTGGTTTTTACATTTGTTCTTTTTGACTTTACAATTGTGCTTGGTCAAATGACCATTGTATGAGTTTCAGCATCTGTTGATCAAGAACTCTGATTTTGATTGATCCTCAACTTACAACCATTGTTTGAAATTACAACAGCACTGAGAAAAAAAGAGTGACTTATGACTGAATTTCATACTTACAACTGTTGCAGTTTCCCCATGGTTTTCAAAATTTGGATGCTTGACCACTGGCTTTTACCTGTGACAATTGCAGTGGCCCAAGGTCAAGTCACTTTTTGCAAACTTCTGAGAAGCAAAATTAAAAGGAAAACCAGATTTCCTTAACAACTCTGTTATTAACAACTGCTGTGATTCACTTAACAATTGTGGCAAAAAAAAGTAAAATGGGGTAAAATTCACTTAACAACTGTCTTGCTTAGCATCAGAATTTTTGGGCTCAATTGTGATTGTTAAGTTGAGGGTGATTCACTTAACAACTGTGGCAAAAAAGATCATAAAATGAGACAACTGTCTTGCTTAGGAACAGCAATTTTGAACTTGGTTGTGGTCTAAGTTGAGGGGTACCTGTAATGGTTTAATAAAATGTAACAATTTGACCCAGGCTTAAACTATACTGCTCAAAGAATTCAATGGATGTATTGTTAGTAAATAATACAGAGTTTGCAGAGCTGCTTATAGAACTATTCTTGCACTATAAATTTAAGGGCTTCTTTTTCATTTTGACTGTGACATATTTATGTTATATTCCAAATGTCCCCCAAAATTGCATTTAAATCATAGGTATTTTCTCCAAGTAATATTAGAAATATACAATTGAATTGCACTTTTGTATCAATAATTGGTCAAACCAAACCTTGCCCATTAAAAGCTAATATATCAGTGGAAAGTGGCTTTTAATATGGAGGAACATTAACATGCTCAGAGAGCTTTTACAAATGCTCTCAAAAGGTCATTGTTAGGGATAACATTGGTTACCTAACTTAGTTTGGGTAAAAATAATATATAAACTATGTTAGTGAGTTTAAGTGTATGTATCACTTTAACTGTAAAACATGTATTTTGGGTGCGGTTGTAAAATCACCATAAGAGGGAGCAAGAGGGGTTTCCGGTTTCGCGTGGCTTCGGGGCAGCAGGAATTCGCGACAGCTCACGATTCCTGCTGTGCTAGCCGCCGAGGTACCCCCGATCCAGATGGGTCAGGGGGATATGGCTGCCCTGTAGGGACAGCTGAAGAGAGAGGGGAGTCGGACAGGGGGTTGGGGGTGTCGCAGACCCCCTCCCCCTCTGGAAAAACCCCTTTTTCCCAAGGCGGTGGAGCGGCGGTCAGCAATGGCCGCCACAAAGAAGCCAACAACCGGGTAAGATTGCGCTGGAGGAAGTAAGAAGAGTGAAAGTGCTGTCTGAGCCGGGTCAAGTAAAATCTTTCAAATTGGTTGGAACTGAGCTGTCTGAATTGCTGGAGAATACATTGTATCCCTAAGAAGATCGAAAGCGGCGGAGAAGCTGTTAAAGGGAACTTTTTTTTTTTTTCTTCACTCTCCCACCCCATGGAAACAGCAGATATGTTTGGATATATTCGACATTGAAAGTGAATTGTTTTGAGAGTTGAAGCTAAGGGACAAAAGGGTTTTTGGACATTGAAAAACTTAAGAAATTGGAAAACCCTTGTTGGAGGTATGGATTTCTGATTATTTAAAATTGATATTGCAAGTGGGAAGGGAGAGGAAAAAAAAATTGGAGCAGAAGCTGAAAAAGGAGGAGATTGCCTAGAATCCCAAAGAAAGGTATATGGTAATTGGACCTCTTTGATTAAACATTAACCCCAGAAAGAGAAAGAGAAGAAGGAAGAAAAGTATTAATTTTTGGAATTTTTTTTTTTAATTATTCTTGATTAAAAATATTTGTGGTTGTTTTGGGAAAAGTTTCTTTTTTCATGATGGCATCGCTTGTGGATGAACTAAAGACTGAATATCAAAAATATAAAAAAGAAGATACTTTGGGCAGTTTGTTTCAATTCTTAGAAATGGCGTTATGTACTTATGAAAAGTTGACTACGCAGCAGAAGGACTGGGACAAAGAAGAAGAAGAAGCCATCTTTGATGAACAATGGGTTCTTTCCGGGGAGGAGGAGAAAAAGGATAAGAAAAAGGGGATTTTAAGAATTATAAAAACAACCAAAGAAGAGAAAAATGAGCAGAAAGGTGGAGGCAAGGTTAGAAAGCAAAGGAAAGGGAGTAAGAAAAGGGAGGAGGAAAGACAAAGGGGTAAAAAGGGCAAGGAGAAGAATAAGCAAGAGAGAAAGGGGGGGAGGAGAAGCCTCAATGGGGGGAAGCCAGATTTAAAGAAAAAAAGTTTATTCAGAGACAATGGGTGAATTTAATTTAGGATAAAAGAGGGATTCTGGAGGGTACATAAGATTGTGTTTTTTATATGTGTATTTAGAGTATAAAATTCATTGTGTAATTTTAGAATCTTTTAAACAGAACCCCAAGAAAAATTGTTATATGAAGTACTTTTAAGTTAGGGTAATGAGTTAAAGGTGTCACTCCAGTTAGTGTATAGGAGAAGTATAGTAAAAGAAAAAAGATGAATGGAGAGTTGGAAATAGAACAGACAAAGAATGTTATTGAAAATGGAAATAAGATATGGAAGGATATATAAAGGTTTTGTTATTTATTTATTTTTTGTATATTGATAAAAGGCAATAACATTTTAATCAATAAGAAATAATTTGGATGAAAAGGAGAAACTGGAATAAGATATGAAGTTAAATAGTTAAAGTAAATATTGATATTATAATTTGGAATCATTATGTTCTATTGGTTTGTTCTTTAATTATTATTATTTTTTTAGGAAAGAATTTATAAGCTGTTATGCCTTGATTGTTTATGCACTGTTTTTGTAAAATTGATAAAATTGGTTTATATATATAAAAAAGAAAATGATAATAAGATATGGAAGGATATATAAAGTGAATATGATGTTTGAATTTGTGTCTGTGTGAAGAGTTTCAACCCGGGATCAGGCAGCCTTCAGAAAAGATGTTTTAGTTTTGTTTATGTTTTGTGTTTTGTATGTTTATGAAAGGCAATAAAATTTTAATAAGCAAGAAATATAATTTGGATAAAAGGAGAAGTTTGGATAAGATATGAAGTTAAATAGATAATGTAAATATTGATATTACAATTTGGAGTTATTTTATATGTTCTATTGGCTTTCTTCTTTAATTTTTTTTTTTTTTTTTGAAAAGATTTTTCAAGTTGTTATGCCTGGATTGTGTATTGTTTTTTTTTTTTTTGTAAAATTAATAAAATTTGTTTAAAAAAAAAAAAGAGGGAGCAAGAGAGCTCACTGTTAGCTGGCTTGTACTGGAGAGCTGACAATGTTGGATTGATGGTGATAACTGCGTGTTTTCCCTGCTGTTGCTGAGAGAAGAAAAGGGGTTTGATTTTCTTCATATCTCTGACTGCAAAAGAGATATATTGCTGGACTGATTATTTGTAAGTTTATTGACCTCTATTTTCAACACTGGACTTTGCAACTGATTAACCCCTGGATGGACTGAACTAGTTTATGACATATGGACTGTTTTGACTATGCTATAACTCTTGCTGGAATAAAAAAACTATTTAACTGGCACAGTGTATCTATCTTACTGAGTGTAAACTACAACAACGTTTATCTTACATCATTTGCCTGCCTGCTAGACTGCCATTGCACATTCTGCTAGGGTTGTATCCTTAACAATCATAGCTGGTCAAGTATGTCTTTTATTGAAGAAATGGGAATTTGGACCTTATTAAATTTAATCTCTCCTTTAAATACAGTTGTGTTACATAATAAAACAATGCAAAGAAAAGGGCTGAATTATTCTTCAAAAGCACCTTGGCATAGAACCATCTGTATCTTTTTCTGGAGTTATAATACAGATTCAATTTATTTCAATAAATAAATGAGAATTGGATTACTCCTGGGCCCAACAGAGAGTTTGGGGGCCATTTATTTGGGGGTTTTTTAAGCCCTGACAACTCTTTTAAGAATAGGCGCTATCCTTTCAGCACCACAACAGCACATCACAGATTAAGATAAACAGAATGCAGACTCATGCATAATAATATAGATCTAAGGCTTTATTTAGAACTTGGTAAAACAAGTTTTTCATCTTTTGAAAAGAATAGTATGTAAAATGCTGCACAGTGAGTCTCAAGAACTTGGGCAATGTTAATTTTTAAATAAACTTCTGCAATGTACCTTGATAAACTGCAGCATCAGCAACAATAATAAGTATATAATTATATGCATGAAATGAAGAAAACTGCTTTTCTACAGGTTTTCTACATGTATCTATGGTATCAAAGTACCAAAATCTGTCATTTTTTTCTGCATGATTCAATATTCAAACTGACTACCGATTGGTCAGAAGTGGACCAGTAAGACTGAAAAACTTTGAGTTCCTTCAAATCAAGTTCAACCACCACTTTTGTGAGGATTTTTTTTGATCAACCTTAGAGAAGTTTTTTCTCATTGCCCTGTTTCAGGATATGGTTGTTGTTGTTTTGTTTTTTGTTTTGCTAGTTCAGCTAGCTTCTGTATATCCTAATGGTATACAATCTGAGAATTAAACTGTTCAGTTTTTGACATTTAGCAAGGTCAGCAAAGTACTGTGGAATAAGTGAGCATTGAAACTACAAAGCACAATAAATGGAAATGGAGAACACATTCTCTAATTCCCCTACTATTCCATATTTGTGTCACATAAAAATTGACACCACTATTTACTGAATATATTTCCCTGTAAAGGATACTGTAGTATATTACAACTCGCATGATCCAGACAGACCAATGATCTCTTGGCCATTTCAAGTAATATCTTAAGTACCAAATTGATGCCCTCATCTCACCCCACTCCATCACCATCACCAAGTGGTGATTCCTCAACCAAATCTGGTTTTCATCTCTGGAGTACCATCATCACATACTGTTATTTCCAAACCAAGCACCAAGAGATGACATGGGATAATTTGATCCAGTGATAGGAAGAGAAAACTGAGATGAATTAACAGTTAAATCCAAAGCTAACCTAAAAAGAGACTAACTAAAGCCCAGGGAAGTGAAAATACCAGCAATGTTGATGTCTACATGCCTGTTCAATTGTACCCATGGATTGCAAGATGTAACCTTAGAAGCATGTATATAGCATTATAGAGAAGACAAAGTAGAAGAAAAGGAAGAGGAGCAAAAAAAAATATTTTCTCATGGTCACTAAAAAAAAACCACACACTACATTGTATCAGGCAAGCTTCTCGGAAACATAAGATATCTTATTCTAAAGATAAGGATTCTGCCTAGTTCTCAGGGTTTATTGGAAAGACCAGGCAAGACTACTAAAGCATCAGTATTTGGGCCAGTTTATATATGTGCAGAATTCTTTCGGGATCCTATTTGCCAAGTTGTTTATGCATTAAGGCCAGATTCAGAAAAGAGCAGCAACTGTTCTAGCTGCTTCAAATTCAGCATGCTTTCCCTCCTGTGATCGATTCTGTATTCTGCACTAGGTGAAGTTTCCAGTGTTCAAAATCACTCCCACATGCATTGTTCAACATCGAAACAAGTTTTATCTATCGATGGAGAGGTTCTAATGGTGTACCTGCCACGGGTAATGAAAGATGCTTTAGCCTGTCAAGGTAGTTAATGTCTCCACAGATCATGCTCCAGTCAATCTTCTACATCTCAATTTATAAATAGCCTCTGTAGCTTTCAGATACAGTCTACAATCTACTACTATTAATTATTCTCACTACTATGTTACCCTCAGGCCCAGAATCTGTCCAAATGTAGGCCTTTTGGATTTCTTACATGATCAAATAAAATGCATAAATGGAATAAGATATCTTATGTTTCAGAGAAGCTTGCCTGATACAATGTAGTGTGGGTTTTTTTTAGTGACCATGAGAAAAAAAAATATATTTTTTGCTCTTCTTCCTTTTCTTCTACTTTGTCTTCTCTATAATGCTATATACATGCATAAAAACAGTGAGAGTACCTGAGAAGTTATTGGCCTATATGAAGCATCACTGGTTCAAAAGTACGTGCTCTGCTAGTATCACTTGGTCTTCTTCAGCTATAATTATTAGGGAGATACACACAGAACAGGACAGTGCAGTACTGACTGACACGCGGCAGTTAGATACTGTAGATCTAATCTGTGTTTCATTTCCCTCTTCTATTTTTGACAGCCTTGTCACCAGATGTACATGGAACATGTTTAACAAGTTTGTCTGAAAGGTATTTTAGGGGATGTGTTGAAAGATAGGCAATTATTATCAAAGCACATGCAAGGGATATACTTTTCATGGTGCACATATTTTTTGTAGGAAAAGGGTTTTATAATTATAGGATAACTTTTCATTTGGACAAGCTGGACATATTATTATGATGCTCCATGAAATCCTGAGTATCACAATCAAGGTTGCTTCTGCTAAATTAACTTGGCTCTGTACTTTCCAGGCAGGCTTGTTTAAAGCACTGCACACTTCTGAACTGCACTAGAGGCTCAAAGTTTGGCATACTATATTATATCATATATTAAATGCTGTATTATATCATATATTAAATCTTTCAGACTGAAGATGTTGCCGGGTTTTGGTCTTCCATATAAGGAAACATCCAAAGGGCAGTCACCTCATCTTATAGTTCATCTTATCAAGTTAAACTCAAAAAGTAATACATGGCTACCACTAAATTTAAAATAAAATGCAGGGGATTACCTTCAGTGTTTCAGAATCATGAACTCTGTTTCTGAAATAAAGCATTTGTGTCCATTTTCTCAATGTTGCTAAATATGTAGAAGACATTTTGTGCCTAGCCTTATATGGTTTAATAACTGGTGAAATCATCTTACAAGCCATTTGTTAGATAAGGCTGCACCTGCTTGTCAAATTATCAGTATTCAAAGAGCTAAATATACCCAGGAAAAGAGGCTAATGGGGAATCCCATTTATGGGGGTCTTGATTGGCTCATTGTTCACACCAGTCTTCCCCAATCTTGGCAACCTTCTGATTCTAATTCTGGAAGATTTAGTTTGACACATCACAAAGCTTTCCAAGTTAAGGTCTTACTAAGGCATGCCTAACAAATAGGATTCTTTTTTCAAAATCTCATTTTTATGGATAGTTTGATTTGAGGGATTTTAACAAACAGGAGGTACGTTTGAAAGGTTTTCAAAAACATCTAATGGATATCAAACATACATTATTTTAAAAGTCACCATATTAGTCTGTTCCAATGGAAATTTGCATTTTCTTACAGAGCTGAGGGTTCAAATAAACGAATGGGGGCATGTGCTAATTTTCCAAAGCTTGAAGCTGTGTTTTGCAATAAGTCTAGGAAATCCATTTATCCAATATAGTTACTATTCACTGTCTGGGACAAAATGTTATTTAAGAGGAATAATTAGGAAAGAGACAAAGACACACTACAGTACCTTGTTTTCCTATTTGACAAAATTATTTCTCTTTGGGTAGAGTGCATTGAAGTGAGAACTTGAGTTATCCTTGCTTCTTTCAAAAGAGAGAAAAAAACACCAAAGTAAATTCTTTCCCTGGTGTTGTGAAATCAGTAGATTCAATTCTAGTGTAACTGAAGCATCTGGATAACTAGTGGTGGGGAGAGTATTTTGTACTAGAATAGCTCTCTCCAATCTGGCGCCATCCAGATGTCTTCGACTCGGCACTCAGAATTCCCAGCCACTTTGGCTGCTGTGGCTGAGAATCTGGACAACGTAATCCAATGCAGCTGCAGGGCAGAAGGTTGAGGAAGGCTAGGCTAGACACAACCTTGGCCTCTTCCAGCAAATCAGTGCTTAGAACCCCGATGTTACTGCTACTATATGCTTGCCTTAAAAGCAGCAAGGCCCTGCAGGGAACATAAGAGCAATGTGAGCTCAGTTTGCATCCCTGCATAGAAACAGGCCTCATCTATCCATGTAGCTGGGTGAAGTCTTAGGATTTTGAGGCAATTAAGTCGTTACACCGTTCCAAGCTGATGGGGTATGTTTGCTGGGTACCTTTCTTCTTGCCCTTCCACAGACTGAACTTCTTGTGCTGTTTTTTTTTTCTTTTTTTACTACAAAGCTTGGGGTTCTTTTGACTGTAAACTGTGCTAAACCCATGGTCATTTCACCTGTAGTCCACCTTTATAGCCACAAGATGCTTCCCCAATTAAAAATGGTAAATTGTAGTAGCTATAGAAGTGATCACATTTCCCATCTGGAGGAGAGCACAACACACACAAGATAGATGCTGTGAAGTAAACTAAGCCAAAATTTTCTGGGTTTTTTTCCTCTTGAAGTATTTGGAGGTTTCCTAGGTGATTTAGCCATATGCAGATAGTCCTTGACTTACAACTATTCATTTAGAGACTGTTCAAAGTTACAATGGCACTGAAAAAAGTGACTTAAGGCTGTTTTTTGCACTTAATGGTGGTTGCAGCACCCCCATAGTCATGTGATCAAAATTCAGATGCTTGGCAACTGGCATGTATTTTTGCCTATTGCAGTGTCCCAGGTCATGTTTGCAGCCTTCTGATAAGCAAAGTCAATTAGGAAGCCTGACTTACTTTACAACCATGTTAAGTAGTGTTAACCAGGCTCAATAACAGTAACTGTGAGAGGGATATTGGAGTCTTAATGGACAGCCAGCTAAATATGAGCCAGCAGTGTGCAGCCGCCGCCAAAAAAGCTAATGCAATCCTAAATTGTATTAACAGAGGGATACAGTCAAGATCAAGGGAAGTACTAATACCACTCTATAAAGCCTTAGTAAGACCACACCTAGAGTACTGCATCCAGTTTTGGTCACCACATTATAAAAAAGATGTTGAAGCTCCAGAAAAAGTACAGAGAAGAGCAACCAGGATGATTAGGGGACTGAAGGCTAAAACATACAATGAACGGTTGCAGGAACTGGGCTTGGCTAGTCTAATAAAGAGAAGGACCAGGGGAGACATGATAGAGGTTTTCCAATATTTGAGGGGCTGCCACAGGGAGGAAGGGGTCAAGCTATTTTCTAAAGCACCTGTAGGCCAGACAAGGAATACTGGATGGAAACTGAACGAGAGATTTAACCTGGAAATAAGGAGAAACTTTCTGACAGTGAGAACAATCAACCAATGGAACAGCTTGCCCTCGGAAGTTGTGGGAGCACCATCACTTGAGACCTTCAAGAAAGAGATTGGACTGCCATTTGTCAGAAATGGTGTAGGGTCTCCCGCTTGGGCGGGGGGTTAGACTAGATGACCTAAAAGGTCCCTTCCAACTCTGATTATCTGTATCTGTACTTTTTGTCTAAGTAAGGGATGGCTACTCTTAAGCACACATGCCTTCCTTTACTCTTCTGGTAGGATGCGGTTGGCTGAGTCCAAAGCTCTGCCTATTCCTAGAATGTATTTCCTTTAAGTGAACCTCCCTTCTGTTCCTGTTATAAAACCTGTTTTATTCAGCCTTGCTGGGACTGAATTCCTGGTCTCAGAAATGCTCATAAGTATACACCAAATGCTTCTGCCTCAGGCACAAAGAAAGCTGTGACCAGAAATCTAAGTAGGGAAGAAAAAAAGACTTAAAGGGTGGGTAAAAGCACTGGAAACACTGAAAATAAATCCTTCTCCATCATGCTTTGCTTGAGACTAGCTCCTCAAAGGAATGGACACTTGGATTTGCCCTATTTTGCAAAAACCATGCCTATAACCTGCCTCTGAATTTCATTGGATCTTTTTCATTACCGTGAAATTGAGCCATAGCCCATAGATCTTCTTTCCTTGCCTCCCCCAATAGTATTTAGGAGAAGGCAAACAAGAGTGAATAATAATGAAGTTGTACCCTTATATGAAGAAGCAATGGCTTTTCAAACTTCCCATCATTATGGTAGCCATGAGTTTAAGTGGGAAAATCTGACTCTCTTATTATACTTTGTCTCACTATGACATGCACAATGATTTAAAAATAAAAGCCATTTTGAAAGAGAAAGCTGCCAAGAAATCTGTCTAGGAAGCCTGTCTAGAAATCCTTCTGTCTTACTTAGGAGTCTTAATATCCCTAATTCGTTTGTTTTCCAATGGTCTCCTGAAAAAGCCTTCCTTGGAAATTTCTCAGAAATTTCAATCAGAAGGACCAGAAAGGGCATTGAAATGTCCATTGACCATGACCAGCTGCATCCCATCTGTCAGGTGGAAAAGGTGGGGGCAGATGTTATTATGATGCAGAAAAGCTGAGTGCTGCATGGTGTACAAGGGATTACATCATCATCTACCGCAAATAATGATGTAATAGGCAGCATGCCATGCCTAGCTCCCCCTCCACTGAAGTTGGTCAGTTCAGCAATGTGCAACATGAGGAGCATGGTCTGTGGGTTCTGGCAATGAGGAAACCCAACAAAGTAGGCGATAAGAACTGAGCATACACAGTGAAAGCAAACCAAGAAGATCAAATAATATTCAGATGTTTTGAGGCAGACTTGTTGGAATTCCTTGATAAGCAAGTAACTGCAGAAAGACTTCTATGAAAAGTAGGAAATCAGAAAAGTCAAGATAGGATAGAATGTCTATGGAGATCATCAGTCATCCAGATCATAGTTGCCCCAAAGTTGCTTTTTCAAAAGGCAACTGGATTTTCTGTGATCTTTCTTGAAGACATGTAGCTTCTCATCCAAGAAACTTCTTCAGCTTCACCCTTCTTTGGGTTATGATAGGTAGGTTCTGCCAATCTTTGTCTGAAACTCTCAGACACTGCTTTGTTATTGCTGTAATGTACTTTGCCTGGGGAACGGTCATCATTCTGAACATGTTATGATAGAGATCCCTGAAAATATATTTTAATGCAATATTGAGAAACCTGTGGGCTTTCTAGTTGTTGCTGAACTATGATTCCCAGTCGGTGCAACCAGCATGCAAAACTGATAAAGCTTTAGATCAGCCTTCACTTGAAGACTACGAGGACTTTACTTAAAAAGTGAAAAATGTTATTCTCAATAATTATTTGTCATTTGTTCTTACAATGTCACCATGTGACTAAGTCATATCATTGAACAGAACCTGTGGGTCAGCTTCTCTAAATGAAAATAGAACACACATATACTTTAAATAATTACTCGAATAAAATAGTACTATAGAAAGCACGCAATAATATCATGTCAGAGCAAAGATACAATGCAACAGCATTATACATATTAATTCTACTGTATTTCTAACCATTATTGCTACCAATGGAGTTTTCCTTTTGAGTTCTTAATCATCATTGACTTTTACCCTGACCTCTTTGTGAATACCTATCTTCTGGGACCATTTTTACTCAGATATCAATCCTCAAAATAAGCAAAATTCTCCTGAGGAGAAAATCTCTCTTGAGTCTTTCCTGGAGGGGCTGTATTTATTGTTCAACCCTAAGCGACCCCAAAAAAGAATGAGAGAGTTTACAAGCAATGGAACATTTTTTTGTCCTCAGAAAAATATCTATAGAGGAACACATATGGAAAAAGTTAGGGTGCCATTAAGATCCCTCCCTCCCTCCTTCTCTCAAAACTCCTGTTTTAGCATCAAATCAAATTCGGTATGATTGCTTCTCTTTCATTAGATTAGATTTCCTGTGCGCTCCTGATTATGAATCTTTTAAAACCCATGTGGATTTCATATTCCAATAGTTCTCAAATGAGGTAGTCTGAGAATATTGATTTCTAGGGGGAGAACACACATTCTTTACAATCAATCTTGAGTTTTTCAGGGCTACTCTCTTTCTTCCCCACACACTTTGAACCTATAACTGCTTTTGTACATGGGGCTCAATTGGCTAAAAACACAGAGGCTAAGAAAGCTAAATAATTTATAACTTCAGGTTTTACTGTCAGGCAGCTGTGATTTCTCCCTCTGTATTTCTTTTTGGCTAAGCCATTTATATTCTTCTTACTCCTGGGATTATGTTAACACTGTATTGATCCCCTAATTTTGTCTGTTTTTGATACAGAATATCAGTGGGGGGGGGGGGGAACCCACTAGTCACCCATCCAGTTTATAAATGTAATAGTCTCAACAATGTGGAATATAGAACTACTTACTGTGTTTCCTTCCCTCCTTCATGCCCTCAATCACGAAAGTGATCATGAAGAAAGCAGAGCCTGAGTTAAGAATAAAGCAATTGGAAAGTCACAACATCCACGAATCCCAGTTAAACATTTACCCCAATTTGGAGCAGCATTCTCGTTCCAGGAATCTGCTTAGGTCGTTGCTGGCATCTCAAGAATCAGGTGACAAGCAGTCCATTCGCTTGCTGCTATGCCCACCCCGTCAAAGGTGTGCTGAAACTTGCACAGAAGTCACAGGAGATATTCAGGCTAGGATTGCAACAACAGCAAGAAGGAGAAAGATTTTTAAAAATCCATTCCGAATACAAATATTTGCAGTCAAGGCTGGTTTGGTATTACCTGTTGAACTGTTGCTAAGAGACAAAGGCATTTATTTAGAAAATAAAAACAAATCCCAAATCCTATCTTTTTTTTTGTCAGTCTTCTGTTCCTTTATTTACCCTAAGTTTGAGTGGAAATTTCCAGAGCAATAAGGGGCTATTAAGGAGAATTGTGCCTTGAATGGGACTGCCTATACGCCAGGGGAAATGATTAGGAATAAGAAGGCTTTCTAAGCACCACACAATGTCTTTCAATCATCCGTTAAGTTTTGAAATGTTCATTATAAGATATATATTCCAGCTAGAGGTAATCCTCGACTTGCAACAGTTCATTTAGTGACCATTCGAACTTACAATGGCATTGAAAAAAAGGGACTTAGTACAACTGCTTTTCACACTTATGACCATTGCAGCCATCCCCATGGTCAGGTAATCAAAATTCAGACACGTGGAACTGCCCTGTATTTATGATGATTGCACTGTCCCTGCATCATTTTCTGATCTTCTGACAAGCAAAGTCAATGGGAAACCTAGATTCATTTTACTAACTGAACAACTGCAATGATTCATTTAGCAGCTGTGGCAAACAAGGTCATCAAATGGGGCAAACTCACTTAACAATTGTCTTGCTTAGCAGTGGAAATTTTGGGCTCAATTGTCATCATAAGTTGAAATCTACCTGTTGTAATGAAATGTTCATTATAATGTATACTCCAGCTCTATCTCTATATGAATACGATTTAAGTTGAATGCAGAACTCTTTTGAACATTGTTGTGTATGCACTATAGTTAATAAAGTATGAGCTTGAGGTAAAGTGCAGGGTTCTGGCCCTGCACTTCTGATTGGCTGTTAGGCAGCCAGATCGGATTGGTTAGTTCTGAAGAATCCGATTGGCCCTTAACAGGGAATTCTTATTGGTTGAAAGAGCTAGCGTTCATAGCTCGTTATTGGACAAATCTTACAAGGGTTGCCTATATAAGGCAGAGTTCACTGTTGTTGGTAAATAAAGAGCTGAAAGTTCACCGTTCAGAGGCTGTCTCCATTTATTTCGACCCATGCTCAGTACATAACACTGGCGACGAGGATGGGATTTGGAGACGTCTGAACCAAAGAAGCCAGGAAGCAACACCGAGCACGTGACAGACGACGCCAACAACGGAACCATGTCCAGCGTCGTCGTACCACCTGCTCCGTTCGATCCAAACCAAGAGGATTGGGAATCCTACATGGATCGCTTCCAAATGTTTCTCGAGACGAACAACTTGAAGGACGCCACGCCAGCAAAGAAAAGGGTGTTGTTCCTGATGCATTGCGGCCCAGCCGTATTTAAGATGGCTAAAGCATTCGCCAAACCTCGAGAAGTGAAGGCCATGAGCTGGGACGACCTCGAACCCATCCTGAGAGGCCATTACGCGCCAACCGTGCCTACGCTCGTGAGACGCCATGAGTTTTATCAGAGGAACCAAAGAAAAGGGGAAAGCGTGGCTGATTTCGTGGCAGACCTCTGAAATTTAGGGGGCCTCTGCGGGTTCACCGATTTAGAAGAGGCACTAAGAGATCGAATAGTTCTGGGACTAGATGCACTAGGCCTGCAAAGCAAGCTGATGGCGAAAGGCGACATCAGCCTTGCTGACGCCATCGCCGAAGCCACGGCAGCAGAGGCGACCAAAAAGTCGGCTGCACAACTATGGCGAAGCCGCACTCCGGTACCACCACCGGCCAGCGGAATCTCACCTAGCACAGAAGGGCAGCTGTTAACAACGCATCACGAGGACTTCTCTTCGTCATCAGACAGCGACGAAGAAGGGGCCCATCGACTGCGGTCTGACCGGGACCCTCGCCCGAAGCCCTTACGCCCTTGTGCTGGCTGTGGAGCCAACCATGCCAGGTCCGAATGCAAATTCTGCAACGCACTCTGCCATGAGTGCAGAAAATGAGGCCACATCGGCCGGGTCTGCTGCAGCTTGCCAGGACTCAGCCAGGCATCAAAAGGAGCTAACTATCGCCAATCGACAGGAAACCATCCTGTAAGGCGAGAGCCAGTAAACCACTCCTACAGAAATCGAACTTTGCAGAGAGAAGAGGCTCACCATACTATCACTATCGGTCACACCTCAGCCTTGGACACTAAGAAAATCTGAGTCATGGTAGCCATCGAGAACCAGCCTTGCCACATGGAGGTCGACTCAGGATCGTCCCTCTCAATGGTGTCCTGGAAGACACTCAAGCAACTCATCCCCACAATTCAACGCCAAGACCTCCAATTTCAACGCCTCATCCTCAAGGACTACCAAGGGAATTGAATCCCCGTTGTCGGGTCCTGCCGAGTCCGAGTCTCCTTCAAGAAGCATACAGCGTACTTACCTTTAATGGTCATCAATAGAGATAGGCCTAGCCTACTAGGCCTCCAATGGTTCGCGCCACTCGGCATTGAAGTGGCCGGCGTGAACCGAGTCGGTGGTTGTGAGTGGGAGGAAGACCTTATCTCTGAGTTCAGTGACGTCTTCGCGGACAGCTTAGGCGAGTATAAGGGGACCCCGATCTCATTCAGTCTAGATCCAAAAGTAGCTCCCATTCGCTTGAAGCCCCGTCAAGTTCCGTTCGCTCTTAAATCAAAAATCGATGAACAACTCGACAAGCTAATTGCTCAAGGGGTGTTGAAGCCCATCGATCACTCTCCATGGGAAACCCCTATTGTAACACCCATTAAGCCAGATGGGTCAATCCGAATTTGTGGGGACAACCGGGCCACTTTGAACCACGCCCTACAGCAGAATGCGTATCCAGTTCCGGTGGTGCAGCACCTCCTCCATTCCTTGGGGGGCGGGAAGGTTTTCGCTAAATTGGATTTAGCTCAAACTTATCAACAATTACCAGTGGATGAAAAAACGGCTCAAGCCCAAACTATTGTAACACACAGGGGTGCCTTTAAATGTACCCGATTGCAATTCGGAGTTAGTGTAGCCCCGGGGATATTCCAGAGCCTTATGGAAAGGTTATTACAAGGAATCAAGGGCGTGGTCCCTTATTTTGATGACGTATTAATTGCAGCCCCTACCCAAAAAATCTTACAGGACCGTTTGAAATGCGTTCTAAAAAAAATCCAAGAGGCCGGACTTAAGGTAAAAAAAAAAAAATGCCAATTGTATACTGACAGTGTTGAGTTTCTAGGGTACCGGATTGATAGTCAGGGCATTCATCCTACCGAGAGTAAATTAAAAGTGATCAAAAACGCTCCCAGGCCACGTAACAAGGCTGATCTCCAGGCATTCTTAAGCCTCATCAATTTCTATAATGTATTTTTACCGCACAAGGCAACTGTCACTGAACCGTTACACCGGTTATTAGATAAAAAAGCATTGTGGGTATGGGGTTACCGGGAAGAACAAGCGTTTCAGAATGTTAAAAAACTGCTCACATCTGACTCTGTACTTATGCAGTATAACGAGACTTTACCATTCGTTATAACCTGCGATGCATCACTCTTCAGGGTGGGCGCCATTTTGAGTCACATACTGCCCAATGGGAACGAAGCCCCTGTTGCATACTTTTCGAAGACTCTTTCAAAAGCAGAGCGGAACTGTGGACAAATTGATAAAGAAGCCCTCGCCATCGTCTCAGCTGTAAAAAAATTCCATGAATATGTGTATGGAAGGATCTTTACCATTGTAACTGACCACAAACTGTTGCTAGGGATAATAGCCGGGGACAAGCCAACCCCCTACATATTATCCCCTAGAATGACCCGATGGTCAGAATTCCTAGCTGCTTATAATTATCGGCTGCAATATCGCCCGGGAAAAGCCATTCCCCATGCTGACGCATTAAGCCGAGCGCCGCTTCCAGAGACTCTCGACGATCCAGCACCAACGGCAACCACATTGCAAATCAAAACACTCAACTCGCTGCCTATGACCACCCGAGACATCGCAAGAGAAACCAAACGAAACCACACCCTAGCTCGAGTCCTAGGCTGGGTAGAACATGGATGGCCATTGGACCAAGTACCAGATGACTTCGCACCATTCAAATCTCGACAGACTGAACTTTTCTCCCAAAAGGGCTGTATCATCTGGGGCGATAGAGTCGTTGTCCCAGAGCGACTCCAGAAGACGTTGCTGTGAATTCTGCACGAGGGCCACCCCGCATCATGCGAATGAAGGTGCTTGCACGAAGCTACGCTTGATGGCCGGGCATGGACCGGCAAATCGAACAGTGGGTTAAAGCGTGTCCCAATTGCCAACAAGTCAGCAATGCCCCGCCAAAAGCCATGCCTACTGAATGGGAGACGCCACGTGGATCCTGGTCCAGAATCCACCTGGATTTCATGGGGCCAACCAAGGGCTATACCTTCCTGCTTACAGTCGACGCCTACTCCAACTGGCTAGAAATTCATCGTATGACAATATCAACGACAAGGTCAACCAAATTCTCTTTTTGCAACACCTGCCGAACTACTGATGGGACGAAGACTCCGCTCCCACCTCGACCGGTTGCACCCTGCATACGAACCGGAAAAGCCAATAGGATCCAGCGGCCGCTGTTGCACCTTCCAGGTAGGAGACCTCGTTTACGCACAAAACTTATCGGGCGACCCGTTATGGATAGAGGTGACAGTTGTACGAGTGACCGGCCCCAAATCCTACATGGCGAAATGCTGTGACAATAAATTTTGGAAATGGCATATCGACCAATTGCGGTCACGACTCGCAATGGCCAGTCAACAACTCCCCCATGACCAAACCGAGGGCGGGGGGAGGTACGGAAGAAGATGAAATTCCAGGGAACCTGTTCGAAGGGAATGACGAACTAAGTGATACTCAGGAAATGGAGCAGGAAGGAGAAACGTTTGCACCACAGGGAATTGCAGCGGAGCCAACAACAATCAACCTCAACAGGATTGCAACCAACCAATCCAATGAAAATCCGAAAGACTTCAAAGACAACCGTCCTATCTAAGGGACTATATAACTATACTGTAATTAAGAAGCCAGGGGGAAGGGGTGTTGGTATGCACTATAGTTTATAAAGTATGAGCTTGAGGTAAAGTGCAGGGTTCTGGCCCTGCACTTCTGATTGGCTGTTAGGCGGCCAGATCAGATTGGTTAGTTCTGAAGAATCCGGTTGGCCCTTAACAGGGAATTCTTATTGGTTGAAAGAGCTAGCGTTCATAGCTCATTATTGGACAAATCTTACAAGGGTTGCCTGTATAAGGCAGAGTTCATTGTTGTTGGTTGAGAAGTCACTATGTAAATAAAGAGCTGAAAGTTCACCGTTCAGAGGCTGTCTCCATTTATTTCGACCCATGCTCAGTACATAACAAACATATCAGCTAAAACTCTTCCATGCCAACAAGGGGCTGGTGCAAGCAACACCACTTTTCACTTAATTTTCTATCAAAAGCTGATGAAGACATCACTAGATTTCATAAGAGGACCAGTGTGAGCTTGGAAATAGATTTGCTTGGCCTTTGCCCTTTCTGGTTTATAGAAATGGTCAGAGAAAGCCTGAACAAAGATGTATGCAAGTTATGAACAATAAAGTATTATTCCCTTACAAATAAAAGGCTGTGATGAGGACAGAAAGTATCATTGGCCATTGAGTTCATTTGTCCCTTCAGTGTCTCCAAACAACATGTGGAGTCTGGGATGTCCACGGGATTTGGTAAAACACACACACACACACACACACACACCAAGGTGTTAGCTGAGATTGAACAATCAAGGTGACACACAAAAATGATTGTATCATTGTACTTACCATCTTGATATTTTTTACTATACACTGTAGATACCCCACTATTATTGACTCTGAGTGGCATTATTATCTGGTTATCTGAGAGACTGTATCTTGCCGGTCACATCTACCTAGCCCATCAGAGTGGGGAGGCAAGGAATCCCATTTCCTAGGGAGAGACACCTGTTGGGACCCAGAAGAAGGAACTTCTCCATAGTGGCTCCCTCTCTCTGGAACATCGCCCCCCCCCCCCCCCCCCGAGATTAGAATGGCCTCCAGTCTAACACTCTTCTGGAAGGGGCTTAAGACCTGATTCTGCCAGAGGGCCTGGGGAATCCTGGAGCCCATTAAATGACTTGTATGATGTGTTGTCACTGGAGCAGGGGGTCGGGGGGGGGGGGGTTATTATGTTATTTTATTAATTCATTATATGATTATTCTTTTTTATTAGTTTTATTGTTTTATATATGAGGTTTTTATATTCCTGTAAGCCATCTTAAATTGCCATGTGCGAATAGGCGGCAATGTAGATTTTCTAAATAAATAAATAAATAAATTATCCAACAGTGAGCTATGAAAGAGAGGAATGGGTGATGGCCTGCATCCTTTCTGCCCATCCCCTTCCCCCAAAAAGCCTGAGCTGAACCATTTATAAATGCTTTTTTTTTTTGACGGGGGGTGGGGTGGCAGATGAACTCTAATCCACTTCATTTTAGTCAACAAAATGAATAGAGGCAGGGAACTTTTCCATTCTTTGAATTTTTGCTTATTATTTTGTCTAGGTTGTCCCTTAATTACTATCAGGTTACTTTTCAAGCTGAGAGATTTCCATCCTGTCTACACCTTTTGTTTTCTCTAGGGCACTTCTGAGTTTTTTTGAACATCCTTGCCACCGATGAAAACTCTGCAGAGCTTAGAAAGTTGCCTTTGTGCAGGTTGAAACTTGAGAGCATTTGAAGCCCCCTGGGTAACAGAACTGGAGGCCTATTCCTGTTGGTCCCTTAACAAAGACATATTATATTCTAGTCAAAGTCTACAACCATCAGATGTTTTTCTCTCTGTTGCAACTTAATCTGAAGCTTTGAGTTAACTTTCCAACATATGGAAGTTTATTCCCACCTCTCTGGCACCCCCATCCCCATCCCACCCCATTATACTTCCTGGTATATATATATTTAGACCAAACAAGGCTCAACGTGAATGCATGTCTGTTTAATATTTGGGACTCTTGAGGAATGCACTGGCCGTCATTGCTGGCCCTGCTGGAATGTGTGGCTGTGTCTCATGTGGGCAGCCTGAGTCAATACTTTCAACATTAAAACAAGTCATAATTAAAATATGCATGCTCTATAAAGGTTTTAATTACCATAAGGTGCCGGGTGTCTCTCCCTGGCAACATTGCGCCTGTAGGAAAGACGAGGCTGCACCACTACAAAGGCAACGCCAGCAACAACGCACACAAGATATAAAAAGAAAAGACAATTGTAATGGAGCAAGGAAAATGAGAGGAAAAATATCTCACAGATGAACGTCTTCGTTTTGCAAGCCGGGGCTTCCTGTATGCACATACAAACACTCTGCTTGGAAATTAAAACAGTTGTTTGGGGGTCTAACTACCAATCTAAGTTACTACATCTTCACTTGAAGATTCTCCCACTCCCCCTCTTCTGGCTCTATTGTCTTTCCTGGTTACAAATGAGTCAGGTCTCTGTTCTCCCCTTGAAAGCCTCCTTTAGGGCAAGCTCTTTTCTCATTAGTTTCATTTTCCTTTGAATTTTATATTCTGATAAACTAATTAAAAATGAATAGAGACTGGGCTGATTTATAAGCTCAATTGAAATGTGGCTGAACGTTTTCTTGTAGACTTTGACATGAGTAGGAATGGTATGATCATTTCAGTTTAACCCTAGTTGTCTCTTTTATGATGTGAGGATCAAATCTATGATTCATAATGTTCTAATTATAATAAAGGCATCCATGCCCAGCCATACTTACTTCCCCACTGCTCTTTGTAATCTCAGAATTCTGGGTTAATCTACTCAGGGAATCACTGTTAGAAGTAAAAGGATGAACCATTTATCTCCTGGCCTTAATCAGATGCACATTGTGCCCAAAAATGTTATCAACAGAGCAAACAATCTACTTGAAACAAACCTGAAGCAATGCAGATGTGCTGGTTTCATAAATCAAGATTTGAACAGGAGGACTAAGGTTGAATATAGCTACTAGAAGGAGATGGCAAAGGAAAACACTTGTGATATTTCTTTGATTGTTGTCAACATTATAACTGCCTGACCAATCCCTGCAGAGCAACATCAATAAATTCATTCTATGTGTTCATGTTATCTCAACCTAGTCATAGGCTTTCTGGAGGCCTATAAAAAAAATCAACAAAGCATATCAAACATTGTATAGCCCACATAACTGTGAACCACCAGGCTGAATCCAAATGTTGGAATGTTTCTGAAATTCCAAGGAATCCTCCTGGTTTTCTTACATACTGCACAAAGAGGAATAAATCATGGAATTCCAACACTGCAGACCAAAGCAGATGCAGCCGTTGTTCCATATTTAATCTGCCTATGTTAATTCCTGGGACAGATCATGAATTCTCATTAGCCCTTGTTCCAGTCATTTTATAAGGTTTATTTTACTTTATAGGGTAAACTATACAAAAAAAAAAGTAAATGTATCATTAATCTTTAGGCTACAACATATTCATTGGCTCCAATAAAAGTCTTGGTTGATGCTACAAAGACTGCATATCTTCAGTGTAAGGCAGAAATGGCTATCCTCCAAAATCTTCTACATTCATGTAATTCTAATATGATCACTGAGTTCGGTTATTTGAAAAATAGTAACATATTCTATGTTATAATATCACACCATAGTAATGAAACCGAAACATTTCTACAGTCTAAATGCCTAAAGAAATTCCTAAATTCCTAATCAGAGTTCAGCTCCCTTTCCAGGAATAATTCCAGATAAGTAAAACTACCTCAATTTTTTACAAAATGATTGCCATATGTTCTTAAATTTTTATTGAAGTCTGTGCTGTCCAGCCAGTTATAGTTAATGGGAATTAGTATAGTTAGTTAGTAGTTGGGAGCTGTCCCCTTAAGGGAATGCATCATGGTAAAAGTAATGGGAAATGTAATTCATGTCATGTGGCCACATCTGTAATCCTGATTGGTCACTGAGTTGACCCTTGGTGGGTTGGAGGAGGTTTCTTCACTCTTGCTTGGATCCCAGCATCATGCTGGCATCTCTCCTTTGGCTCCACTACTATGGGATGAAAAGATTATTATCATTTTACACTATGATTTCAACTATGCAAAGAATTGGACATTAGATGCATCTCAACATAACTGTGAGTTACTTTGAGGATACCTAATATAATCCAATAAAAGAAACTTTGTATGGAAGAATTTGTAGAGTTATCTATCTGTCTTTATATTCAACAATTGAATCAATGGACAGAATAGTAAAATGATTGTAATCTTTTCATCCCATATTTCACCCCATAGTACTGGAGCCAAAGGAGAACTGCCAGCATGTTGCTGGGGTCCGAGCAAGAGTGAAGAAATCTCCCCGAACCTACCAAGGGTCAATTCAGTGACCAATCAAGATTACAGATGTGGCCACATGACATGAATTACATTTCCCAGGATACCTTAACTACATTTACCATGATGCATTCCCTTAAGGGGACAGCTCCCAATTACTAACTAACTATATCAATTCCCATTAACTATAACTGGCTGGATAGCACAAAGTCTATTTATTTATTCAATTTGTATAGCCACCCATCTCAAACCAGTGACTCTGGTTTCATGAAAACACTTAACCAGTTAAAACACAATACAAAACGAAAAATGAAATGGAGCCCTTACGTATACACAGCACCATAAACCCTGGCACATTACCTGGTTTTCCAGTTCTCTCAAAGGCCAACAGGGTCAGGGTCATCCTAACCTCAAAAAGGTGAACATTCTAGAATGCAGGCAGAAAAGACATGCTTCCTAATCCCTGTCAGCTGACATTTCTTGGCTCACAGGACCCAGATTATGTCCATCCTGGATTGAATGGGTAAAAATAACTGGGAGAAGACAGATCCTCAGGCAAACTTTGCCTTATGTCAACTTTCTCCAATGTGAATCCCTCACCCCAATTGTCAGCTATGTTCATACATATGGGAAATGAATTTTTGCATCTGGAAACCATCCAGTTGGCAAAGCCTGCCCTGCACTTTCAATCTGAAAAGCTTTGTGTATAACTCAGAGTTTGAACAATTAAAAATAATTCCAGTTGAAAAATTTATTTATCTGGTATATAATGGTGATATGTTGCATGAACCCAGTAGCGTATGAAAAGAAGGTGTGCATTGAACATGATCCATGGCTCTCATTAGTCATTGGAAGGGTTAAGTTGCCTTCTTCCTTCAACCTCTGTACATTTTTGGAGGAACCTGAAAGGCTGGGCTCTTTCCAACACATCTGGCTACTTTGCACTAAAGCCCTCCCCTTCCGATGTGGTATATTAAACACTATTTCTGAAATTACCCACATCTTTAATTTTGTGGAACATTCCTGTTGTTATCTACTGGGAAGTGAGGATGTAAATGTAGCACATCAAGAACTAATTGGTCTACTTTTACAGCAGTTTAAATAAAAATTGCTGCCTCTTACAACTCAGCTACTCATCTTTCGAGTTAAAAGACACCAGCATGGATGTGCATTTCAACTGCCTTTGAAGAATTTCCTCCTGCTATCATGAAAACATGGAGATCAGACTGCAAAGATGCATGTGTTGATAATGGTTTCCTTTGACTATATTTTTCCATCATTAAACATAATCTCTCCTTCTTCACAAGCTTCTTTTGACAAGATTGCTTCTAAATCTTCTTTCCATGTGTTGCATACCAAATGACTTTATTTTGTTCCAGTTGCTGTTCTAAGTTAACATTATTTTCTAAAAGTTATGCAGTCTTGTGAATATTTTATGCAATGACAATATTAGAGACGATTGGTTCTTTGCAACAATTCCTACTTCTAAAAGGAATTGATGGAATTGTCTTGATACCAACCAGTTAAGCATCAGTTTTTAAAAACTTTTAAAACTAGATAGAGCAGCAAACTTCTCTTCTCCCTTTTCCCTTTCTTCCTCCTCACCTTTTATCTGAAAGTTTAGTGTTAATTTAGCACCATAACTGAATAGACATTCTGTCTGTTCAATGAAAGGAAATCTATTCCTTTCATTAAGCAAACCGAAACCAGAGTTTTTCAACTCCCCACTTCAAACCCGCCACCATGAAGAACATGACTTAGATTGGCATTTGAAAAGTCCCAGTATCATGTTGATCAGGGAAGGAGATATTGGGAAATCTTTTAAGAAACTTTGGATTGTGATCTGCCCAAGTACTTGTTTCAATATTTATTTCTTGAATATTAGTTAACAGTTCTGTTGACATCCATATCATATCTATTCTGGACCATGATAAGTGTCTATTTGAGTAGAAGGTGTATTGTTTTAATTTTATAAAAAAATACATATCAAAATAATTGAACTGGACTATGCTAATATAGTTATGATGGGAGATTTTAATGGAATTGGAGACAACAAACTGGATTATACAGCACAGAAAACAATAAAGCAAAACAGAAAGACTCTCCCTAAATCTTTTTTTAATTTGGTAGATGAAATAAACTTAAAAGATACATAGAGAGAAAGAAATGCTAAAACTAAACAAGAAACTTAAAGATATAAGCTCAGTTCTAAGGATATTTTATAAGAGACTTGCTTAGGTTATAATAATAGGTATTTTGATGCTTACAATATTTATTTGGAATGTTTAATTAGCATGCTCATTGTAAAAAAAAAAACATCTCAACATAGCAATAGCACTTAGATTTATATACTGCTTTACAGCCCTCTCTAAGTGGTTTACAGAGTCAGCATATTTCTCCCAACAATTTGGGTCCTCATTTAACCCACCTTGGAAAGATGGAAGGCTGAGTCAATCTTGAGCCTGGTGAGATTTGAACTGTCATATTGTAGGCAGCCAGCAGTCAGCAGAAGTATCCTGCAGTACTGCACTCTAACCACTGTGCCATGGTGGCTCACGTAGGGAAAAATACTAGGCTTTTTCTCAGAATTGTTATCTTCTTTTGTTGAAGAATCCAGAAAGTTATGTTCCATTGTTCTTTATTCTCTTTTCCTCCATTACTTTAAGCCTGAGTAATGTATGTAGGTGGTTTCCACTGAAAGGCCATTGCAAAGCCCACCTATTCAATGCAGATTAGTCAATTTTAAATGAAATCTTGCCTATTGTACTTTTTACTCACCTATTGTCAGTTAAATGTTCTGGTCCTTTTACTGCTTTCTGTTCAGCAAAGCCAGAGTATTAATGATTAATTGGTCAGCTTCTTTTCCATGCAAAAAGCACTGCATACATTCCCTTCCTTCCTTCCTTCCTTCCTTCCTTCCTTCCTTCCTTCCTTCCTTGCCATTAATAAAAGATTCACTATCTGCAAGCCACAGTAATACACCCTTTAAAACTATTAATAAGTAAGACAGATGCTGCTACTGTAGTTAAGATTCTCTGAAGGTACAAAATTGCTGGAAATTTTTAGGGCTCATTTCGACCTTTGCTTTAATTTTGTGTAACACTTATTAAGAAAGGATACTTCCGCAATTTTTGTAAGAAAAGAACCATTGTTCTAACTTCCCAACTGCCTTTTACTATACTTTATTTCCTCTTCAATCCACAACTCAATCATACAACACAAATCAGAAAGTCAGAAGGAATTAAGTGTGTACAGTACTTATGTCTCCCATGAGATTTTAAATGTAAAAGCCACTCCACATTTGTTCTCTTTATATATATCACTCGTGATTTTACTGTGATAATGATGAACATACGAATGCTTTTATGTTGTTTGTTTTAAATACTGATAACAACTATATAAAGGTGTCTATAGGTTTTCTAAGCAATAAACATAATCAGGTAGGTGCCATTGAACTTTACCAATCTTGGCAACTTTATAGCCAAATGCCTGCCATCTAATAAAACTTTTTTTTAAAAAATCTTGATTTGTCTCCAGTGTAAATAGTCTGCAGATCTTCCAAGGGCCTTCTGCTAAAGAACCTCTTATAACATAATGAGATTTTTTTTCCTCCTTTCCAATCTTTCTCCCCAAATATGCCTTCATAATATTTTCCAGGAAATTAGGAAAAACATATCAAAAGAAAAGCAATCAAATGTCTAAAGGTAGACAATTCTACCATAAATAACTCATTATTAAGAAGTCCTGGTTTCTTCTGCCCACCAGCTATTTTGCTACTTTAAATGGTTATGCAGAGCTCACATCAGTGCTAATAACTTGATTGCAAATCATTTAAGGCATGGCTATAACAATTAATAGTTTGAACTGGACATAAAATTATATACGCTGTTTATAACATTGGTGTAGTGCAGGATTGCACAAGAGATTCCACAGTTGCATGCTGTGTTAGCTGAAGCTGGAGATAGGAAAAATAATTTAATCTACTCTAAATATATAGGTTCCCATTTTGCAATTCCTTAACTTTTTTGTGACTCAGAACCTACTTATGTAGCTTACAATGCATTTATCTAAATTTTGTAATGAGAAATGGCATACAAAATAGGTATTTTGGTGGGTATAGTTAAATATAAATTCCAAAAAGCCATTATATTAGGAGAAACTGTTTACAAAAATACGTGTATTAGGATAATTGTATAAAAATTTGGAATCACACATATAAACATATGGGAAGGAAGAGAGGAAGGAAGGAAGGATTGGGGGGGGGAGCTATTTTGTGCAGAAAGGAGATCAGATTGATTTAATCTTGACCTGAATATATTATTATATTATTGCTTTGTACTTCAACTAATTGCTATCAAATCAGCTAGAACAGATGAAATGAATTTATTCCATAGCTGTAGATAAGCAATATTTTCAAAGACTTGAAAATAAAGTCTTCATGAATCCTGACAAGCTGACAGGTATCATCTGCTACATTAAAAAATAAAATAATTGCACTCAGGATTTAAGCAATAAATCACATTTATTTTTAGAGGTTTTTTAAAATAACAGTTGTAAAAATTCAGGTGCAAAACATCATACAGGATTGAGGGGAAAGGTCTTATACTTTAAAAACATTGCATCAGATTGGAATGCAAATTCATAAGCTAGAAAGCAAATCTTCATATTTAAGCACCTCCACATTTATGGAACTATCTTTCCCTAAATTAATCTGAATGCTTTGATTGCATTCATAAGGCTGTATGATGATTTAATTCAACTGTAGGAACTAGCTGGTGTCATTTTTTTTTAAACAAAATGAGATATTACTCTTGGATAGATATTTCATGTTTTCTATTGAACATAGTCCTATAAGACAGACTAATGCATCAGCAGGAATGAATACCAGTGGAAAACATTTTAAGAATTACAAACAAGATTCATCTTTGTTCAGTCAGATATTTATGATATCTGAATAAGGTAGTTAATGTTTCCAGCAAGAAATGCTAGTTGTCTTTTCCACCCAAGAAATTCAAAGTAACACAAGACTCCCTTGATTTAATTTCAATTAAATGATTAAATGAATCTGACTTGATCCAAATATTCAGTATTTGAACTGTTAGAAGCAGTGCCCATCCTGGTAATCATATGTCTGATTGTGTGTGTATGTATTTGTGTGTGTGTGTGTGTGCTACATCCGACACAACTTCAGCCTGCTAGCTTCTTATTCCACCTGAAGTGGCAATTACTTTCTGAATTATTTTTTCTGCCACCTTCACCTCAGTTCATTTCCATACAGGCATGTTTCACACTGGCTATGGTATTGGTGCAAGTATGCTGCCTTGTTGCGGAAACTTAAATTTTGGAACTCAGCATGGATATGTGTTCAGTTGCAACTCTGATAGGAGCAAAGAGAATGACAAACAAAAAAATTGGCAATACTGTTTTTTTTTAACTCCTCCAAATCAGGAAATATTCTGCCTACCTATGAACTTTTCCTAAAAAATGCTACAGCCCTCAATGCCTATTTATTGCCTCTCACAGATCTCTCTCCAAACACAGTTGTTGAATTCATTTCTTTTACATTTCTTTATTTTAGATTTAAGAGGCGTGGTGGTGCAGTGGTTAGAATGCAGTATTCCAGACTAAATTCTGCCCACTGCCAGGAGTTCAATCCTCACTGGCTCAGTGTTGACTCAGTCTTCCATCCTTCCGAGGTCAATAAAATGAGGACCCAGATTGTTGGGGACAATATGCTAACTCTTTAAACCACTTAGACAAGGCTGTGAAGCATGTGAAGCAATGTATAAATCTAAGTGCTATTGCTATTTATTTAAAATCAATCAATTCTGTTTTTCTGCTGCTGAGTCTAAACTGTGTGCACTTTGATGCCTTTCTTTGTTCATTTGCATTTAAAACATATTAATTTTACCACCAAATAAAAAGTATGGAAAGAGGGATTCACAGCAGATACAACATAATTCCCAATGTTTAAAAAAAAAAAAAACATTTATCTTGTTTTTGCTTGATTTAAAAACACCGAGATTTTCTCAACCGTACAACTTTAAGACATATGGACTTCAACTTCCAGAATTCCCCAATACCAACTGGAGAATTCTAGGAACTAAAGTCCATTTTTTTAAGTTGCTGAGGTTCAGAAATATTGTTCGAGACCAAGGTTCCCCAAACTATAAGGTGAATCTCTCTTGGGGGAGAATCCAGGGGAAGTGTGAAAAATCATTTAGTAACATTGTTGCAATAAATCTATCTTTCCCAATGTTTTCATTGCATTGTTTTCATTGTTCATCTTTATGTCTCTGAATTTTTAGGGGAAGTATGTACACTCCAGTTACCCTAAAGGGAGGTATAAGAAACATGGTGGCTCAGTGATTAAGAAACTGAGCTTGTCATCTGGAAAGCTGACAGCATGGTTTCAAAACCTAAGTGCTGTGCGATGGGATGAACCCCCATTACTTGCCCCAGCAATTAGAAAGCAAACGTTCAGTGGGAAAGTAACAGCGTTCTGTGTACTTTGGCATATAGTCATGCTTGCCACATAACCAAAGAAACATCTTCAGACAACGCTGGCTCCCTCGGCTAAGAAATAGAGATGAGCCATTGCCCCCTAACATTGGACATAGCTCAACAGGAGAAACATTGACCTTTAAAGGGAGGTATAATGGCAAGAAGTTTAGGAATCCCTGCACTAGACATTGACCTTCTGCTACCTTGGTAGTCCAATTCCTCACCCAGAAATAGTCCTACTCCAAGATTCTTCAGCAAGGAAGAGTAACTCATGCCCAATAACCAGGATGCTCCACTTTCCTAACCTGTTGTGGAGCAGTATTAAAGCTTTGCTCAGCCCAACAAGTAGAAATGTATGATTGGAATTGGAGCCTTTCAAGTCACAGGATATTCAGAATTATTACCAGATTTAATAAATAAGTGATCTGGAGCCTACGTGTGTAGTTTCAAGATTGCCAAGCCAGTAAATAAAGTTATGCATGCAGACTCTGGATCATTTACTGTATATCTTAAACCTGGCAACAATAACAAGCAACAGCTTCCTGACATTTTATCACTCTGTGTTGGATGAAAGTTATTGCTGCTGCTTCCCACTGCAATTCCAAAAGTCCTACAAATTCAAGCAGCATTCTAGCCAAAGCTGTGTTGTTGGGGTTATTTACATTCATATAACATAATCTGCAGGCTCTGTCCTAAGAGAAGGCAAATTGGATTAGGATTTCAGTTGGATAGAGTTGTGTTTGTTTTCTAGGAGTGACCAGATCACAGAAGTCTCCATTCTACACTTGTCAGCTTACAAAATGGACCAGTTCAAGAAACAGATGTCACATAGACCTAAACTTACTGCTATTAAGATTTCTATAGTAACCGAATCTTGAAAGTAAAAATCTTGAATATGCTTTCCCATCCTCCTTCTTTCATGCATTGTATGAATTAGGGGGCGGGGGTGTCTGTCTGAGATGTTTTTACAACTTTCCCTCATTTTATGGACTTCTACAGTGTTTACCCAGTCATTGTCTTGGTAGCAGTTCTTTCCTCTGCCTTCTACAACCCTGGCCAGTTTTAGAAACATTTGTGTAGTTAGTCACAAAGGAAGACTTAATGGTTAGCTATTCTGCTTGTTATGTTCATTGGATTGCCTCTTTTGTCTCCCTTGATAGTGATGATTCCTCTAGATTAGAACAGGGTCCTCTAAAATGGTCAATATCAATTCCCATGGGTCAATGCAGCCTCCCATTACTGTTAATATCGTTATCTATAGTACTATTAATTAAAGTAATTTATTAAATTATTTTCATATAATAAAAGTTTGGGGGATCAATAAACAACCTGAAACTTCATGAAGTGGTCAATAAGATGAAAAGTTTGGGAGCCAGAGTGGGAAACTGAGCATCTTAAGAAATTGTCCCAAGGATGCTTTTCCAAAAGACAACTGGACTTTCTTGGTCTTTTACTTGAACACATTTTGCTTCTCATCCAAGAACCTTTTTCAGTTCTTCAGTCAGGACTGAAGAATCTTCTTGGATGAGAAGCAAACATGTTTGAGAAAAAAAAAGTCCATTTGCTTTTGAAAAAACATCTTTGGGACGACCATGACCTGGATGATTGAGAACCTCCATAGACATCTTAAGAAAGCAAAATTTGTTTTCAAGCTAGTTCATGAACCACAAGTACTAAAGAATGTTTTTTATTATAATCCCACTTAACAGATACGATCTCATATATATGGAAGCGCAGTATAAAATCTCCTGCATCCTATGGACTGTCCATCTCCAGCTAGTCTGCATGGGGCATGCAAGCAAACACCACTTGACAAGCTGTCCAAAGTGATTTTCATAGACAAAAAAAAAAAAAATGTAATTAGCAAGTGTCTTTCATTTGCTGAAAGCTGCCATTTGAGACACAACAATTTAATAGAGTAGGAAAAAGAAATAGAAAAATAACAGAGACAGGTGATTATTTCATTAACATTGAATCTACTGCAGGATTGTCTCTCATGGTCAATTACTTGTGCAAGAACATTACAGTAAATAATATGCACATTGGAATTGGGTTACCATTTCCATTCCATAACTGCCATATGGATAAGCCAGGTCTTGCATTTCAAAGGGTTAGTGTCCTTCACCAAATGTATCAATTCTATGTAACACCAAACTGTTTTTACAGAACCTCAGCACAGAAGTGCCTGTTATATTTTAGGCACTTAAATAAAAACCACATTTTCCATTTAAACTAATCTCCATTAAAGAGCGTTGGAACTGTACAAGCCCTTGTGCTAAGCCTAATAAAGAGAAACATGTTTAGAAGTATATTATAACTCTGGCACTTTAGTGTAGTGCTGGCTAACTGTGATCATCTCCTTTCACAGTTAAAGGGAAAGACAAAATAATCCTATTCAAATACCAATTCAGGAATTAAATGGATGCACTGTAAATCTGCTAATGATTTTATATACTATTTATTGGTTGGTTTACATAAAATTATAAATTAGAGGCAGTCCTCAACTTATAATCACCAATGGGACCAGAATTTCCATTGTTAAGTAAGGTTAAGTGAGTGGCACCCAATTTTATTACATTTTTTGCCATCGTTTTAAAGCAAATCCCTGGAGTTGTTAAATGAGTCAGGCAGTCGTTAAGCGGAATTGGTTTCCCCTCTTGACTTTGCTTGTTGGAAGATCACAAATGGCAATCACGTGACCCCAGGATGCTGCAACCATCATAAAAACACACCAGTTGCCAAGCACCTGAATTTGGATCACGTGACTACGGAGATGCTGGAACAGTTGTAAGTGCCAAGATGCAGATCAGGATGTCAGGATGCAATGTTCCCATCTACACATCTATATCCAACTTCAGGATTCATCCATTTCCATGATGAGGTCACAATATGCTTACCATTTTCCCATCGTCGTGGTCAGAGGTGGATGCCTATTTTCGTATAAAAAAAGCATAACACACCAATATTAATTCTACCAAATATAGGTCACAAAAATACCCTTTGTTTTCTGGAGTTTCTTGCTGCTATCTTGGAGCCATCTTCTGACTTTCTGGATTTTTGCAGTTGATATCTTATATCCAAACTGCCTTATCTTGCAGCTATACCATGCAAATTGGCTATGCTTATTCTGAATAAATTAGGAGTGGTCAACATAGGGCCGCAGGAGTAAATGCAATATTTCACATATATACACACCCTATTTGTGGCCTTTTGAGTTTGTTCTAACACAAAGGTTAAAAATTAGTAGCATGGCCTTTCATAATAGTATTTATTATTTATTGATTTGATTTCCATAGGCATCCATTGAAACAAGTGACACTTGTTGATAATTTTGGATCGGATTTGCATGAAAAACTCTAACCTAAGCCCTAAAACACACTTTGGATTGGTATTAAGCTTATGTTAATTCACCAATTACTCTAGAAATCATCTAAAAATCTGGCACTGCTGATATGAGTGGCACAATTCCACTCCTTTCTTTCTGTGATCCCATTAAAGCCCTCAGCTTCTCCCAACAGCTCCCCTAACCATTAACATGCTGTTCAATTCTGCTATTAACAGACTAGTGTTTATATTTTAAGACAGTAGAAACTACCACATCTCAACCTTCTCAGATGCTATTTTTCCTGCTCTACATGAAGGAGCAAATATTTTTCATTTGCATGTCTCTGAGCAATATGTTGAATGTACATTCTAGTAAGCACAGATAACTACATTTGATGTATTCCAGTCTTCCTGGAGAAGTACATCCCACACAGTTGTTTCACTATATCAGAAATGTCACAAATCTTAACTTGATGAGAGAAAATATGTTATGTTCTCTGCTTTCTGTAGTCTACAGATTATTTATTTAAAAGGCTTCAAACATACCTGGGACTCAAATTTCTTACATCAGAAAAAAAGAATAAATAGGAGAAATAAAATACATACTTGTGGACTGTGGTGGTATTCAAACATTTTTATTACCAGTTATGTGGGCATGGTGTGGCTTGGTGGGTGTGATATGCCTTAGTGGGTGTAGAATGGTTTGGTGGGCATGGCTTGGTGGGTGTGGGGAAAGGATACTGTAAAATCTCCATTTCTACCCCACCCCACTAACCTGCTTTCCAGCTGTGTTCTCCTGTGCAGGGCAACAAAAAAAGACCCAGCCAATCAGCTGGGACTCTAATCAGCTGGGACTCGGGAGGCAGTGGATAAATGGGGGCGGGGCCAACCAAAGGTGGTATTTACCAAATACCATTTCTCCGAACTACTCAAAATTTCTGCTACCAGTTCTCCAGAACCTGTCAGAACTGGCTGAATACCACCTCTGCTTGTGCAAGTCTTTTCTAAAAGATAAGTTTAAGTCAAGGCTTCATGATGTCTTTACAACTAAGAAGCACAGTCGACCTTTTGAGTGGCATCATAACCAAATAGATTTGGAGAGAGTGATTCTACAAATACATAATAAATAAACAAACAAACAAACAAACAAACAAACAAATAAATAAATATAATCTTACACACACACACACACACACATGCCATTACTAAACATTTAGCGCCCACGTAAAAGATATATTTGAAGGTAATGTTCTGCACCTGTTAAAATACCAGCTCTCAAATACTGTAGGACCAATATTAAATGATTTTAATGTTAAATTAGATCGGCAAATGAAAAACTGAAATGGACAATTCATTTATCATTAGTTATGGTTATGGTATTCATTTTATATAACTCCTAGGTGAAAAATAGACAAGATGTGGGTACAAATGGCAAAGTATCAGCCTTACAAGTTGGGCCAGACTAAGAAATCACTCGGTCAGGACTACTTTTATTATAACAATTCCAGTTACAGAATCTTGCAAGTCTAACTGACTCTCTACCCCACATCCTACTCTACCTTTGGGCTTGTTTGAAACATTTTCTCAAGTTTTCTTGGTCTGGGCTCAAGAACCAATTATCTCATCATTGCCTTGGTAGTGGCTCTTCAAGGTCATTCAGTATGTCCTGTACACAGATGTAGCATTCAGCACCAGATGAATTTAGTGAGATTATTTATAGGTGAAATGAGAGGGAAACACACTGATTGCCTAGGAAGGGGCAACAAGTTGCCCATTTGGAAACAATGCCCATGTATTTAGGGGATGGTAAAATAAGAAAACAAAGCTGGAACATTTAAACTTCACTGGAGAGAGAACTTTCCATTCTTCGTGGATAGAAGCAATCAGAAAGCTAAGTGCAGAAACTGCTGAAGGCACCCAGATGGCAACATATAATTTACCAAGTAGCTCAGCATCTCATCTCTGTGATCAAGAATGAATGCAAATAGCATGTGCAGATCTTCCCTATTCCTTCCCCCACCCCAACCCCCACACAATCATTTCTAAATGAAATAAGTGTTGCCTAAAAATAGCCGCCTCATTTCCAGTTGATGCACATTCTAGGAACTTTCTGAAATTCTTTTTTTTTTTTAAAGGCTATTTCATGTAAGACCTCCTCCCTCATGATCAAAATCAGATTTGTCATTTTGGAAACACGTGGCTCTTGTCATGTTTGCAGCTAATCCTCATTTCATGGGCTTTTCTCCAGCCCTTCCCTTACTTTCTATAGAAAATTGAGACCCGGATTGAAATATTACGCAGTTGCGTACAGAAAGGTTGCATAAGGCTGTATAGTTCACTCCGTATGCTGAGATTTCTGTGGGTCTCAACCTGGATCTTAACTAAAACAGTCATATCTAAGGAACACTTTTATTTCTATTTTTTTGCAGAGAGCTGGGAACTGTTGCCCGTCTTGTATCTGGCACTCATTCACTCACTCTCTGATCACGCCTGGGGGTTCAAAGAACTCATGATCAAGGAAGTCTTTTTTGGAGGGTCATGTGTGGTGTACCTTCTTCCATTATTTTGTTTTGTGAAAAGGTTTTGCATATCCAGAGTCTTTTATTTATTTATTTGTTTGCTTGTTTGTTTATTTTATTTTAATTATAAAAATACAACACAGTGCAGCCGTTCTGGTGTTACAATTGTTACACATATATAAATGTTACTTCATCATTTATAGTCCTCTTGTTTGATACATTGTTTACTAATTATTCTAATCATCATAGCTACTTATGTTCTGACCTTGCCTTCTTCTATGCAACCACTGATAGAATTTATTCCATGTTTCATAGTACTCAGATTCCCCCCCCCCTTTTTTTTAATTCTAGGGTTAACCTGTCCAATTCTGCACAGACCATAATTTTCCTTATTATCAGGGGTGGGATGCTACCAGTTCTACTCAGCTCTATAGAACAGGTAGCTCTGAAGAGCAGCAGACACCACACCGGTTCTGTGTTTGCTGCTGTTTGGCCCACCCACCCGCCTGGGCTCTTACCTGTCCTTTATTTCTTGCTTTTTCAACCTCAGCTGCTGTGCGTGGCACAGCTGAAGTTGAAAAAGCAGTACAAAAGTGGCTTTTCAAACACTGTGCACCTGCGTACAGTGCTTTTCAGCTGTCAGGGCAGCACAACTTAAGGTTTTTTTACATGCATGCGCAGCATGTAAAGCGTAGTCACTCAACTGGTAGTAACACCAGTTGAATCCCACCCCTGCTTATTATCTCTGTTTCTGCGCTATGCTTTCCTTCTTCCAATATTGCACATATATTATTCTAGCCTCTGTCATATCCAGAGTCTTTTGAGGCAAGCATCAGCTTCATAACAAAAATACCCTGTCCACTTTTTCACCTCTATCTATTAACACGATGCTTGATGAGAAGGATGAGACCATGCTGGCCCTGATACTTGATGTCAGAATGCTCAGTAGCTCATTACGTATTTCTTCTCTGCTTTGGATGAAAAGCACGCAGAGCTCCTCTGCAGGTAGTCCTTGTCCATCAACCATTCATTTAATGACCATTTGAAGTTACAACAGCACTGAAACAGTGACACTTAATGACAATTGCAGCCATGTGATCAAAATTCAGACACAGCTCATATTTATGACTTTTGCAAACTTATGACAAGCAAAGTGGGGAATGGGAAAGCCAGATTCACTTAACAATTGTGAAACTAGCTTAAAAATTGCAGCAATTCACTTAACAATCCTGACAAGAAACATTGTAAAATAAAGCAAAACTCACTTAACAACTGTCTCATATAGCAGTAGAAAGTTTGGGCTCAATTGTGGTCATAAAGTCAAGGACCACTCGTATTCTGGGTTTACCGTCAGCTGAATTGGATGCAGCTCAGCACAATGTTAGAATCTCATCTCTAAGTCTATTCTTTGATGATACCAGGATATTGTGGCTGATTTTTATTTCCTGTTGTTGTTGTTCTGGTTGGTTGCACAGCCAGCCAGATGTTTAGAATGGATTTGGCATTTTCATCAACCTATTGAGCCCTTCCTAAGAAGTTGTGATAGGCCCGATGTTGCTTGATGATGTTAAAGGATGTAAGCCAGGATCCTGTGTAGTTTTTTCTCTGGTAATATCACTCTACTAACTATAGCATACAAAACATTTGCTAGACCAATACGTGAATACAGCTCATCAGTCTGGAACCCGCATTACATATCAGATATTAATACAGTCAAGAAAGTCCAGAAATATTTCACGAGAACAATTCTCCACTCCTCTACTCGCTGCAGAATACCTTATGCCACCAGACTTGAGACAACCTAGAACTATGCCGCCTTCGGTTTGATCTAAGTATAGTACATAAAATTATATATTGCAATGCCCTACCTGTCAATGAATACTTCAGCTGCAACCACAACAATACAAGAGCACACAATAGATACAAACTCAAGGTTAACCATACCAAACTTGATTGCAGGAAATATGGCTTCAGCAACAGAGTGGTCAATGTCTGGAATACTCTACCTGACTCTGTGGTTTCTTCCCCAAACTCCAAAAACTTTAACCTTAGACTGTCTACTGTTGACCTCACCCCTTTCCTAAGAGGTCTGTAGGGGGTGTGCATAAGCACACCAATCATGCCTACCGTCCCTGTCCTATTATTTCTTTTTATTTTCTTATTCGTATCCATTTCATGTATTCATAACAATGTTTATACTTATACCTATTATCTAATACTCGCTTGACAAAATAAAATAAATAAAAATAAATAAGCTGTCTTTTGCAATTGACTGGTGGAAATTTTGTCAGTGCTGAAGGTGTTCAAGTGGTACTCCGGAGGTTTTGGGAGTGTACCTCTCACTATCAGTACTATTTGGCTTTTTTTTGCCACAGTCATTCTATTTCTATTTGCAGGTCTTTGTATTTTGTGATGTATATTGCCTTTTTGCTTTCTACTCCTAGCCTAAGATGAATTTAGAAATTTTTCTCCCTATCCTTGTGAAAGTTTTAAGATAAAGTCCAATTTTCTTGTTTTGAAAGTCTTGTGAATTTTGAATGATGTACTGCACACAATAGCATAATAAGTGGAGAATCAAAAAAGGCTACATTTGATTTTGTTTATTTTACATTTAATTACATTTATTTGTCATTTAATTTATATATAATGATAATTATTCAATTGAATAACAATCCAGTTGCTGTCTCTAGTCGTATAGTTTCTTCCAGTTTTAAAGTTTGATATGGACTTTTGGAGGCCTCTAGTTGTAAATCTCTGGTTTAGGTTGTTGTATCAACTATAGGTCTAATCTGGACAAAGCTGGCATGTTAGAATTATGAACATTCTGATAGTTTGGTCTACTGCAAGTTTTTTGGACATGGTTGTGTTTGAAATTATATAGAAATTTCAGCTCATCCAAAACAAAGCAATAAACCTGCTAACCAGAATCGGCAAATTTGTTTTTTAAAAATGTTCATATTACACAGGTTTTTTTTAATCCACTTCTGGATCCATTTCAAAGTACTACTATTTAAAACTGAAAACTGAAGGCATTTTGTGCTAAGTTATGCTTCTATATGTGACATTTACAGCTAATTAGGCTGAGAAATATATCATTTACCATGTAGTTTAATACTGAATTTTGAGTTTTGTTTTGATTGTGAGCTGTTCATCAATCCAAATAAATATATCTGCCCACATAGCCAAATCTTACTGTAATATGTAGCATCATACTGGGAAAAATCTGATTGTTTATTAAGATCATTAAATAAATTATTGTCACTCATATTTAGGAGTGAATTTTGACTTTGGAAATGTCACTGGAAGAGTCCAAATCATTTTGGTAGCAACAATATTTATCTTTGAAAACATAGCATATGCTTAATCATCGTAAACTGACATTTTTAGTTTATATCTTTTCATATTTTAGCTATTTTTTAAAAATATACTTCATTCCCTTCTCCATTTATTCTCCCAATTCAGCCTCCAACAACCTGATGTCATTCTGAAGGATTAAAGATCACATTAAAATTTTGGAACTTGAAATCTAGTCCATTTAGGAAAAAACCAGATTGAAGAAAGTGGGCTTAATGCAACATGTCTAGTGTGAATTGCTTCCTGATATTTTGCTTTAAAAAAACCCCACAAAAAATTATGTTTAACTAAACAAATTATGTTTAACTAATGATTCAAATATATCCCAAAACAGAAGATTTATCTACAAAAGAGGTAATAACAAAGTGCATGGTTTCTCTGGAAATATCTGAAAGTTTTAGAAGTGATTTTTGAACTGGAAAATATTGAATAAAGTGGAAGGCATCCTTAGAATTCAGAACTGTGCTGTGCCAGTTCAACAACAATCTATCTATGGCGTCATCTGATTTTTACAAGGCAGTTAATGTTACACTTTGTTCCAAACATTCATCGGTTGCTGTCAAACTTTAACTGTAGCAAATAATTTTTTTTGGAAAAAAAAAGTTAATAGTAAATGATAGCGAAGGAAAGAGAACATGCATATTGAAATATTCTTGGAGGTTTTTTTTCCATTTGTTTATAGGCAGCTGGACAATGTTCTTTTCCTGGGCACTTCAATTTATCAATCACACTCTGTCTCATACAATTAATCCTATGGATTGTTATGAGGATAAAATGATGAGAGATTTTCATATATGCCATCTGGTCAGTAAGCAAATAAATATTATTCATTTATTCAGATGAACAATTTTAATGTTTTGAATATTAATAATAATCATTTAGTATTTATTTGTTAATTGTTTCACCTTTATTGTATGCTGCCTTGAGTCATTTGCTTGTGAGATGGACAGCTATATAAATTTGACAAATAAATACAATTTTGACATTTTTAATAGTTTAATATTTATTAGTTCTTTGTTGTGAGCCTGGTTTACACTGCCCAGGGTCACTTGTTTGTGAGATGTGTGGCTGTATAAATTTGATAAAGAAGTAAATTTACATTCATCCAAATAAATTAAGGCTGCAATTCTGTGAGATAGATAGATAGATAGATAGATAGATAGATAGATAGATAGATAGATAGATTTTGTAGATAGATAAATATAGAATGAGTAGTGAGTGACAGAAAAGCTCAATAGTTGATAACTAGCTAATAATTAGATAGCTAGGCAGACAGACAGACAGACAGACAAAGAGAGATAGAAAGAAAGAAAGCACATTCACAGGATGCTACCCTGACAATTTGAATTTTCCTACAGACCAGTCCAGAGACCTCTCAAATTACAAGGAACTCATTGAATCCACAAATGGTTACTAACAACAACAACATTGGGTGTACACTCCATTGTTAACTAGTCTAACTAGCCACAGCCTTCCATGATCAAATCACAGCATCTAAACATAGCATTTCTGGAATTTATAATGGGTCCAACCACCATGCAAGTTCTTCCTTCCAGTCCTCATCTTCTATTTATTACATGAAAAATTTTGAAGCATTATGGTGCTGATTTGCTCTACTTCATTTATTTATTGTTTGTCTGCCATTTTCCATGCATCATATGGGCCATAAACTCAGCTGGAGAACTTTCATAGTTTACAGCTCACCTGTTTTCATATGAGCATCAGACAGCATAGAAAAGCAGATTGTCCACTGCACAGAACTCTTTGCCTTTAGAATTGGAATGAAAACCATCGGTGAATAGAAGAAAAACTGTCCCTTAAAGATCTGAAGAATGTGTGAACAGACAAAAAAGAAGATGCTAAACAGAGTATCCCATGTGACCCAACAAATAAAGCTGGCACTAGAAACAATCAAATTTAAAATCAACTTATCATAATACTGTTCCTATGAAAAGAAGAGGTGTTGTTTGTACTTAAATTCTATGATAAATCAGTAGTTGGGGTTGATTTCTGTTGACAAGTATTTATTTATCCAAGGAACAGAAAATATATAACAATACTATTTATTTGACCTTATGATGTACAACCTTTACTCAGACAGCTGCACCATTCCCAAAGTCACATGATCACAATTTGAGTGCTTGGCAATTTCTGATTGGTTGCAGCATTATGTGGTCACATAATTGTGATTTGCAACCTTTTTGCCAATTCTGGCAAAAACATTCATTGGAAAAGTTGGGTTTGTTTAACCACTGCATGATTCAATTATTGATTACTTTAAAAATAATCAACTCAGTTTATGCCTACAGCAACTTACAATGGAAATTCCAGTCCCAATTGTGATTGCAAGTTGAGGACTACTTATATACGGTACTTTTAAGCCTTAATCAAGGGACCACAGCAGAAATGACTAACAGAGCCTCCAACTGAAGCAAATAGTGTTTGTGGCATCCAAAACAAATTTAGAATAAAAATAATTTAAAAAATGTTAAAAAATATCTAAAATCTTGTACAATCAAATCAAATCTTGTGAGATTTCAAAAATTTCATATAGGATAAGGATAAGTTGGCTTCGAGTTCGTGGTCATGCTGCATCTTCATGGTGGGGGTCAGTTTGCTTCATGTATGGCTCAGAGAGGTTTGAAGTGGGTAGTGAGGCAGCTGCAGTGAGGCTTCTGATCCGTGGTCATGTCTCATCTTCTGTGTGAGTGTGAGTCTGCTTTCTACATGGAAGTGTGGTGGTGGCATCTTGTGTGGCTCTCAGGGGGTGTGGGTCTGGTGTCATTCTTCATGTTAGGTACTCGTCTGTTCATGAGGGCAGGTTTCCAAATGGCTGGTAGGCGGGAGGTATCATCTTGTTTATTCATGCTGTGTGGGCATTTTTCTATCTCTATGGCTTCTCTGATTATTCAAGTGAAGTGTTCGGTTTTGGCGATAGTTCTGGTATTTTTAAAATCAATCTCATGTCCTGTGGCTTTGAGGTGTTGGACCAGGGAAGAGGTCGGTTCTTCCTTTTTGATTGAGTTCTTATGTTCTTCAATGCGTGCACTTATTCTTCTGTTAGTTTGTCCAATGTATGTGTTGTCTCAGCTACGGAATTGATCTGTGCTGGATGGTGGTGTGAGAGTGCGTGTAGATAGCAGTTTGTATGTGTTTTCTTCTGGTAGATGGTGTGTCCTAGGGAGCCATTGGATTTTTTGTATACCAAGACATCTAGGAAGGGAAGTTGATTGTTAGCTTCTGTTTCCATGGTGAATTGTATTTTGGGGTGTAGGCTATTGAGGTGTGTGAGGAAGTTGTTCAGTTTTTCTTTCCTGTGTGGCCAGATTATGAAGGTGTCATCTATGTATCTGAGCCAGAGTTTGGGTTTGTGATCATATTTTTCTAGAGCTTGTGTTTCAAAGTGTTCCATGTAGAGGTTAGTGATGACAGGTGAGAGGGGTGATCCCATGGGTGCTCCTTCTATTTGTTTGTATTTTTGTCCGTTGTAGGTGAAGTATG
Organism: Hydrophis major; assembly: GCA_033807585.1. Lineage (NCBI taxonomy): Eukaryota > Metazoa > Chordata > Lepidosauria > Squamata > Elapidae > Hydrophis > Hydrophis major. Next base: position 192,441,820 of record CM066329.1, read on the forward strand.
TATTGGATAGGCAGTGGTTGATCAGATCTAGAATGTGCTTGGGGGGGTTGTATTTGTTTTGGATGGCTGTCAAGGTTTCTTTTATTGGCACTTGGGTGAAGAGGGATATGACATCGAAGCTCACTAGTAGGTCACTGGGTTGTAAGTTTTGTTTCTTTATGATCTCAATGAACTGGAATGAGTTTCTTACGTGTGAGTTGATGGATTCTGCATAGGGCTGTAGTTATTTGGCAAGAAATTTGGCTAGGTTTTGTAGAGGTGAGCCTATGGAGCTGACTATTGGTCTAAGTGGGGTTCCTTCTTTGTGTATCTTGGGGAGACCATAAAGTTTAGGGCATCTGGATGATTTCTCTCTGGGTATGATTCTTTGCTGGATTTCTTCACTGATGGGGGAGGCTTTTATTTTGGATCTGGTGGTTTTTTCTAGGTAGGTGGTAGGGTCTGTCTTTAGGGGTTTGTATGTGGGGTCTTGGAGTAGGTTGGTTAACTTGGATTGGTAGTCAGATGTGTTCATAACCACTGTCGCGTTGCCCTTGTCTGCTGGTAGGATTATTATGCTGGTGTCTTCTTTCAGGTTAAGTAGTGCAGTTTGTTCTTCTTTGGATAAGTTGCTTTTGGGTGGTTTGCTAGTGCAGAGGATGTTGGTGATTTCGAGTCTGATTCTATTAGCATCATCAGGGTTGATTTTGGTTAGGCTGGTTTCAACTCCACATATGATGGTTTCTGTGGGACTGTGTTTGGGAGCGACAGCAAAGTTGAATCCTTTGGAAAGGACCTTGGTTTCAGCTTTGGTGAGGATCTTGTCTGAGATGTTGTGCACTGTTTGTTTCATGTGTGGCTGTGAGGGGGGAGGAGTTGGTTTCTGGCATTGTTGTAGTTTTCTGAGTTTGTTGGTGTGTGTGTCTGTCTTGAGGGTGGTCTGTGTTTCGGCTCTCCAGACAGCGAGCTGTTTGGATTTGTCCCAAAGTAAGAGGTGAATCTTGTTGCTGAGTCTGAGGTGAAGTGTGAAGAGATCTTTGTTGATTTGGTCTAGGAGAAATCTTTTTGTGTGAAGTTCATTTCTAATTAGGGCCAATTCACATACATTGGACAAACTAACAGAAGAATAAGTGCCCGCATTGAAGAACATAAGAACTCAATCAAAAAGGAAGAACCGACCTCTTCCCTGGTCCAACACCTCAAAGCCACAGGACATGAGATTGACTTTAAAAATACCAGAACTATCGCCAAAACCGAACACTTCTGCAGCAGAATAATCAGAGAAGCCATAGAGATAGAAAAACACCCACACAGCATGAATAAACGAGATGATACCTCCCGCCTACCAGCCATTTGGAAACCCGCCCTCATGAACAGACGAGTACCTAACATGAAGAATGACACCAGACCCACACCCCTGAGAGCCACACAAGATGCCACCACCACACTTCCATGTAGAAAGCAGATTCACACCCACACAGAAGATGAGACACGACCACGGACCAGAAGCCGCACTGCAGCTGCCTCACTACCCACTTCAAACCCCTCTGAGCCATACATGAAGCGAACTGACCCCCATCATGAAGATGCAGCACGACCACGAACTCGAAGCCAGACAGCAAGATCACAGCTCACAAGCTCAAATCCCCCAGCAACTAAGACTAACCTGAGCACATCCAAGCCCCCACCTGAACAGAACACGCCTCCAGCCAATCAGAACACAGCCAACCCCCCAACCAATCAGAACACAGCCAAACCCCCAACCAATGAGAACACACCCCCACCCAATCAGAACACAGCCAAGCCCCCACCCAATCAAGTCACACCCCCACTAGCAGTTAAAAGGAAGAAGCAGCTGCAAGCTCACATCACTCTGAGAAGCACAGAGCTGAAGACCAAGCCTGAAGATGATGAATGAGACTTCATCGAAACGTTGCCTAGATACTTCCAATCTTATGCGGGAGAAAACCCGAATAACCAAAGATCCATATATATACATATACATATACATATACATATACATATACATATACATATACATATACATATACATATACATATACATATACATATACATATACATATACATATACAAACACACACACACACACACACACACACACACACACACATATATATATATATACAAAAAAATCTCCACACCACAAGCCAGGCAAACACCTGGGCACAAACAGATCCCCCCTGATACCTCCAGCTCAAACACACCCCAACCAGGCACCCAGATGAAACCCAGCTTCCTAACGAATGATAGCCGTCCATTTACCCGAAGCCAAGCTGCACTAAAGGCCTCCAATAAAGTAACACAATGTTGCCAGCCAATCAAGATACAAAAAGAGCCCCCCCCCCCCAAAAAAAAACAGACAGAAGATACTAGTAGCAGAACACAGCAAACTCCAAGACCAATAAACACAGACCAAGACTCTCAACCAATCAGGAGGAAGAAAAAACCATTCTGACACAGCAATAGGCTGCCCCAAATTTAAATCTGAAACCACTGTAAAAGTCTGACTCACAAACACCATACAGAAGCCTGATGATGGCAGATGAGATTCTGCTGAAACGTTGCTACAACTTTAAAAGCACCACGTGGGAAAATACCCGAACAAAGCTGAATGCCAGACATGCAAGTACCCACGAAAACTTAAGAAAACAAATATATATATATATATATATATATATATATATGTTTTCTTAAGTTTTAGATATATATGCCATTATATATATATCTAATGGCATTCAGCTTAGTTCGGGTATTAGTTGTGCTTTTAAAGTTGTAGCAATGTTTCAGCAGAATCTCATCTGCCATCATCAGGCTTCTGTATAGTGTTCATCTGTGAGTCAGACTGTTACAGTGGTTTCAGATTTAAATTTGGGGCAGCCTATTGCTGTGCCAGAATGGTTTTTTCTTCCTCCTGATTGGTTGGGAGTCTTGGCCTGTGTTTATTGGTCTTGGAGTTTGCTGTGTTCTGCTTGATTGGTGTTTCTGATATCTTCTGTCTGTTTTTTGGCTCTTTTTGTATCTTGATTGGCTGGCAACATTGTGTTACTTTATTGAAGGCCTTTAGTGTAGCTTGGCTTCAGGTAAATGGACGGCTATCATTAGTTAGGAAGCTGGGTTTCATCTGGGTGCCTGGTTGGGGTGTGTTTGAGCTGGAGGTATTGGGGGGAGATCTGTTTGTGCCCAGGTGTTTGCCTGGCTTGTGGTATGGAGATTTTTTTTGTTTGTGAGTGCAGGCTTCCAAATGATTGACAGCCAGAATCATCTCTTCTGTTCATGCTTTCTGGTCTTTTTTCAATCTCTATGGATTCTCTGATGATTCTGTGACTAGGGTTTTCTATAGTGGCTAGGGTTTTGGTGCCATTGAAGTTGATATGACCTGTGGCTTCCATGTGTTGGACTAGCGAGGAAGTGTGTTCCAGCTTTTTGACTGCATTTTTGTGTTCATCCAGGTGGGTACTTATTCTTCTATTGGTCTGTCCAATGTATGTGGCTGGGCATGATGCACAGGGGACTTCGTATATGCCTTGGTTTTCCAGTCAATTTTATCTTTGGGGTTTCTAAGGATGGCTGCTATTTTTCTGTCTGTTGTGAAGGCAGTCTTGATGTGATATCTGTGTAGTACCTTACTTATTTTGTCTGTAGTACCTCTTATGAACTTAAGAAAACAAATTATACACACACACACACACACACACACACACAGACATTTCTTCTCTAAACAGGTTGTGTTTAAATATGCAAGACAAGCACATACTGCTGTTTTCCTCAATCTATCTTCTATAACCAAAGGAGAATATAACTGTATCTGACATATTGATTGGGAAATCAGCAGTGGTAGGAAAAATAAAACACAGAAATCTTATTAAATTTTACTGGAGATTCAGCCCAAATAGTTCAGTGGTTCCAAGAAGATGGTATTTACCAACAGCCTGAAACTTTCAGAGTTACAGGGAGTTTCTTGCAGTGTATTAAAATTTCCTTTTTAGTTCCTGGTCAAAATTGAGTTCAATAAAAACCTTTCCAAATTATTAAGTTCAATTAATAAATTTTTATTTCAGCTATCTTTGCCACCTCATAAAAGAATAAAATAATAATAATAATAAAATAAATTCCCATGTAGCAATAATGGCATGCTAAAATCCCAGATTTGGAGGAAGAAGAACCACTTGTTAAAACAAGAAAATGTGACTATTATTGTAGACACATTTGTACTCAAATCATCAGCACAAGACTTAGAAGAGCAAATTCAGTTTTATTCAGCAGCCATTAGAAAATACTGTAGTGCCCTCTTTGGTGTTACCTCAGTAGTGACAGACACAACAAATACATTCAATTAAAAATTAAATAAAAGCTCAGAGGTCGCAAGTAGAGCCGAACCTTCCTGGCAATGTGCAAGGCAAAAGATGATGTTTTAAGCAAATATTTCTACTGTGGTTGAGAGCAGTTAACTATCATCAAGAAGAAATAACATTCCTGCTTACAGTGATTGGAGACTCTTGATAAATTAATAATACACTCTTAGTTTATGGCAATCAGTAAATCTTAGTTGGAATCATGTGCTCCCAAAAAAAGAAAATTGGAGGAGAAATGATAATAATGCAGGAGACAGGGAGAGGAGCATTGTAATTCACACAACCACTTACTTCATAAAGCCTGTTACAACTCTGCCAACATTCATTAATTAGTAACTTCACAGAAGTAAGTCTGTCTGTCTGTCTTCCTTCCTTCCTTCCTTCCTTCCTTCTACACATTATATTATTATTATTATTATTATTATTATTATTATTATTATTATTATTATTATTATTATTATTATTATTATTTGTGTGTGTGTGTGTGTGCATGGCATGTAACTTTATGTTTGTAAAGCTCGTATGGAAACAAATCAGAATAACCTCATACAGAATGAGGATAATTTAAGCTTTCTATCTTCCTCCTACTTCAGCTTAGAATTTCTTTTATCTTGTAGGAGAAAATTTTTTAAAAGAAGAGAAAACCCACACTTGACCTTTACTGGAGCCTGGAATGAGAACTAGAATCTAAACCACATTCGTTTTGTTTTTAAAGAAGATGGAGCAATATAATAACAATATTTTCTACACTATTAACAGGATTCAGCCATGTGTGCAGATAAATTTAAGAATACATCATGCAGGATATATTCAATCTCCACAGTCTTCCTATATAATCCCTGGGTTATCTTGACTTTTGACTTGAATTAATGTAGAATAGCTAATGTTTTCTTTGCGTTTTCCTACAACGGTCCCAATCTGGCATTATACAGTATTTAATATTGGATGTCAATAGTGATCAAATCTAATCGACCTAAGAGTCATTTACCAGAACATTACCTGCTGCCTAATCTCATAAGTGAAGAAGCTTTGTTTGGTTAAATCAGCATACAAAATATTGTTAGTCCTTCTCTCACATGCAGTCCTTCTCTTTAGCCCCCTTAGGTCCCAAAACTTTAAAATCTAAAGGCATTTAATACTGTAATCTTCCTCTTGGTTGTTCTCAAATAATTGCAGGTTGTTGCTTTATTGTGTGTAACAAATGATGTAATGTAGGTCGTATGTTAATCTATTTTCTCAATTAACTTGGTTCAAAATGAGTTCCTCTGTTAGAAAGTGCTAAGTGGTCTGTTGATTAGCCCAAGGGGTACATCAGCCTTTGCAAAAACCAATGAAGGTCACACTGCATTTCAAGAGGGAATTTCAAGATTTTTACTGAGTAAAATGTGGACATTAAGCCTCTGCAAGACTTTGCCTTGTTTTGTCTCAATTAAAAGAAAGCAAACCAACCAATCAAAGAAATACTCCAAAAGATTCCTATTTTGGCCCTACTCACAAAACACATATTGGCAAGTCAAGGGCGGCCCCTGGGCCATACATTTTCACCGTTGCCTTCTGTTATTTAAAACAAGACAAAGATTCAAATACTATGTGATTTGTTGGAAAAGTACTACTCAAAGTGTCTTTATTCCAAAACAGAGAAAGTAGGTCAAATTTGAAATAGGTCTGCTCTCAGACCTAAAAATCCTCCTCACAAATTTAATATATATAATATACATATACACACATACATACATACATACAGGGGTGGGATTCTACCAGTTCACACCTATTCACTAGAACCAGTTGTTAACATTCTAAGCAGTTCGGAGAACCAGTTGTTAGAAGAAATTACTGGCCTAATCCTGTAAGGAAGGCAGGAAGGAAACATTCTGGTGTTGCTTACAGAACTGTAACCATACCACAGCTGCATCACTACCCGCTTCAAACCCCTCCGACCCACACATGAAGCGAACTGACACCCACCATGAAGATGTGGCACGACCACGAACGCAAAGCCAAAAAAACAGGATCACAGTTCACCAGCTCAAATCCCCCGGCAACCAAGACTAACCTGAGCACTACCAAGCCCCCAACTGAACAGAGCACACCCCCAGCCAATCAGAACACAGTCAATCACACTACCAATCAGCCAAACCCCCAACCAATGAGAACACACCCCCAGCCAATCAGAATACAGCCAAGCCCCACCCAATCAAGTCACACACACCACTAGCAGTTAAAAGGAAGAAGCAGCTGCAAGCTCACATTACTCCGAGAAGCACAAAGCTGAAGACACAAGCCTGAAAATGATGAATGAGACTTCATCGAAACATCGCCTAGATCATCAGGCTTCTGTATGGTGTTTGTCTGTGAGTCAGACTTTTACAGTGGTTTCAGATTTAAAGCCTGATGATGGCAGATGAGATTCTGCTGAAACATTGCTACAACTTTAAAAGCACCACGTGGGAAAATACCCGAACAAAGCTGAATGCCAGACATGTAAGTACCCGCGAAAACTTAAGAAAACAAATATATATATATAATATATATATATATATATATATATATATATATATATATATATATATATATATATATGGATCTTTGGTTATTCGGGTTTTCTCCCGCGTAAGATTGGAAGTATCTAGGCAACGTTTCGATGAAGTCTCATTCATCATCTTCAGGCTTGGTCTTCAGCTCTGTGCTTCTCAGAGTGATGTGAGCTTGCAGCTGCTTCTTCCTTTTAACTGCTAGTGGGGGTGTGACTTGATTGGCTGGGGGCTTGGCTGTGTTCTGATTGGTTGGGGGGTTGGCTGTGTTCTGATTGGCTGGAGGTGTGTTCTGTTCAGGTGGGGGCTTGGATGTGCTCAGGTTGGTCTTAGTTGCTGGGGGATTTGAGCTGGTGAGCTGTGATCTTGCTGTTTGGCTTTGAGTTCGTGGTCGTGCTGTATCTTCATGGTGGGGGTCAGTTCGCTTCATGTATGGCTCAGAGGGGTTTGAAGTGGGTAGTGAGGCAGCTGCAGTGCAGCTTCTGGTCCGTGGTCGTGTCTCATCTTCTGTGTGGGTGTGAGTCTGCTTTCTACATGGAAGTGTGGTGGTGGCATCTTGTGTGGCTCTCAGGGGTGTGAGTCTGGTGTCATTCTTCATGTTAGGTACGTGTCTGTTCATAAGGGCGGGTTTCCAAATGGCTGGTAGGCGGGAGGTATCATCTCATTTATTCATGCTGTGTGGGCGTTTATATATATATAATATACACACATACATATACATATACATATATATATATACATACATACATACATACATACATACATACATATGAACTTTCACTGTTTACTTAGTGCTAAAAAATAAATATACTCCAGCACAGCACATGCTCAACACCATCCATGCTTTTACTGCTATATCACAATTGTCTTGCAAACAATTCTGTTTGCCATGCCCACGCCCAGTTTAGCAAAGGGAGAAAAAGTCATGTGATGCACCATGACAATGTGAGTTTTGTATACCTGATCTACAGTATCTATCTACCAGTATCTATCTATCTGATTTATTTGGCCTTAACTATGCTGGTACTTCAAACTCCATTAGCTTAGGATGGAACTCCAGCTGGAGTCCAAAAGAAAAGACTTCTTTGCCATAGCACCATCCCTTTGGAACATCCTTCCCCCTACCCCTCCATGATGAAGTCTACTCCCACCCTCCTGTCCTTCTGCAAGAACTTGAAGACTTGGCTCTGCCATTTGGCCTGGGGTCCCAACCACACTGAAGGTGGTGATTATTATGATAGTAGCAGTCCCCATCTCTCCACTGTGCATCCTGCTTCCTCCCCACCATCTTTTAATTCATATTGCTGTACTTTTATTGATTTTTACTGTTTTATTGCTTTCACTACATTTATAGTTACAGTTTTATAAGTTTATGTCTTACTGTTGTAAGCTGCCCAGAATAGTCACATGAAAAAGTGTATTCAGTGGGGTGATTCAATTTTTTTTTACTATTGGTTCTGTGGGTGTGGCTTGGTGGGCATGGCTTGGTATGTGTGGCAGGGAGAGGATACTGTAAAGTCTGCATTCCCAACCTACTCCAGGGAGAAGATTACTGCAAAATCCCGTTCCCTCCCCATCCCACTAACCTGCTTTCCAGATCCATTCTCCTGTGCAGGGCAACAAAAGAAGACCCAGCTCAGGAGGCAGAGAATAGATGGGGGCAAGGCCAGTCAGAGGTGGTAGTTGCCAGTTCTCCGGACTATTCAAAATTTCTGCTACCAGTTCTCCAGAACTGATAAGAATGTGCTGAATACCATCATTGGTTGTATGGCAAACAAACAAACAAACAAATAAATAAATATTGTCAGGATGTAACTGTGCAGCAACTTACTTCAGTTAACATCAAGCCTTTAATTAGAGTTTCACAAAGTGAATTTAGTTTAGAAATTTTCACAAAGCATGGATTAGAATTTTTATTCACAACCTTTCTCTCTCTTTTTTTATACATCACATATACACAAGATGTCTGGATTAAGTGGAGGGGGGGGGAATCTTGGCGCTGAATATTTTTCCAAAAAAGAAATCTTGATCAAGGAGAGACTGCACAGTACTGGAACAAAACTTTCCATTTTAATGAAATGCATTTTTCTTCTTCAGCAGAACAGGAAAGAGTGTGTTTGACAGGATATCATTTTTCATCATCTGTATAATGAAATCTTGCAATCTGGCCCAGGTGGGTTCATCCAGATAAGAAGGAAGAAATTGGCATTTGATTTTGTGAGGTTGCTGAAAGTTGACCAGTGTGATTTTTTTCAACATTCTTCTCAAGGTAATTCCACATACACTAGCTCAACATTCTTAGCATACAAGGCACCAAGAATGCAAGTTAGCCTTCAGTCAGTTTTTCAGGATGAGGAAACAAGCCTGCAAGGTAGTCTAATAATTTCTGCTACCAGTTCTCCAGATAGCTCAGTGGTTAAAGACACTGAGCCTAAGTTTGAGACTTAAGTGGTGTAAAATAGGTTGAACTCCCATTACTTGCCCAGCTTCTGCCAACCTAGCAGTTCAAAAATATGCAAATGTGAGTAAATATATAGGAAACATTTTGGTATGAAGACTTCATGATAGAACATGACCATGGAAACATCCAGTGGTGTGAATCAACCGGTGCTGCAACCAGCTCAGTGAGCGCATGCACAAAACGCCCGCTCTGCATTTTAAAAGGCCCATTTTAAAGTCTAATACAGGTGAAACTCAAAAAATTAGAATATCGTGCAAAAGTTCATTTATTTCAGTAAAGCAACTTCAAAGATGAAACTAAAATATGAGTTAGACTCATTATATGCAAAGCAAGATAGTTCAAGCCGTGATTTGTCATAATTGTGATGATTATGTCTTACAGCTCATGAAAACCCCAAATCCACAATCTCAGAAAATTAGAATATTACATGCAATCAATAAAACAAGGATTGTACATGGAACAATATCGGACCTCTGAAAAGTATAAGCGTGCATATATACTCAGTACTTGGTTTGGGCCCCTTTTGCAGCCATTATTGCCTCAATGCGGTGTGGCATGGAAGCTATCAGCCTGTGACACTGCTGAGGTGTTATGGAAGACCAGGATGCTTCAACAGCAGCTAGTCTCATGTCTCTCATCTTTCTCAGGTCAGGCAAGTTTGCTGGCCAATCAAGCACAGTAATCCAATGGTCATTGAACCAAGTTTTGGTGGTTTTGGCAGTGTGGGCAGGTGCCAAGTCCTGCTGGAAAATAAAGTCAGCATCCTCATAAAGCTCGTCTGTGGAAAGAAACATGAAGTGCTCCAAAATCTCCTGGTAGACGGCTGCGTTGACCCCGGACTTAATGAAGCACAGTGGACCAACACCAGCAAGTGACATGGCTCCCCAAATCAACACAGACTGTGGAAACTTCACACTGGACTTCAAGCATCTTGCAGGGTGTGCCTCTCCATTCTTCCTCCAGACTCTAGGTCCTTGGTTTCCAAATGAGATGCAAAAGTTGCTCTCATCAGAAAAGAGGACTTTGGACCACTGAGCAACAGACCACTTCTGTTTTTCTTTAGCCAAGGTAAGATGCTTCTGACGTTGTTTGTTGTTCAGGAGAGGCTTGACAAGAGGAATACGACATTTGAAGCCCATGTCCAGGATTCGTCTTTGTGTGATGGCTCTTGATGCACTGCCTCCAGCCTCTGTCCACTCCTTGTGAAAGTCCCCAACACTTTTGAATGGGTTTTTCCTGACTTTGGCTGCGGTCATCCCTGCTGCTTGTGCACCTTTTTTCCCTTCCACATAACTTTCTATTAATGTGCTTTGATACAGCACTTTGGGAACATCCAACTTCTTTTGAAATTACCTTTTGAGGCTTTCCCTCCTTATGGAGGGTGTCAATTATGGTTTTCTGCACAACTGTCAGGTCAGCAGTCTTTCCCATGATTGTGATTCCTACTGAACCAGACTGAGAGACCATTTAAAGGCTCAGAAACCCTTTGCAGGTGTTATGGCTTAATTAGCTGATTAGAGTGGGACACTTTGAGCCTAGAATATTGAACCTTTTCACAATACTCTAATTTTCTGAGATTGTGGATTTGGGGTTTTTATGAGCTGTAAGCCATAATCATCTCAATTATGACAAATCACGGCTTGAACTATCTTGCTTTGCATGTAATGAGTTTATATCATATATTAGGTTCACCTTTTAAGTTGCATTACTGAAATAAATGAACTTTTGCACGATAATTCTACCTTCTACTTCAGCATAAAATGACTAAAATGGCTGAGGTGCGGCAAAACACTCTGCCGCGCGAATCAGCTGTGCTAACAAACCAGGAAATAAAGCACAGGAAAGAGCAGGGGCAGCTGGGCGGGGCCAAATGCTCACCAGAACTACCGGTTTGCCTGAACCAGTCCAAACCAGTAGAATCCCACCACTGGAAGCATCTTTGGACAACAGTGGCTCCCTCAGCTTTGACTGGGTCACATCATTGAATAAAAGTGTTTAACATAATAAAGCTTTAACATAGTTAAACCTCCAAAAGTATCTCTAACCAGAATCCATCCAACACAATTCTAGTTCAGGGAAACGTCAAAGAAAGATCATTTTTATTTTATTTATTTTTTTATTTGTCAAAAGCTTATAATATAACAGAAACAAGAATAAACATAAATTTAAATACAAGAAATAGGAACTAATAATTGGGGACAATAGGACAGGGACAGTAGGCACGATTGTGCACTTATGCACTCTATCATAGGATTTTGTTCCTTCCAAAAGTTTTGTTTAGACATGTTTGGCTCTGATTTATTATGATTAGGTTTTGTTGGGCTTTATTATCATTTTGAAATACCTTCCACTCCCTAAACTGGTCAAAAATATATACTTCTCTCATAATCACTTATTAGTTAACTAAAATTAACAGATATCACTAGCCTTCCCACTGAATAGGAAGAAGTTTAGCCATCTGAAGTAGGAAGCTACCAAGCTAGCAGTTCTAGCTGAACTTACTATTCTCTAAATATTGGGGGGACAGGGGGTTAGTTTGGAAAATTCCTACATAAATCCCCCTTTCTATGGGCTTTCATCTGGGACTGTGCATCTAAACTTTAGTTTTTATCTGATTTCATCCTGTGTAAACATATTAATTTTTCTTAAAATACATGGAAAACAGCCTGCAGTACAGGAACAAGTTTGACACTGTGTCAATATAGGTAGTCCTCAACTTACAACCAATCAATTTGTGACCATTACAAAAGCACTGAAAAAATGTAACTTGCAACAGACTGTTGCACGAACAACTGTTGCAGCATCCCCATTACTGTGTGATCAAAATTCATATGCATGGCGAGTGGCCTATATTTACAAAATTGCAATTTTGGGGGTCTTGTGATTTATTCTTTTATTTATTTTTTTAATTTATTTCATTTGATTTGTCAATTGCTTATAAGATAATAGGTATAAGTAAAAACATAGTTATGAATACATGGATACATATAAGAAAAATAAAAGAAACAAAAGGACAGGGACGGTAGGCATGTTGGTGCGCTTATTTCTGGACTTTCTCAACTGTGTTAATATCAGATACATAATGTGGGTTCCAGACTGATGAGCTGTATTTGAGTATTGGTCTAGCAAATGTTTTGTATGCTCTAGTTAGTAGTGTGATATTACCAGAGAAAAAGCTACATAAGGTAGGTTAACAACTCTTAATGCCTTTTTGGCTATGTAGTTACAGTGGGCTCTAGCACTTAGATCATTAGAGATGACTACTCCAAGATCCTTGACAGAGTTTGGATCAACAAGGTCTTGACTATTCAGCCTGTATTTTATTTTACTGATTTTTTTTTGCCAATATGTAAGACAGAGCATTTATTTGTTGAGATTTGAAGTTGCCATTTGATTGACAATTCTGATACATAGTCAAGATCTTTTTAAAGGGTAGCAGTATTGTCTGTGATATTGAACAGCTTTACATCATCAGCGAAGAGAACGCAGTTGCTCTTTATATGATCACAGAGGTCATTTATGTAGAGTATGAAGAGAGTTGGTCCTAGAACACTGCCTTGGGGGACACCACTGTTGACAGGTACAGAATTTGATAGAACGCTCCCAATTTTGACCATCTGTTGTCTGTTTGACAGGAATGCTTCTATCCAGTTATGCAGGTGTCCAGAGATACCATAAGATTTTAGTTTTAGGAGTAGTTTATCGTGTACCACTGAATCAAAGACTTGATGTAGATTGCGTCTATTGCTTTGTCCTGATCGAGTTGTGTAGTCCATATGTTTTTGCAGTGTAGGAGTTTCAGATTTCAGGATAGTTTTTTTCTGAAACCAAATTGTTTATTGGAGAGTAGGTTGTTTGTCTCTAAGTGGAGGATAATGGATTGGTTAATAATTGATTCCATGACTTTACAGGTGACGCAGCATAAAGAGATTGGTCTGTAATTTTCAACTAGGCTGGGGTCTCCCTTTTTGAAGATGGGGATGACCGTGGCTTGTGACCATAGTTTTGGCAAGGAGCTGGTCCTGAAAGATTTTTTGAAGATTATGCTTAGAGGTCCAGCTATGGCAGTGGATAGCTTTTTTAAGAAGTAGGCACATATTCTGTCTGGTCCAGCAGATAGAGATGGTTTTAGATTGCATTGTGCTTTTTCAACATTGTCTTCTGTAAAATCGATATGTATTAGATCATTGTAGTTGTCTGTGATTCGACTAGGAAATACTGGTGATCATCATTAGTGACCTTCCCAGGGAGCTTCCTACAAGCAAAGTCAATGAGAGAAAGCCAGATTCACTGCATGACTGTGTGGTTCACTTAACAACTGCAGTGATTTGCTTAACAACCATGCTCAGTAACTGACAGCATCAGTTACTGATGATTGATACACTTCCATGTTGATTACTTGGTTACTGACAGCTAGCTAGTTTCAATTTTGTGACTCTCCAATTAATCCTTTTTTTCAATTTTGCTGAAGTTGCTTTTAGATCACTAGAATATAAATTTAGTGGATCTTTACTGAAAAGCAGAGAGAGGTTAAGCTTTGTTCTTTCTGCATCACCAGTTAGTAAGGGACTCCTTCCCTTCCTCCATTTTCCTGGCATCACTTTTCATAACTGGTCTTCTGTTTGTGCCTTGATTTGAAAGAGACAGAGAAACTTCATTTCAAATTTTTTTTGCAGCAGTCATTGTATTAAAAAAAAATGTCCTGTGTGTGGAAGCATAAGGACAAATGGGCATTAATGCTTTGATTAAATTCCACTGTCATTTTTTTGCCCAGCTGTTTACAATTAACTCCCTTTTGCTTCAATTGTGCCAAGCTCTCATCTGATTGCACATTAAGCAGGATTATATCATTAGATTTATTCAGGACCCATCACTGTGTCCTCTCAAGCAACACACTCTCACGGGTGTGAGGTGTTTAATCTTCCAGATTTATTAGAAGGATCTTCCGGCTTTAAAACTGCTGGTTTGCGTCATGTCTCAAAAGCTGCTTTATAAACAGGTTGGAATATCAGAGAGGAAGATTAAAAGATGGTGGAATTGAATCAGAGAAAACTAAATGAGGGAGTGACTTTTACTTTTTTGCCTTTATTACAAAATAACCCTTTCCCTAGAAGGTAATAAAAAGCACTGAAACAAACTAGTTTCAGGAATGATGAAACATTCCCTCAGATTTCGGAGAACATGCAAAGAACAAAACATTAAAAAAGAGGGGCTTTTAGGAATCAGTTTTACAAATCAACAAGGCATTGTACTTTCAATATTCTAAAATGCTGAAAGCAGCATAAATTGAAATTACCTTGCCTCATCCTTGTATCTTTTAAGACAAAAGCTTTCCCTAGATGTTGGGCTTCTGTAGACAATGCTATTCTTCTAATAATGCCTCTGAGGGAATATAACAACTGTTGCTCCAACAGCTATGGCCCTTCCTAGTTCTCCTTCCCAATGGATTTTGAAAGGCTACATATATTCTTTCCAATTCTTTTTTCAGAAGTTCTGTTATATATACTGTTAAGTTTGAGCATGGGCGATAAAGAATGGAGACAAGCCTCTGAACAGTGAACTTCAGCTCTTTATTTACATAGTGACTTGCTTAATTGAACAGTAGTAAAACCTGCCTTATATAGGCAACCCTTGCAACGATTAACCAATAACGAGCTAGGAACATTAGCTCTTAAACCAATAAGACATTTCTGTTAAGGGCCAATCGGATTCCCCAGAATGGGCCAATCCGGTCCGGCCATTTAACAGCCAATTAGAAGTGCAGGGCCAGAACCCTGCACTTGACTCCAAGCTCATACTTATTTAGTCATATTGCATACACAACACCCCTTCCCCCTGGCTTCTTAGTTCAGGGTGCAGTTACATAGTCCTTTAAATAGGACAGTTGTCTTTTTAGTCTCTTTGACTTTCGTTGTATCGGGTGGTTGAAGTCCTGCTGAGGTAGATCATTGTTAGGTATTGGGGCTACCTCCAGTTCAGAGTTCACTTCTGCGTTGTTGCCCTCATTTTCCGCAATTTCTTGAGGTGCAAACATTTCTCCCTCCGGTTCCGCAGCCTGGGTTTCTGTTAAATCGTCGTTCCCTTCGAACGGGTTTCCTAGGGCTTCATCTTCTTCTGTACCTCCCTCCCCCCTCAGTTTGGTCATAGGAAAGTTGCGGACTGGCTGCTGCAAGCCGCGACCGTAATTGGTCGATATGCCATTTCCAGAGTTTATTGTCACGGCATTGCACAAGGTAGGATCTGGGGCCAGTTACACGTACTACTGTCGCTTCCACCCACAACGGGTCGCCAGATAGGTTTTTTGCATACACCAGGTCTCCTACCTGGAAGGTGCGACAATGGCCGCTGGATCCTAATGGTTTCTCCGGTTCATAAGCAGGGTACAACCGGTTGAAGTGGGAGCGGAGCTTTCGTCTCATTAGCAGTTCAGTGGGAGTTTTGTTGGTGACGCTATGTGGGGTGATGTGTTGCAAGAAGAGGATTTGATTGACCTTGTTGTCAATGTTATCGTAGTTTATCTTTTGCAAGGTTTTCTTCACAAATTGGACCATGCATTCTGCTCGGCCATTGGTCGCGGGTGCACAGGCAAGGTGAGCGCATGGTGAATGCCGCGGTCAGTGAGGTACTGCTCGAATGCTAGTGCAGTAAATTGTGGGCCGTTATCGGATACCAGGACGTCTGGTAATCCGTGGGTTGCAAAGAGTCTGTTTAAAATCTTGATGACTGCCTCGGAGGTTGTAGTAGTCATTCGATGAATCTCGAGCCAATTCGAGTAGGCATCAACGGTAAGCAGGAAGGTGTGGCCCTTGGTTGGCCCCGCGAAGTCCAGGTGAATTCGGGACCAGGGTCCACATGGTGTCTCCCATTCAGTAGGCATGGCTTTTGGAGGGGCGTTGCTGACTTCTTGGCATTTGGGACAAGCTTTAACCCACTGTTCGATTTGCTTGTCAATGCCCGGCCACCATGTATAGCTTCGCGCAAGGGCTTTCATTCGCACGATGCCGGGGTGGCCATCATGCAAGGTTCTCAGCAGTGCTTTTCAGAGCCATTCTGGGATAACGACTCTATCGCCCCAGATGACATAGCCTTTCTGGGAGAAGAGCTCGGTCTGTCGAGATTTGAATGGTGTGAAGTCATCAGGCAATTGGTCCAATGGCCATCCGCGTTCTACCCAGCCTAGGACTTGTGCTAGGGTGTGGTCGCGTTTGGTTTCTCTCGCGATGTCTCAAGTGGTTAGTGGCGGCGAGTTGAGTGCCTCGATTTGCAACGTGGTTACCGTTGGTGCCGGATCGTCGAGAGTTTCTGGTAGCAGTGCTCGGCTCAATGCGTCGGCGTGGGGAATGGCTTTCCCCAGGCGGAATTGCAGCCGAAAGTTATAAGCAGCTAAGAATTCTGACCGTCGGGTCATCCTAGGGGATAATATGTAGGGAGTCGGCTTATCTCCGGCTATTATCCCTAGCAATGGTTTGTGGTCAGTCACAATAGTAAAAACCCTACCATACACGTATTCGTGAAATCTTTTCACAGCTGAGACGATTGCAAGGGCTTCTTTATCAATTTGTCCATAGTTCCGCTCAGTTTTTGAAAGAGTCTTTGAAAAATAGGCAACATGGGCTTCGTTCCCGTTAGGCAGTACGTGGCTCAAAATGGTGCCCACCCCGAAAGGCGATGCATCACAGGTTATAACTAACGGCAAAGTCTCGTTATACTGCATGAGTACAGAGTCAGAAGTGAGCAGTTTTTTAACATTTCTGAACTCCTGTTCTTCACGGTAACCCCATAACCAAATTGCCCCTTTATCTAACAATCGGTGTAACGGTTCAGCGACAGTTGCTTTATGCGGCAAAAATACATTATAGAAATTGATAAGGCCTAGGAACGCCTGGAGATCGGCCTTGTTTCGTGGCCTGGGAGTGTTTTTTATTGCTTTTAATTTACTTTCGGTAGGGTGAATGCCCTGGCTATCAATCAGGTACCCTAAAAACTCAACACTGTCAGTACACAATTTACATTTATTTTTTTTAACCTTAAGACCAGCTTCTTGGAATTTTCTTAGGACTAATTTTAACCGGTCCTGTAAGATTTTTTTTTGTAGGGGCTGCAATTAATACATCGTCAAAATAGGGGACCATGCCCTTAATTCCTTGCAATAACCTTTCCATAAGGCTCTGAAAGATCCCCGGGGCTACACTAACTCCGAATTGCAGCGGGGTACATTTAAAGGCACCTCGGTGCGTCACAATAGTTTGGGCCTGTGCCATTTTTTCATCTACTGGTAATTGCTGATATGCCTGAGCTAAATCCAATTTAGCGAAAACTTTCCCGCCCCCCAGGGAATGGAGGAGGTGCTGTACCACCAGAATTGGATATGCGTTCTGCTGGAGAGCGTGGTTCAAGGTGGCCCGGTAGTCCCCACAAATTCGGATTGACCCATCTGGCTTAATGGGTGTTACAATAAAGGTTTCCCACGGGGAGTGATCGATGGGCTCCAACACCCCCTGAGCTATCAGTTTGTCGAGTTGCTCATCGATTTTCACTTTTAAGGCAAACGGAACTTGACGGGGCTTCAAGCGAATGGGAGCTACTTTGGGATCTAAGCTGAATGAGATCGGGGTCCTTTGTACTCGCCTAAGCTGTCCGAGAAGACGTCCCTGAACTCAGAGATAAGGTCTTCCTCCCAGTCACAGCCACCGACTCGGTTTACGCCGGCCACTTCAATGCCGAGTGGCACGAACCATTGGAGGCCCAGTAGGCTAGGCCTATCTCTATCGATGACTGTTAAAGGTAAGTATGCTGTGTGCTTCTTGAAGGAGACTCGGACTCGGCAGATTTCGCTGGGCGGTGGTGGTACCGGAGTGCAGTTCCGACGTAATTGTGCAGCCGACTTCTTGGACGCCTCTGCTGCCGTGGCTTCGGCGATGGTGTCAGCAAGGCTGATGTCGCCTTTTGCCATCAGCTTTCTTTGCACGCCTGGTGCATCTAATCCCAGGACTAAGCAATCTCTTAGTGCTTCTTCTAAATCGGCGAATTCGCAGAGGCCTCCCAAATTTCAGAGGTCTGCTATGAAGTTGGCTACGCTTTCTCCCTTTCGCTGGCTCTTCTGGTAAAACTCGTGCTGTCTCACCAGAGTAGGCACAGTCGGGGCATAGTGACCTCGCAGGAGAGGTTCGAGGTCGTTCCAATCCATCGCCTTTGCTTCTTGGGGTTTGGCTAGTGCTTTAGCCATCTTAAATACAGTTGGACCGCAATGCGTTAGGAACACCACCCATTTCTTTCCTGGTGTGGCGTCCTTTAAGTTGTTCGTCTCAAGGAACATTTGGAAGCGATCCATGTAGGACTCCCAGTCCTCTTGTGTTGGATTGAACGGAGCGGGTGGTACGATGCCGCCGGACATGGTTCCGTTGTTGGCGCCGTCTGTCACGTGCTCGGTGTTGCTTCTTGGTTCCGTTGGTTCAGATGTCCCCATATCCCATCCTCGTCACCAGTGTTAAGTTTGAGCATGGGCGATAAAGAATGGAGACAAGCCTTTGAACAGTGCAACAACTTGCAACGATTAACCAATAACAAGCTAGGAACGTTAGCTCTTAAACCAATAAGACATTTCTGTTAAGGGCCAATCGGTTTCCCCAGAACGGGCCAATCCGGTCCGGCCATTTAACAGCCAATTACAAGTGCAGGGCCAGAACCCTGCACTTGACTCCAAGCTCAATAATATAACTTATTTAGTTATATTGCATACACAACATATACAGAAGTGAGTAATTCACAACCACACAAATTACTCTGATTTAGCATATATGCAATATGCATTTACTCTGATTTACCAACATCACAACCATTCTTGCATATTGTTGTGAAAATGCTAGCTCTTTGTTTTCCTGGTTTTGAAGTCCATTCAATGTATGTCCATGACTACTGCTGATTAAGTAAATTTAAACACATTAAAAGTCTGTAGAGATTCTCAGTCAACCAGGTCCTGGAACCCAAAGGTACTTTCTGTTTTTTTTCTTTGAAGACATTTTGCTTCTCATCCAAGAAGCTTCTTCAGCTCTGACCGGATGGTGGGAAATGGAAGGATTTATATTCCTTGCAGACAGCTGGTCATTTTACATCCTTTTGGAGCAGGGGTGTCAAATTGGTGGCCCAAAGCCCAATAAGTCATACACAAGTCATGCCCACCCCATCTCCATGAAGGAAAAAAAACACCACGATACGTCACATGACGGCAACATGATGCTGCGAGTTTGACGCCCGTGTTTTAGAAGGTAGTTGAAGCACTAAACCTCCAAGTGCTTCAACATCCCTCTAAAGGATGCAAATGACCAGCTGTTTGCAAGGAATATAAACCCTTCCATTCCCCACTATCCTGTCAGAGTTGAAGAAGCTTCTTGGATGAGAAGCGAAATGTCTTCAAAGAAAAAACAAGAAAGTCCAATTACCTCCTGAAAAAACAGCTTTGGGATAAACATATTAAAGTATTTTGGTTGGGAAGAGATTTCAGTGCCATTGTATCAAAATGGGATCTGTCTTCAGTTTAATTCATGTCATAAGACAATACTGATCATGACTGGGAAATGTTCACATTAGAGATTACAAAAATGCAACATTTTTCTTGATGAACATGCAGGCTGATTAAGTAGACAGAAGAAATATTAAAAACGATTGATGTATTTAAATAGCAAGCACTCTCTAAAGAGTGATATTTATATTTTAATCTATTTGTTAAATCTAATTTGTCCAAATCATAGAATAGTGCAGTTACCTGGGATTTCAATTCACTTTTCCACCAAACCATGGAGCAGGGTATCACAATGAAATCTCTACCCCAACCCCCACCCTCAAAGAAAAGAAAAAAAAGTCAGAGGAAGCTGTCACTTTTCTTTTGAAAAGCAATTTGTGCCTTGGAGATATGGGAGCCACACACATACTTTCTCAGTTGTATGGAAAATAAGCCACACATCTGAATGGAATTATCCTCTAAAATAGCTGCCTTTTATTTCCCCCTGCAGTTGCGGAAGTTATTAAAGAGTGCTTTGGAAAATGCATAAAAAGTTGCTGCAGGTTAAGTGCCCATTTTTTCCTCATTCAGGATAAAGTAGACTAAACGGCAGTGTGTGTGAATGTTGCTATAGGGCTGCATTTGTGAGCTACTCCCAAATATGATGCAATTTATTATCTATGGGAGGGTACAGAATATCTTTCCTGCAATCATTTCTGAAAACCTGTAAAAAAATTGGAGTACGTGTTTCCCAGGATCTATAGATATAAAAACAGAAATTATAATTGTTTATATCTGTCTTCCTATCATCTATCTAATTAGGTACTGTATGGTTAAAGCAAAGATGTTTCTATCTGAAAACTGTAGTTTAAAGGATGAAGAAATTTGAAATTTGAAAATTATTGGAATAATACAGTACTGCTAATAAAAATATGTTGATCATGAGACCTTTCCTTGAAAAAGTAGAAGAATTGAATGATTATCATACCAATTCCAGAGTAGTAAG
This sequence comes from Hydrophis major, assembly GCA_033807585.1. Classification (NCBI taxonomy): domain Eukaryota; kingdom Metazoa; phylum Chordata; class Lepidosauria; order Squamata; family Elapidae; genus Hydrophis; species Hydrophis major. The sequence goes on from CM066329.1 coordinate 192,462,669, forward strand.
TCAAACTTAAAATGAGGGCGGGGAGGGGGGAGAGAGATTTTTGTTACAAGGTGGCACTTGGGCCAAAAGTTCCCATCCCCTCAAAATACCGTATGATCTTAGTTATTATGCACCCAGTTTGGGTCACTCTCAACAGCTCTTGAGTGCCTTCTTTGCCAATTTTTCCATTGTTCCATTACTCAACAGATACCATTTTCACCAGGTTAAGATTATGCATTATCCTAAGCTTGAGTTGGAGGTACTTTCCTTATTTTCTTCTAGCTTTTAAGACTACAGGCAAAAGCTCTCCCTAGATTTTGGGCTTCTGTATCCCAATACTATTCTTCTAATAATACCTCTGAGGGAAATATAACAACTGTTGCTCCACCAGCTATGACCCTTCCTAGTTCTCCTTCTCAATGGATTTTGAATCCTTGTCCTAAGAAAGGTTACATATATTCTTTCCAAGTCCTTTTCTAAAAGGTCTGTTAGTTTCCTCCATATGTGGGTTGCTTATGGATATGAAATGCAAAAGTCCAGTGATTAGAGAAAAAAAACTCTTTGCTGCCATTTGATGGTCATTCTGGATTTTGCAGCAAAATTCTAATAGTCCTAAGGTACAGTCACATATTTTTCCTTCAATAGTATTTGAAGATGTGATGGAAGTCAATGTACCATTCTTATAAGCTGTGGAGTTGGTATTTTCCCATTTAGATTGGAGAGGGAACCTGTGACACTATTCCCACCCAGATATTACTGAATTGGGATTCTCAGCAGCTCTCACTATTGGCTATATTGATTGGGCTGCTGGTCCCTGTAGTTGGCCTGGAATCTGGAGAGCTAGAAATTCATGATTATTGGTGAAAGATAACAGTACTTATACAAATGGCACACCTTCTCTTCCCCTCCCCCTGCCTGATGAGTTGGATTGCTTAGTACATTTGTTATCCGTGATATACATATCAAAAAGAATAATGCTCTATAGTCTAGAAACCATTTTAAAGACACTGGATATCAAATTTACTTTTTATTTAATGTCACAGTCTGGCCCCATGCTCCATGTGTGCTGGAGAAGGAAAGACAGCACGTCCCAAACTATTTAGATATGATTGCTTTCAGTGATGTTCCGTCTGCGGCTAAAAAATAGCTGAACAGAAAACAGACTTATTTATCAAACCTTAGAATAACAACCTGTCTTTTATATAAATTTACTTAGAAAAAAATTAAAATGTCTAAAGCTAGAACTGGTAAGCAAAAAGGTATCGGACAGCTTGTTCTACAGTTCTTTCCCTAACATTTTTTAAAATAGTTTACAAATGAGAGGCCTACATGGAGCCATACTGCAAAATCTTCCATGTAAGTTTTCCATATTGTACATTCCAGTATCCAAAGGGCTCAGGAAACCCATACTGGTCAATATAAACAAATGATTTGCTTTGCTCAATATTACCTTCATGGATTGACCAGCAGTAATTCTCCAGAATTTCAAACAGACTTTTTCTTAGTTCTTTCAGGAATGAAAAACTATGCATTTTATAGTTGAAAGTTCTCACTAAACCATTCTCAGGTAGTGATCCATCCATGATAATGATGAGATGGTAATATCCACCAATTTCAGATCATATAGCTACCATGATGAAACAAAAGGTAAGTCCAATATTTCTTCCAACCAAGAGGCTGACCTGTAATATGCAAACATGAACAGCGGTTTCCCTTAGTCCCAGGGGTGGGATTCAACCGGTGTAACTAGCGGTTCATTGATTTACATTTTGTGCACATGTGAAATGTCATCAGCTTGCTGCCTGGACAGCTGAGCAGCGCTGCACACAGGAGCGCAGCATTTGAAAAATCACTTTTTTCCTGCTTTTTCAACTACAGCTCTGCCGCACAAAGCAGCTGAGGTTGAAAAAGTAGGAAATAAAGGTCAGGTAAGAGTCCAGACGGGTGGGTGGGCCAAAACAGCAGCAGACATAGAACAAGTTCTATGTCTGCTGCTCTTCAGAACTACCAGTTCTATAGAGCCGGACAGAACCAGTAGAATCCCATCCCTGCTTAGTCCCCACTCTAAAAGTAGGGCCATGAAGATGGACCTTTTCCATTGCTGTTCCTCTTCTATGGGACAACATTTATTCTAGGATCAAGTCAACACCAAATATGTTGGTTTTTAGAGAAGCATTAATCCTGGAGGCTGGCTGAGGAATTCTGGGAGTTGAAATCCATAATACAGTAGAACCTCTGGTCATGACCATAATTTGTTCCATAACTTTGATCACACTCTGATTTGGTCGTGACCCGAACCTCATTTTGGAAATTTGGCATTTACACAAAAAAAAATGGTGTGGAAGGTGAAATTGGCTGGAAAAAAGAGGGGTTTTTTTTGGTGGGAACCCAATTTGGTCATGCCCAGAAGTGTTTGTGATTCGAGGGTCTACTGTATTAAAGATGTCAAGTTTGGAGAGCCCTACTCTGGATTTGCAAAATTACCTTTTCCTACCTTCTTCTCATTTCTTATTAGGTCAAATGAAGTCAAGTTCTCCCAATCCCATTTCTTCAAGAATGCTATCTGGGAGGATGTAGGAAATTGGTATTTTCAATCACTGTCCCTGTACTTTGGAAGTCCCTCTGGGCTACTATTCAGTTAAGATTTTCTTTCCAGCCCTAGAAGAAACCATATTATGAATATTGGGACATATTGATGGGCACAAACCCAAAGTCAAACAAACCAAGTATACTTGACTTTGTTTCTTATGATGATATTGGGATTGTTTAATTATACGTTTTTTTGGGAGGGTGGAGGAGTAGTTCCTTTTAAAGTCCTTTTGAACAATAGATCTCCCAGATCCTTCTGACATGGACATATACAGAACATAAATCAAATTAAGTCAACCAGAGAGACAATTAGAGAGACAATTAAAGACTATTCATAATTGAACCACCATAAGCCTGAGGATGGGATCAGAACTATGACGACCTGAGACTTAAATTTATCCCCCTTTGGCTGTGTCCAATGATCTGATGAGCTACTTCATACCAAGCACTAGAACACAAGAAGTTAACACTAATTACAACATGGCCAGCCAATGCTCAACAGCTGCCTTTGGCCACAGCAGCCTAATATTGAAAGTATGTGATCTGTGAGTATGCAATCTATTATATGTTTATAAACACACCAAATGCATATGACAAAAGCATCTAAGGATGTTAGCTAAATGGCCATGTTTGCAACCTGTCAAAAGGACAAAAATATGGGTAGAGGTTGATTGAAGTTTTAGAATATTTGTAACCTACCCTACCATCAACAAAGTCATTGAAAAGCAAGCCTATTTATTAAAATATTACTATCAAAAGCTCCATTCTAAACTTTCCTACTGATTTTCACTCTTCTTCTTGGGTTCATTGAACCAATGATGATGCAAGCCATTTCAGATTTCTGGGTATTTGATTCAAAGATGGTTGTTATGGGAGGATCTGGTAGTAGACAGTGAAATCAAAAGCTGTCTCTTTTTCTGAATAGGGAATATTAAATACGATCTCATTCTCTAACCTCAGTCCTTGTTATTTATTTCTTTTCATCCCGTACTTCTACCAGGGTTTGAATGTCCCTGTGCATCTTCAAGGCAACAGTTGTGTGAAACAGTGACTCTTCAAAAATTACCCAATCTAATCAATTAAATCCAAGCCCCATGTGAATCAGCTCTGGTTCAATGAGGACTGGAATGTGGAAGGTTGAAGAGAAAGTGATCTGATGCAAATTTAGTAATCAAGATTCAGCGGCAACTCTTTTTGAGCTGATTCAACATAGAAATCTAAGTCTTTTACACAAGAGAGAGCAAGATTTAAGGGGCTGAGAAAAGAAAATGATGGAAGCCCAAAGAAATTTTAATCTTACTACTCTATCCCAATGAATGTTGACAAATGCCACATTTCCTTGGTTGTTTGCAGTAATGTCCCAGCAGTCGTCGGATCACTTAGCTCTCACCCATATTTTTCCCCATATTTGGAAATGAAGTTGCAAGATTGTATATTGTTTCTAATAACCTTAGAAGCAGTCACGAAGCCATCAAATCCGCAGCAAACTTCAAAGACCATAAAACTTTTTGAAGCTCCCTCATTCGGCTTGCTGCTTCAAAATAGGTTTTCTTTCCCCTTCAATATGCAAATCTGATTTGATTGATGGTGATTTTATCACAACCAGGGGTGGGATTCTACTGGTTCTGACCAGCTCTATAGAACCCCTTGTTAACTTTCTAAGCAGTTCGGAGAACCGGTAGTTAGAAGTAATCTCCTTTTGTTTTTTTCCATCCTTATTACATTCTTGCCAGTACGCCTAGATTTCCTGTCTCTGGAGCTTCTGGGACTTGACTTTCTTAAAGGGGAAGGGTTGTTTTAAGATTTTTACACTGCTGTTGGGAGGAAATACTTCCCTGGACAATCAGCACTTTGAAGAAATAATTGAATAATGAAGCAGAGCTGTCAGAAAGAAGCTTTTAATGATAGTGTATCAAGATGAGTGACATTCAGGAAGGCTTCTTGGCTAGCTAGAAAGATTGACGTTCAAACGTGAGTTTACGTGCCCTTTCTGAGTTTTGGTCTAAAACTGGTTTTTGGTGAAGGTTTAATTCTGTGTTTATTGATGGGATAATTTTCCCTATTCAGCTTCAACAAGTAACAGCTACTGTTGTGATTTAATTATTTGTATTGTGTTTGAATTTTTTCCTGCCTCATGGTTCCTTTGTCTATCTAGGGAGAGGGGTCTTCCTTCACTGCTTTAGCGGTATCTGGTACTGTCCTTTTGGGGTATACTTCCAAGAGGCAGGATGCAAGCTTGGCACTGATTTTTTTTCTGCCTTTCTGGGGGACATGTGACCTTTCCTTAAATCTGGATGCTTTCCTTAGGATGTGAGGTGAGTGAGACCAGCTGGTATCTTTAAGTGGTGCAAATGGATCTAAGGATTGTTTTCCTGGGTGTACTTTTTCTGGAGAGCTTAAATGACCTCTCTGCTAAAGAGTTTCACTTTAGGAGCAAGAGTTGGCTGCTGATAGTTATCATTACATTTTAACTATTTTAATTCCTCAAGGTACCCTGGCACCCTGCCTGATTTGTAACTCTAGCTTGCGGGTATTTTTAATATAATGATTGGTATTTAGGGCAGCTTTTTGCAAGCAAAAAAGCTTTTTGTATTTTTGTACAGGTAATCCTTGACTTACAACAGTTCATTTAGTGACCATTCAAAGTTACAATGGCACTGAAAAAAGTGACTTATGAGCATTTTTCACACTTATGACCATTGCAGCACCCCCACTGTCATGAGAGGCCAGGCGAGGAGAAGCGCCGCTTGACATGAGTGATGTTGAGTTGGCCACACCCATCCAGTCACATGACCACCAAGCCACACCTATCAATTAAGCCATGACCACAGAACTGGCTGTTAAAAAAATTGAATCCCATCCCTGATCACAACCACAATGGTTGTGCTTTTAAAATGGATGGAGTTTTGATCACAACATTACAGCTACCATTTTGACATTTTGTGAAATGATGATTTTGCAGTTTTCTTTTGTTAAAAAAAAAGCTACTAGTTTATTCAGATGATTCATATTATCTTTCTAGAAAATACCAACAGTGTATTAGCAACACCGTGTTTCTTCAAATTCAGAATGGCCCTGACTTTGTTGCCTTTTTAAAATACATTAGAGATCTGGTTCTTATCTGGAGTGCTGAGCCTAAGTTTTAAGTGAGCCTGTTGTTATGTAGTGATTGTTGCCTGTTAGGCCTTGCTCATGTGCACATGTTTGTGGGTTTTGTTTTTGTTTTGCTTTTAATCATCATTATGTATATTGTATAGCTTGTTAGCTACCCAGAGTTTCATGTTGATCAGGCAGCTGTAGAAATCTATTTAATCAATCAAACATCAATCATTCAATCAATGTATTAATTAAATTCAGTGTCTGTGCAGACATTTTTTCCTCTTCTGTAGTCTAAATGGCCCCAGTAGCACAGTATATTATTGGCATCCTTAAGCAGGCCCAGAGTGACAAATTAATTAATGATAATTTCCAGAAGTAACCCAAGTTGTGACATTGTTCATCTTGTCTGAAGCATTCAACAAGCATTTGCACAAAGAAAAGTTCCATTTTTGGCAAAAAATTGTGGCTCCACTTGAATTAACTTTCAGAACTTATATTTAAGGATTTTTTATTGGTCTGCAGAATGTTTCTCCAAGTCTTGCTGGAATCAATATGCTGAAAGGCCGCAGACTCAGTTGTAATAAAAGGGACATTATTTTTAATTGTTTCCTCTCAGCATTATCACAGTGGAGCACAGGAAAAGTGCTCAGAACCCCAATCCATTGCCTTTGGACTGCTGAATGTTCCCAGTTGAGTTTGGTTAAGCGAGGCTGAGAAGGAGAATTTGAAAACAGTTGGATCTCAAATCAACCAACATTCATTCCCTAGAGGCAGTATGTTGTGAATCATGGCAGAAAGCAGGGAAGATTTCAGGATATCTGTGAAGACTGAAGTACTGGAATTAAAACAACACATTTTTAGAACTTAATTTACCATCCTATCTCATTGACCAACATCTAGGTATTAGGATTGCCACCCAACCACTGTTGCCTCAATGACCTAAGAACTTGATAGGTCGACCAGCATTCATAGCTCCCACCATTTCCAATCTGTGTATGCTTGTCATACTTAAGTCTGGTGTTAAGGCTTATTTGCAAGTCAGAAAGTGTTCTGTCCCTAATTAGCATTCTTGAGATCCCCGCGTTTTGATTGGCCAAAGCGCGGGGCACTCTGATTGGTCAGGCGAGCCGCGCCGATTGGCTCGCTAAGAATCTCCCGCGATTGGTCCATTCGAATCGCGGGAGATTCAAAGCGGTGCCATTGGCTGCGGCCGCTACGGCTAAAGGAATAAAAGCCGCAAGCTTTTTCCTTTGCCCCAGTTCGGTTCCAACTTTAAATAAAAGAGCATGATTGGAGTCACCGACTCCTGGCATCATTTCGTGGACACAACACTGGCGACGAAGGTGGGATCCAGACCCTGAACCGAACCACGTGTCCGACGGAAGCCAGACGAAACACCACGATGGCGAAAATCGCACCCCCCGCACCCTTCAACCCTGCCACCGAGGACTGGGAATCGTACTCCGACCGATTCCGCATGTTCCTCGAGTGCAGCGACCTGAAGGACGCCACTGGCCCCATGAAGCGCGCCGTCTTCCTGACCCACTGTGGGACCAAGGTATTCAAGATGGCCAAGGCGCTTGCCAAACCCGCCGATGCGACCGTGATGGACTGGAACGTCCTCGAGCCAATACTTCGGCGGCACTACGCTCCAGAGGTACCCATCCTGATCCGACGCAACAAATTCTACCGTCGGGACCAACGGTCGGGTGAGAGCTTCAGCGACTTCGTCGCCGAGCTACGGCGCCTAGGGGGGCTCTGCGAATTCGACAACCTGAACGACGCCCTGCGAGACAGAATCGTGCTCGGTTTGTGGGACCCCATCCTCCAGAGCTGGCTGATGGCCAAGGGCAACATCAGCCTAGCAGACACCCTCACCGCAGCCGCAGCCGCCAAAGCAACCCGAACATCCACTGACCGCATGCACAGACCGAACACTGGGGACCGCAGCGGAAACAACAACCTGGCGAGGTCGACTGAGGCCCAACCTGAGACGACCACCCACCAGGGCGACTTCCACTCGGCATCAGGCACTTCCGATGACGAGGAGGACATCCATCACCTCCAGACAGGCCGCGACCCACGGAACCGGCGGGGTCATAAGTCGAGGACCAACTGTGCCGGTTGCGGCGGCGACCACCCCAGATCGGAATGCCGGTTTTTTGAATCGATCTGCCGGCATTGCGACAAGAAGGGACACATCGCCCGTGTCTGCCGCCTTAAAAAGAACCGCAGCCCGGCACGATGGGACCAGAGCGACCGGAGGAGAGAGAGCACACCACCCCGGACCAGAGATCGCCCCTCGGACAACAGATGGGACCGGAATGGACGATCCCTGCGAGGCGGCGATAACCGGCGAAGAGAGGAGACCCATCAGACGGTCACCATCGGCCACGCCATAACCAATGATGCCCGGAAGCTCCACGTGGAGGTGGGCATCAAGGGCCGGCCATGCAAAATGGAGGTGGACTCCGGGTCCTACCTCTCCATGATAGCATGGCATGAAATAAAGCGCTTGGTGCCTACCCTCCAAAGGAGGAACCTAGACAGCCAGAGACTCATCGTAAGGGACTACCAGGGAAACCGCATCCCGGTAGTCAGAACCAAACACTTCAACATCACATATAAAGGGCACACCGAAAGGCTTCCCCTGACAATCGTCGACCGCGACCGCCCAAGCCTACTGGGACTGCAATGGTTCGCCCCGCTCGGCATCGCAGTCATGGGAGTCGACCACATCACCGACGACAGCTGGGAGCAGCAACTGGCCCAGGAATTCCAAGAGGTCTTCGACGGAAACCTAGGCAAGTACCGAGGGCCCCTTATATCATTCAGCCTAGACCCAAACATCCTCCCAAAACGCCTGAAACCAAGGCGGGTGCCATTCGCACTTAAACCCAAGATAGACGAGCAAATTGACAAGCTCGTCAAGCAAGGGGTCCTACAGCCTATAGACCACGCCCGGTGGGAGACCCCCATAGTCACCCCGATCAAACCCGATGGGTCGGTGAGGATCTGTGGGGACTATAAGGCCACCCTAAATGGCGCGCTACAACAAAGCGCCTACCCCGTCCCAGTAGTGCAACACCTACTGCACTCACTGGGAGGGGGCAAGGTTTTCGCCAAGCTCGACCTCGCCCAGGCATACCAACAGTTGCCAGTCGACGAGCAAACGGCAGAAGCGCAAACCATAGTCACCCACCAGGGGGCATTTAAATGCAACCGACTCCAATTCGGAGTCAGCGTGGCACCGGGAATATTCCAAAGCCTAATGGAAAGACTATTGCAAGGCATCAAGGGGGTGGGACCTTACTTCGATGACGTCCTAGTGTCGGCAACCAACTGAGCCGAACTAGAGGGTCGCCTAAGGGAGGTCCTAACCAAATTCAAAGAGACCGGGCTCAAAGTCAAGAGGGAGAAATGCCAATTATACACGGAACGGGTAGAATTCCTAGGATACCTCCTAGACCGTCACGGCATTCACCCCACAAACCAAAAAATCAAGGCCATCAAAGAAGCCCCCACACCCAAGTCAAAGATGGAACTACAGGCATTCCTGGGGCTACTTAACTTTTACAATGTTTTCCTGCCCCAAAAGGCGATGGTGGCGGAGCCCTTGCATAGGCTCCTGGACAAGGCGGGGAAACGCGGGGAAACCTGGACTTGGGGGAAACGCGAGCAAGCCACCTTCCAAAGAACAAAGGACCTCCTCACTTCGGACGCTGTCCTTATACAGTACAACGAGACCCTACCTCTGGCCGTCACATGCGACGCATCACCCTTCGGTGTTGGCGCTGTCCTCAGCCATACCCTCCCCGACAGAAAAGAAGCGTCCATCGCGTTCTTTTCAAGGACCCTCACCAAACCGGAGCGGAACAAAAGCCAGCTGGACAAAGAGGCTCTGGCTATCGTTGCCGCTGTAAAAAGATTCCACGAGTATCTCTACAGCCGGACATTCACAATCATAACCAACCACAAGCCGCTGCTGGGAATCCTTGCAGGAAACCGGGCCACCCCGAACATTCTGTCTCCCCGAATGACAAGGTGGTCCGAGTTCCTGGCAGCCTACAACTACGGACTCATATACAGACCGGGTAAGACGATCTCCCATGCAGACGCCTTAAGCCGCTCGCTGCTACCGGAACCTGACACCGTCCCAGCACCCACGACGACCACCCTCAGCATAGAGACTCTACCCAACCTGCCCATAACCGCGTCAGACATTGCCCGAGAGACTAATAAAGACAAACATCTGGCGCGGGTGTTGCATTGGGTAGAGAAAGGGTGGCCGGAAAGGGACAACGACGAGTCCGTCAAAACATTCCGAAACCGCCAAACGGAACTCTCATTATTAAAAGGGTGCATACTATGGGAGGATAGGGTGGTCATTCCAGAAAAACTACAAGGGAAGGTTCTGGAACTGCTACACGAGGGGCACCCTGGCATCGTTAGGACTAAAGCCCTGGCCAGAAGTTACGCTTGGTGGCCAGGGATGGACAAACAAATTGAGACCTGGGTAGCAAGGTGCCAACGATGCCAGGAAACTAGGCCAAGCCCACCCACAGCACCCGTCCTAGAGTGGGAAACCCCAAGGGGACCTTGGTCTAGGATTCACATAGACTTCGCCGGGCCCACAAAAGGACACACCTTCCTTATAACAGTAGATGCTTACTCCAACTGGCTGGAGGTAAGCAACATGAAGACAACAACCACGGAGGCCGTGATCAAGGAACTCTGCAAACTCTTTGCAACGCACGGCCTCCCAGACGTCGTCGTCTCCGACAACGGGCCCCAATTCACCTCGCTGGAATTCGAAAAATTCCTAGCGAAAAGGGGCATGTTTCCCCACTCCTATCCCAATGTCTTATCCATTACATCACACTAGCTGAAACCTCTCTTTTCTCTTCAAATATAGATTAAGATCTTCCCACAACAAACAGAGCTTTCAATTTTACTTCCATGAAATGGATAATAGTCCAAGGTGAAAATCTGAAGCATCCATAGTTACAAAACCAGTCAAATAAGGAGAGAAATATGTACAATCAAAGTTGATTTGTATAGCCATGTCCATGTCAACTGATAAATCCGTACATTAAAAGATGTAAGTTTCAAATTTTAGATATAATAGTATTTTTTTTAAAAACTGCAATCTTTAACATAGGGCTTCCACTTCCAGAGAAGAAATCGTGAACTAAAGATGGCTCCATCTGTAGTGGAGTGAAGAGTCAGTGAACAGACTATAATTCTTCTCCAGATAAGGAAAGGACCTGAGATTGTCCGCAAGTGTTCCAGACAATTATTGAGCTGTGGTGGCTCAGTGTTTAGAATGCAGTATTGCAACCTAATTTTGCTGACTGCCAACTTCCAGTTGTTCAGCAGCTCAAGTGTCACCAGCTGAAGGTTGACTCAGTTTTCCATCCTTCCAAGATAGGTAAAATGATAACCCAGATTGTTGGGGGCAATATGCTGACTCTGTAAACCACTTAGAGAGGGCTTTAAAGCACTGTGGAGCAATATATAAGTTTAACTGCCATTGCTACTGCTATTCCTTGTAAATACATAGCTGTTTCTCAAAAGTATTGGGAGACAAGGGAAAGCCATCTTTATTCAAACTGCAATCTGTGCCTTTATGGATAGTGGATTCACACACATCTCTTTCTAATCTCTTCTGGAAATTCCTTGTAAACTGCTTTTCAACTATTAAAATCTTGGGACTGATAAGTGTAATACTCTCAAGTAAGTTTCCTTCAATCCTTAGCAAAATAAGTTTTATGGGGACCTTAATACTTTCTGAACTTGGTTATTTTTTTGCAGACATTATCCAAACTAGGTAACATCATCAAAAGAATAATCAGCTTTAATGGCTGTAAATGTAAGCATAACCCTCTCTTACATCAAATGGTGAGTTACATACAATTTATTTTGTTCTGCCTTCTGGTTACAGATTCTTTTGCATTCCCAGTCAGCATAATTATAGGCAAGTTTGCTGGTTGGTCCTGAAAACATAGTTCTACCCAACATTTGCTTATGCTATGCAGCAACAACAAAATACTGTGAAATGCATATTTTATTATAGCATAAATGTAGTAACTATGTGGTTTGCCTCAGCCGTTCCTTTTGATGCTGAACAATCAAGAATTTGAATTAGATTCTTTCAATAGTTTACATAGTGCTTACATAAGCAGTAAGCAACTATCCATGATAATAGACTTGAGCAATGTGGGAACTGTAGCTTCTGTAAAAGAGCATATCTGTAGCTCAGAGTTGAACTCTAGCACTGATTATGTCAGCTTGGAATCCATTTTTCTTGAGGCTTCTGGCCTGCCACATTCAGTGCCTAGGAATTTGGGAGGGGGACTTCAAGGAGTGGTGGAAAATTAGCCACAATTACATTCCTTTCTCAGAGAGCCAAGGACATGTTACTCTGCACCTGGAGAGGAGTGACTGGGGATAGTCTCCAATTGGAACGAAATAATGATTGCACCATGTGATGAACTATTGGGTGCAGGGGTTGTATTTTGGATTCTCTTTGGGCTAACAAAAACCCAGAAAGCTCAGATCTGGGCTTTCCTCAGATGTGCCAATATGACATCTCTAATAAAATGGATCTTTGGGAAGATGACAGTCTCGGAGTCTTTTAATGTGGAGGTTGTTACTTGGAACCCTGACAGATTGTGCTACCTAGTTGGGTAATGAAACATCTGCAAGAAAGCAAGCTCAGAGAGCACCATGCTCCTGTTAGCAGCATCAGCTAGGCGTTATCAAGAGTTTCTATTTCTGCAGGGTCAGATACAGCAACCTTGCAACTCTTTCAAAAATGTAGTTAACGCTTATAAAATAAGAGCATCCTCCAGTAAGTAGAATAACCTCTAAATGGTGAAGTATCATTTTCATCTCTACTGACTGATCTCACATAATGCCCCAAATTACAAATCGCCTTTTCCCCTAAAGCAGCTATAAGTTTCTGTTACTATTGACAAAAGGATTCCCCTGCCCCTCAAAGCAGCCTTTTTTGGCACCAGAAGCTGGTTTTGGGAAAACTATTTTTCCACAGACGGGGGATGGTAGTGGTGATTTGGCACACGACCTAGATCCTGCACATGCTTCATCTTCATTACATAATATACACAAATATTGTCAATGCAACTAAGAAATCAACTCCATGGAAAGGCTAAAACTCCTTTTATTGAGATCGGCTATAGTCACAGAATCTTGAAAGTCTGATTCTGCTATATTACCTGATTTAGGGTGGCATCTGTCTAAGTTCCTTCCAAATGTTTTCTTATTGAAAATATTTTTAAAAATGTTTCGTTCCTTTTTTCTAGGAAAGGAAGTTGCATATTTCTGTCAAGGTCATCTTCTGTACTCAATACAGATATACAGAAATCAGACAGAAGTTGACTAATCAATGAATCATCCCCGTAATATCTAACTTTTTATTTATAATACAGGATATTTATACCACCCCCCCTTTCAACAACCTTTTCAAAGGTTTAAAATAGGTTGTATGTTAAGAATAAAGTTTTCCAGACACTCGGAGAAATTCAGATGGGAATCATCTATCACTGAGCTCTTCCTCCTCCTCCTCCTTCTTCTCATCTGTTAATATTCTCTGATTCCCAACATGCCACATCTTTTTTTTCCGCTGATATTTTTCTAGGACGGTTGTTGGATTATGGATAATGATGTTGATATTCTTGCCTTAAGCGTTGTGATCTTTACACTACATCAAATTTTCAAAACGGAACCTTTTGAAATTCAAAAATGTCATTATTTCTTGGTATCCTTACTGTACTTCAGATATTTTCCCAGCTTGTATGTTATGCCTGGCCTGCTGTTTCTTAGGCCAGTTTTCCATGAGGTACAGAGATGTCTGTCTAATAGATTTCCTGCTTTTTCCAGAGCTAGATAGGCTGCATTCAAACTGAGACCAAAAGCCACACCTAGTCTCTCCATCTTTCAAAAACTTTGAGCTTGGCATCAAAGTCAGGCTGACCATCTAATGGCCATATAAATTCTTTTTGTTACCAACAACAGGAAAGGAAAAAGTACAGAAAGAAAGTTCATATTATAATAATTCCAGAGCGTTAAAAGCTCCTTTGAGTCATATTTACATTTCTTTTTTTTAAAAAACTCACAGTGTTGTTTCTGTTAAGAATGAAAAGTACACCTGGATTTAAAATAAAAACTAACAGAGATGATGCAGATTCACTTTTATTAATTTATTAATAGCATTGCCCTTCTATCAAGGCTAGAAAGGCTATTATACATAATGGTTTTTATGAATTGCCAATGATATTATGAAGATGAAGAAGGGAAGGAGATACACCACTGGAGCATATTAATTAATCCTAACCAAGAACTAAAGATCAGAAATATGAGACTACTTACACGAAACATGAAACCACATAATTTGCATGTATCTTTGGGAAAGAGAGAGATGTGGATAAAGACTTGGCTAAAATTAAATGAATGAATATTGTGATTTTCCTTGATACAGAAAAGATGGGAGAAGTGTTATTGAGTTAATAAGGACCTAGACAGACCCATTCTGTGGGCATGTAATCATGCAAGCAAAATGGACAAGCAGAGTAGAGCAGAGCATAAGTTTGGTCTAGTACTTTAAGGCTAGCAACCAGGACACTGTGACTTCGAGTTTTGCCTTAGGTGTGAAAGCCAACTGGTGACTTTGGGCCTGTCATTCTTTCTCAGCAATCTCACCTTAAGGGTTGTTGTTGTAGGGAAAATAGGAGGAGGCAGGAGAGATTGATATGCTCACTGCCTTGAGTTATTTGTAGAAGTAATAAAGACAGGATTTTTTTTAAAAAAAAAAAATCAGTATTTCATACATTGTTTTTGCAAGATCATTCTGTAGTCCCACTTCCATACCTGAGACAATGGGTGGTGGGGAATCATGGAAGAGGGTTCCAAGAGGAGAAAAGCATTGATGAAACTAATAACTACGATAGCCACTGAAAGCATTTGGGGTACACATTTTATATTTAGTGCAGTTCAGATGCAGTGAAAATAAGGTCCAATTCGTGTATCATATTCAAACAAAGATTGCCATGATACATTCCTTTCTTCACAATGACAGCATTACTACAGCTCTTTGATTTTTACTGTTTGAAAATGATGTGGAATCCTTTCAGATAAGGATTTTAAAACAATAATAATGAACCATTCTGTTTGTCCAAGGGAATTTTACATAGACAGCTTCTTTGAATCTTCATTATTTCCTTCTTCCATTTTTATATTTGCCAAGAAAAATCCATTAAAAAGGGAAAGAGGAAACATTTGCATAATGTCTTGATTTGCCTATTTGGAAGGTTTACTCTCTGTGTGTGTGTGTGTGTCTTTGTCTGTGTCTGTGAGTTTATGCATAAGATTAAAAACCTTAATGCCAATAAGGGGAAATATTTCTTACTCAGTTGAAATGAAGGGTCCTTGGTGTTCTCTGAGATTGGTAGCACTGATGATGGTACCTAGTTTGGTTAATGAATCTGCAAGAAAACAACCCTGCTCAGAGAATAGCAAAGATACCTCAAAACCTTAATAATTTGAACATATAGTAGCACAGGCATTAGTTGAAGTAAAAAAATACACCACATTCTAGAACATACAACATAGAATATCAGAGTTGGGAGTGACATTGGAGGTCTTGTAATCCAACCCTCTGCTCAAGTAATAGGAAACCCGATACCATTTCAGACAGATGGTTATCCAGTCTCTTCTTAAAACCCTCCAGTGATGGAGCACCCACAACTTCTGAAGGCAAACTGTTCCCCTCTAGAATGAAAATTAATTAATTAAACTGACGCTGTATATATATGTATATATGTTTTTGCAGGTACTTACATGTATGGAATTCAGCTTTGTTTGGATATTTTCCCATGTCATTATACATGTGCTTTTAAAGTTGTAGCAATGTTTCGGCAGAATCTCATCTGCCATCATCAGACTTCTGTATTGTGTTTGTCTGTGAGTCAGACTTTTACAGTTGTTTCAGTTTTAAATTTGAGGCTAGCCTACTGCTGTGCCAGAATGGTTTTTTCTTCATCCTGATTGGTTGGGAGTCTTGGTCTATGTTTATTGGCCTTGCAGTACCAGGCAGGTACTTATTCTTCTATTGGTCTGTCCAATGTATGTGGCCGGGCATGATGCACAGGGACTTCATATATGCCTTGGTTTTCCAGGTCAATTTTATCTTTGAGGTTTCTTAGGATGTCTGCTATTTTTCTGTCTATTTTGAAGGCAGTCTTGATGTGATGCCTGTGTAGTATCTTACTGATTTTGTCTGTAGTACCTCTTATGTAGGGCAGGACAGCTGTTCCATAGGTCTGTTCATCTTCTAGATCTCCATTATGTCTCAGTGTGTTTTGGTGGATCAAGCTGGTGATTTTGCTTTTGTGGAAGCCGTTGGCTGTCAGTACTTTAGTCAGGGTGCATAGTTCAGTCTTAATGTGTGTCTGCCAGGTGTTTGGTTCTAGCAATTAGTGTTTTGGCCATGGAGTTTATCTGTGCTGGGTGGTGGTGTGATTGGGCGTTGAGGTAGTGGTTGGTGTGTGTTTTCTTCTGGTATATGGTGTGTCCTAGTGTGCCATCTGTTTTTTTTGTAAATTAGTACATCTAGGAATGGTAGTTGTTTGTTTGTTTCCATTTCCATGGTGAACTTGATTTTGGGGGGTGTGCTGTTTAGGTGTGTTAGGAAATTGTTTAGGTTTTCTTTTCTATGGGTGTAGGTTTTCGGCTTTGTGCTTCTCGGAGTAAGTTACACCCCCCCACTAGCAGTAAAAAGGAGGAACCAACTGCAAGCTCACATTACTCTGAGAAGCACAAAGCCGAAGACACAACCCTGAAGATGACAAATGAGATTTTGTCGAAACATTGCCAAGATACTTCCAATTTTACATGGGAGAAAACCCAAATAACCAAAGGTCCACATACAAATACCCGCGAAAACCTCAGAAAACAAATAGATAGATAAATAGATAGATAAATAGATAGATAGATAGATAGATGGATAGATAGATAGATAGATAGATAGATAGATAGATAGATAGATAGATAGATAGATAGATGATATAGATATAGATATAGATATAGATATAGATATAGATATAGATATAGATATAGATATAGATATAGATATAGATATAGATATAGATATAGATATAGATATATATGGATCTTTGGTTATTCGGGTTTTCTCCCACGTAAGACAACGTAGGCAACGTTTCGTTGAAGTCTCATTCATCATCTTCAGGCTTGTGTCTTCAGCTCTGTGCTACTCGGAGTGATGTGAGCTTGGAGCTGCTTCTTCCTTTTAACTGCTAGTGGGGGTGTGACTTGATTGGGTGGGGGCTTGGCTGTATTCTGATTGGGTGGGGGTGTGTTTACCTTCCAAGATACACAAAGAAGGAACCCCACTTAGACCAATAGTCAGCTCCATAAGCTCACCTCTACAAAACCTAGCCAAATTTCTCACCAAAGAACTACAGCCCTATGCAGAATCCATCAACTCACATGTAAGAAACTCATTCCAGTTCATCGAGATCATAAAGAAACAAAACTTACAACCCAGTGACCTACTCGTGAGCTTCAATGTCATATCCCTCTTCACCCAAATGCCAATAAAAGAAGCCTTGACAGCCATCCAAAACAAATACAACTCCCCAAAGCACATCCTAGATCTGACCAACCATTGCCTATCCAATACATACTTCACCTACAATGGACAAAAATACAAACAAATAGAAGGAGCACCCATGGGATCACCCTTCTCACCTGTCATCGCTAACCTCTACATGGAACACTTTGAAACACAAGCTCTAGAAAAATATGATCACAAACCCAAACTCTGGCTCAGATACGTAGATGACACCTTCATAATCTGGCCACATGGGAAAGAAAAACTGAACAACTTCCTCACATACCTCAACAGCCTACACCCCAAAATACAATTCACCATGGAAACAGAAGCTAACAGTCAACTTCCCTTCCTAGATGTCTTGGTATACAAAAAATCCAATGGCTCCCATCCAAACACACCATCTACCAGAAGAAAACACATACAAACCACTTTCTACGTGCACTGTCACACCACCACCCAACACAGATCAATTCCGTAGCCGAGACACTCATTTCCAGAACAAAATGCTTAGCCGACGAACAACACCTAAAAACCGAACTACACACTCTCACTAACGTACTAACAGCCAATGGATTCCAAAGAAAGAAGATTACCCACCTAATCCAAAAAGAAACCCCAACCAAAATCCAAGACAGAGAATAAGAGAACGGCAAAGCCCTCCTCCCATATATAAAAGGCTACAGACAAAATCAGCAAGATCCTCCAAAAACATAACATTAAAACAGCATTCTGCACAAACAGAAAAATATCCACCATCCTAAAAAACCCTAAAGACAAAATAGAGTTAGAAAACCAAGGAATATATGAAATCCCTTGCACTGCCTGCCCCACCACATACATTGGACAAACTAACAGAAGAATAAGTGCACGCATTGAAGAACATAAGAACTCAATCAAAAAAGAAGAACTGACCTCTTCCCTGGTCCAACACTTCAAAGCCACAGGACATGAGATTGACTTTAAAAATACCAGAACTATCTCCAAAACCGAACACTTCAACAACAGAATAATCAGAGAAGCCATAGAGATAGAAAAATGCCCACACAGCATGAATAAATGAGATGACACCTCCCGCCTACCTTCCATTTGGAAACCTGCCCTCATGAACAGATGAGTACCTAACATGAAGAATGACACCAGACCCACACCCCTGAGAGCCACACAAGATGCCACCACCACACTTCCATGTAGAAAGCAGACTCACACCCACACAGAAGATGAGGCATGACCACAGACCAGAAGCCACACTGCAGCTGCATCACTACCCACTTCAAACCTCTCTGAGCCATACATGAAGCGAACTGACACCCACCATGAAGATGCGGCACAACCATGAACTCGAAGCCAAACAGCAGGATCATAGCTCACCAGCTCAAATCCCCCAGCAACTAAGACTAACCTGAGCACAACCAAGCCCCCACCTGAACAGAACACACCTCCAGCCAATCAGAACACGGCCAACCCCCCAACCAATCAGAACACAGCCAAACCCCCAACCAATGAGAACACACCCCCACCCAATCAGAACACAGCCAAGCCCCCACCCAATCAAGTCACACCCCCACTAGCAGTTAAAAGGAAGAAGCAGCTGCAAGCTCACATCACTCTGAGAGCACAGAGCCGAAAACACAAGCCTGAAGATGATGAATGAGACTTCATCGAAATGTTGCCTACATACTTCCAATCTTACGCGGGAGAAAACCCGAATAACCAAAGATCCACATACAAATACCCGCGAGAACCTCAGAAATATATATATGTGTGTGTGTGTGTGTGTGTGTGTGTGTGTACATATATATCACTCAAAGCAACCTGAGTCTATCTATCTATCTATCTATCTATCTATATATGTGTGTGTGTGTGTGTGTATGTGTGTGTACGTACATACATGCATACATATATATATATGTATATGTATGCATATACACATATATACATATTTGTTTTCTTAAGTTTTCGCGGGTACTTACATGTCTGGCATTCAGCTTTGTTCGGGTATTTTCCCACGTGGTGCTTTTAAAGTTGCAACGTTTCAGCAGAATCTCATCTGCCATCATCAGGCTTCTGTATGGTGTTTGTCTGTGAGTCAGACTTTTACAGTGGTTTCAGATTTAAATTTGGGGCAGCCTATTGCTGTGTCAGAATGGTTTTTTCTTCCTCCTGATTGGTTGAGAGTCTTGGTCTGTGTTTATTGGTCTTGGAGTTTGCTGTGTTCTGCTACAAATATCTTCTGTTTGTTTTTTTGAGGGGGGGGCTCTTTTTGTATCTTGATTGGCTGGCAACATTGTGTTACTTTATTGGAGGCCTTTAGTGCAGCTTGGCTTCGGGTAAATGGATGGCTATCATTCGTTAGGAAGCTGGGTTTCATCTGGGTGCCTGGTTGGGGTGTGTTTGAGCTGGAGGTATCAGGGGGGATCTGTTTGTGCCCAGGTGTTTGCCTGGCTTGTGGTGTGGAGATTTTTTTGTTTGTGAGTGCAGGCTTCCAAATGATTGACAGCCTGGTGGAATCATCTCTTCTGTTCATGCTTTCTGGTCTTTTTTCAATCTCTATGGCTTCTCTGATGATTCTGTGGCTGGGATTTTCTATGGTGGCTAGGGTTTTGGTGCCATTGAAGTTGATGTTATGACCTGTGGCTTCCATGTGTTGGACGAGTGAGGAGGTGTGTTCCAGCTTTTTGACTGCATTTTTATGTTCATCCAGGCAGGTGCTTATTCTTCTATTGGTCTGTCCAATGTATGTGGCCGGGCATGATGCACAGGGGACTTCATATATGCCTTGGTTTTCCAGGTCAATTTTGTCTTTGGGGTTCCTGAGGATGGCTGCTATTTTTCTGTCTGTTTTGAAGGCAGTCTTGATGTGGTGTCTGTATAGAATCTTACTAATTTTGTCTGTAGTGCCTCTTATGTAGGGCAGGACAGCTGTTCCATAGGTCTGTTCATCTTCTGGGTCTCTATTATGTCTCAGTGTGTTTTTGTGGATCAAGTTGGTGATTTTGCTTTTGTGGAAGCCGTTGGCTGTCAATATTTTAGTCAGGGTGCATAGTTCAGTCTTTATGTGTGTCTTGTCTGCCAGGAGTTTGGTTCTAGTAATTAGTGTTTTAGCCACGGAGTTTATCTGTGCTGGGTGGTGGTGGGATTGGGCGTTGAGGTAGCGGTTGGTGTGTGTTTTCTTCTGGTATATGGTGTGTCCTAGTGTGCCATCTGTTTTTTTGTAGATTAGTACATCTAGGAATGGTAGTTGTTTGTTTGTTTCTGTTTCCATGGTGAACTTGATTTTGGGGTGTGCGCTGTTTAGGTGTGTTAGGAAGTTGTTTAGGTTTTCTTGTCCATGGGGCCAAATCACAAATGTGTCATCGATATATCTTAACCATAGTTTGGGTTTGAGTATGGCATTAGCCAGGGCTCTGGATTCGAATTCTTCCATGAACAGGTTTGCAATGACACTGCAATGTCACAAACACCATACAGAAGCCTGATGATGGCAGATGAGATTCTGCTGAAACGTTGCTACAACTTTAAAAGCACCACGTGGGAAAATACCCGAACAAAGCTGAATGCCAGACATTTATATATATATATATATATATAAGACTCAGGTTGCTTTGAGTGAGTGAATGTTACCTGTGAGGTCTATTTGTTTATTTGCTTCTTTGTCTATTGGTTAACTTGTTAAACATAAAATAATAATCTCCAGGTCAATTACTTATAGTAAAAAACAGAAAATATAAATATTATGCATCATGAATCCTACCTTTACTTAGAACACATCCTTCTCTAGTCCAAGACAGAGCCGGTAGGTTGTCACCATTTCCCTAAAAGCCAAAACAGGAACAAATTTGAGTAATGTCAATTTTACCAGGCAGTCCAGAGAACACCCAGAAGTACTAGCTGTGCCTTTATTGTAAGTACTCTACAACATACAGTGTAAAGTCTGTAACAGCAACTATGCAGGATAAACAGAAAACTAGCAGAGTGCATCCATGAAGAACAATTAGCAGTCCAAACACCTGATGAAAACTCAATTGTACAACATGTGGACAGACTCAACCATTGTTTCAAGTGTGAATATGTGAACATCCTAGAGTGAGCTAAATCCCAAAACACTAGGACATTCCTGGAAACTTGGCATTCAGACCAATCAGCCATCAACAGATATATAGAGATAAACCACATTTATACACCATTCAAAAGAGGCAATAAAAAACTAAGAAAGAAACAAAAAAGACCAGAACATATACTCTCCAGCAGTTTGTACCCAGATAAACGGTCACTTACATTGATGATATTACCTAGTTGGGTAATGAAATGTCTGCAAACAAACAACCAAGGTTAGAGAGCACCAAGGATGCCACCAAATTTGGTATGGGAAAAGAGAAGCCATTAAAAAAAGAGATGTTTGAAAATGTGCTGTATCAGATAGAGGGCTGAACAAGAAAAAAAAAAGGAGTCCCACTGAATCTCTATGGCCATGGGAAAGGTAGTTGGCAGGACTATGGGGTATTGTTAACTCCTTCTGCACCTTTCCTTCCACCCATCCTGCCCTGTGCTTCCTAGGCCTACAATATGCATGAAAATATACAGATACAGCATAAGGAAAGAACAGAAACAGAACTACCCACAGAGAGAGGCAATGCACACGCACCCACTCTGATTAGATGTTCATGCATTTCAATCCAACATGGTGTTCGGTTACACAAAAAGCAATTCCAGGCACCTCCTATGCCTACTACTGGGAAAGTGGGTGGAAAGTATTCGAGAAGCTGTGCTCTCTTGTACCTGGTCTGCTTGGCTGTTTTTGAATGCCCAATTGTATTTTCCACTTTTTAAAATTTTAGTGCAGTAGTAATATATTAACTAAATAGCAACTATCAACCAATCTCATCCATTAACTCAATTTATTTTTCTATTGCAGCCCTTTATTGACCAATCGGAATGAAATAGTTGAGAAAGGTTATTATTCCTGTTTCAGTATTTCTTTAAAGCAGTTTCATATAGCAGTAATTGAGAGTTGATCTTTCTTTTGTCTTTTCCCATTGCTGCTTTTAATTGCATATTTTAAAAGAGATTATGCTCATTATTCTTGATAAGCTGTAAGCCTAAATGAATGAAGTATTATTAGTTCAGACAAGTATAGGGTTCAAAGCCCAGGAAAGGCATTCTGGGCTTCCAACTTCTGGTACTGATGTAAGTAAAATAAATACTTGTGGTTTTCTACTTGCATGAAATGGAAGATGTCCAAGAGCTGCTGGTAAAAAGGGAAAGAAAGAAAGAAAGAAAGAAAGAAAGAAAGAAAGAAAGAAAGAAAGAAAGAAAGAAAGAAAGAAAGAAAGAAAGAAAGAAAGAAAAAAAGAAAGGGCAGGGGGAGGAATCCTATTGAAGGCATTCCTTCATAAGATACAACAAAGTTATTTGACATCTTGGAATGTTAATTGTTTATAAGGATAGGATACCTGAATGACACCATGCTACCCATCCAAAACAACTCTAAATGACTTTGTGACCCATCAGACTAGTCAAAAATAAAAGGAGAAATAGAAAAAAAAAGAAAAGAAATCTGTTCAGCTTGGCTTTCACATTCAAGATATTTAGTTCTTGGACCTTTGTTCTGGCTACCCAAATGCTTTAACACTCATGATGTAGTAGGTTATATGCTATCACCTTTAAATATACACAGACATGTGTGCAGCTGTTTTGTGAATTTGCCATGCTTAATGTGTAGAGGATTCATTTACTACTCCACCTTCTGTTTGTCATTTATTTTTCCACTTTATAAATACTTATTGGAAATAACTTCTTGGAAGGCAGAAACCTCGTGGATTGTAAACATCAAGGAATTAAGATTGTTTAGGATAAAGGGAAGTGGGAATAAACCACAGAGAAGACAGAAAGGAAGAAACATTTAAATGGAATATGGAGGTGCATTTCAAAATTCCCAATTCTGTTGGTCTGCAGAAAATTACTTGGAGCTGAAATGGTTGAAACTTTGCTATTTCTGCAACTGATGATTTAATTAGGCATGTCTAAACTACAGTCAGACTGACAAAAGACAACCACACCAAATATTTTTTTTAAAAATGTCACCAATACGGCCAGTGGACCATTGCAGTTCTGCTAAGTTCAGAATAGGAAAACAAAAAATAACTTTCTGGGCACTCACCAAGTTTATCAGCTAACCCGACTTTTTTTAAAAATGGAATGAGACCCCAGTGTGATACAATCCAAGTGGTAGCCTCCAGCATTGTTTTTATTTCTGAAAGTCTCTAGACACCACACAACCCCTTTAACTCTTCTTTAAAAATGTAAATATTGAGTGGCTACCCTCCTTTAGTTTGTGTGAAACTGTGTTTCAATGCCCATTAAAATTTTGTATTTTGAAATTTGGTAGCCAAACTTTTCAGTAAGGAAAACTACTGAATTGATAATTTCATCTTCACCTAGATCAAAACTGACACTCCATATCAATTAGCAGGCAGAAGATATGAAGATTAATAGATTAATAGAGTTGGAAGGGATCTTGAAGGTCATCTAGTCCAACCACCCCCCCAAGCAGGAGACCCCACACCATTTCTGACCGATGATAGTCCAGTCTCTTCTTAAAAGTTTCCAGTGATGGAGCTCCCACAACTTCTGAAGGCAAGCTGTTCCATTGGTTGATTGGTCTCACTGTCAGAAAATTTCTCCTTATTTCCAGGTTGTAGTTATAGCTATAGATAATAGTTCTCTTATTATTCATCACACTACAACAATGTAACAAACATATGAAAAACATTCTACACATTTTAGACGTCTTTGATTCTTCTCCAGATGCAAATATTTAAAGACTGAGGAGAAGGTCCTAAGAAATATCTAACTATATCAACATCTCTTCCTTTAAATTCTGAAATATATTCCACTGAAAAACTAACCAAAATTTAAAAGTATCTGCAGCAAAAGATCTAGCAAACCTTGTTAAAACCATAAATCTCACCCCGGCTGTGGTATTTTCCTTATGGAAAATCACAGCAACCCTATTACATTGGGGAAGTACTAAGTGATTTGAGAAAAGGAGAAAACAAATCTCTATAATATCTAATTTCAATATCTGGAAATATGATGCCCAATCTCAACTTGTGCTGGGACCATTAGAGGTGGGGGGCATTTCCAACTGGTCTGATGGCTGGAGATTCTGGAGTTGTAGTCCTAGCTCATCTGAAGGGCACAAGGTGGAAAAAGGCTGCTGCTGGTTGGCTTGGTTTCAAAGATCAAGAGCATGGAAACAGCAACCCTGGCCCTCAAATGAGAGCCATCTGGACATGCCCTTAATCTAATCTGTTTCCTGGCAGACAGTACAGAAGGAATGCATCTAGTATAGCGTGGTTTTGTCCCACTTATTTCCATCAATTTTGCCCCAGATCTTTTTCCTTCTTTCAAATGGTTCCTCAAGGGCCACAAGAATTTTCCATTTTCTTGGCCTGATGTCTCTGTTCTTTACACGCATAGCCCACTTGTCTTGCTGTGCAGTTTCTGCTATTGAAATTATTCTGACCCCACTTTCTCCTTGCCCCACCTCCTGGTTTTAAAGATCAATCAGCACTTCCTGCCACAATGCTCTTCCCCTCTCCCCTGGAAAAAAACAACCACGAGTACAAAATTCCCAGTGGAAAGACCATAAGGACACATTTTCCATTGAATGTACCACAACAACAGTCTTTCCATTCAATATACCACAAAGCTAATACTTTTGAGGTATCAAAATGCTAAGATGAACTCAATGTTCATATTGGATTCATTATATCATATATATATATATATATATATTCATACTTTATTGAATATGCACGTTTTGTATGTGGTGGGTGTATATATTGCTTGTTTTAAATGAGTCTGTTTGTGTGTGTGTGTAAGAAGAGCAAGAGAGAAAAAGGCAGAATAAAAATCAGGAGTCTAGCTGTGGTCAAGAAAATGTAGTGCTTGTTTTGTGAATGCAACCAAAATAGTGTTAGTAAGATGATGATGATGATGATTACAAAAAACAACAGTGTACATAGCAAATGAGATAACTATGCTGGGTTTCGTATCACAAATTACTAGTCGAACACTTCCCAAGCGTTTAGGACTGTGTGATGTATCAGTAGATTATGTGAACAGGCCCCAGTAAGGTGGCCTTCTGCAGCTGACCAATGGTGATCTTGTCAGCACCAATTGTTTTTAAGTGCTTGCCTAGGTCTTTAGGCACAGCACCCAGTATGCCAAGTACCACTGGAACCACCTGCACTGATTTATGCCAGAGTCTCTGCAGTTTGAATCTCAAGTCCTGATATCTGGTGATTTTTTCAAGTTGTTTCTCATTGATTCTGCTGTCACCAGGTATGGCAATGTCAACGGTCCACACTTTTTTCTTCTCTATAATCATGATATCCGGGGTATTGTGTTCCAAAACTTTATCAGTCTGTATTTGGAAGTCCCAGAGTAGTTTTGCATGCTCATTTTAGACCACTTTTTTCAGGCTTATGGTCCCATCAGTTCTTTGCTACAGGCAGATGGTAGTTATAACACAAATTTCAGTGGACCATCTGAGCAACTGTGTTGTGATGTTGTTTGTTGTCAGTCTGAGCGATTGTCTTACAACAGCTCAGTATGTGATTGATGGTTTCATCTGCTTCTTTGGAGAGTCTGCAGATTATTATTATTATTGTTGTTGTTGTTGTTGACTCAAAAAAGCAAATTTTTTGACAGCATTTAAAGGTGCTTACGCAGCTGGGTTAGAAATGGCTGCAAAAGTACTTAACATTCATTGGCTGGAAATGCAACCTATAATAAAAACAATTTTAACATTACAGCGGCAGAAAACCACACATACAAGTATATATTCCTACTGATGTATGCATAAAATATCAATATTTAGTTTGATTCAGACAACAAATGTTAGATTTTGAAACTGACTGGTGGTTATTTTCAAATGTGCTTATACTATAATCAGAACAAGATAAAAAAAAAAAATCTCCTGTGAATTGATCTAATCTTCTGATAACTTCAAAACTCTGCCCATATATTGTTCTTCATGGCAATAGGAAAAGTTTTGCCAGTCATCCCTTAGGATGGTGACCACCACTTTAATCAATAGTCCATGAGACATCAGGCACAAAGAATCAGAACCACATGTAAGATTGCAGCATAGAATATTTATTCAAGCCTATACACAAGAATCTGGTCAATTAAATTCCATGCTAAATGGGTGTCAGATAAGGGACGGTAGAATTCAGTAGGGGTTCAACTTGGAGCAGTTGTGGCAACATAAGGACTCTAAGTTGATGCTTAACTCTGCACCCCAGCTCTGCCATTTCTTCTCCTACATGAGATATCTGTAGTCTCCCATGAAAATATTGGGCACATCCTACCTTACCACAGTATTACCAAGGTTGGTTAGGTTCTATAAACATAAGTAGGCAGTTTCTCCTTGGTTGGTAGCACTAAGAATTTTAAAGACAGAGAATTATACAATTTGTTCAAATGCAGTTGGGCTTTTAAAGCCACAGTGATAAGTTAACTCCTCAACTATGAAACAAAAATCGACTTAAAAGAATTTTATTTTTTTAAAAAAGAACAAGATTCTATTAATGTAACTTTACAAAAACGACAGTGCTAGTACTATTGGCTGTGCTTTTTGTCTGGACTACCTTGCAAGGCTAACACTGACATAGCCCATGAGCATAGGTTATATAGGCTCCAGTCCCAGCTAGTTTGCATTATTTCTTGGCTCAAATGATGCCTTTAACAACATGTATTTGGGGAAACTGCATACAAAAAAACAATATTAGGGAAAGCAGTGGTTGAAATACTTATATTAAAATGGGTGGCATTCAAAACACTATAAAAGAGAATAAAAGACGAAGAAGAAAACAGCAGTGATTTCAGATACTTCTCCAAAGATTTAAGGAAAAAACAACTCCAAATATGAAGTAGTAGTTAATAAATATTTGTTTGTTTGTTTATTCAATTGTATAGCCACCCCACTCAAGCAATGACTTTGGGTGGTTTATGATTCTGTTTAGGATTTTAATCTCAAACCATTTTCCTTAGTCATAACAGTGGACATTGCACTCAATAATCAATCATGAATACCTCCCATATTTAAATTTAATATAAATAGACAAGGATACCCTTCAAGGAGATCGATCCCCTTGTTATTTATTTCATTATTTATTTCCTTTTGTTTTCTCAGCAACCTCCCTTCCACTTTCCTCCCAAATTCTTTCTCCACACACAAATAAACCTGCGCACTCTCCCCCATAATCTTTACATATTTATTTCAGACTTTATTTGCAACCAGCCATTTTCAGAAGGCCAAAGTCACAACCAAGAATCACTTCAGAGATGACAAAGAAAAGAAGAAATATTTTCAGAATTGGGAGGGGGAGACAGATGTTGTCATTTTGCCTCCTGATCAGTGGTGGGATTCAATTTTTTTTACTACCGGTTCTGTGGGCGTGACTTGGTGGGCATGGCAGGGGAAGGATACTGTAAAATCTCCAGTCAGAGGTGGTATTTGCCGCTTCTCTGAACTACTCAAAATTTCTGCTACCGGTTCTCCAGGACTGGTCAGAACCTGCTGAATACCACCTCTGCTCCTAATGCACCCGAAATATCATCTTTATGTGCTATTCCACAGAAAGCTTTCTTCTTTTTCTTCAGTGCTTGCTGGGATTTATAGCTGAAAGTCAAAAAGAAGAAAGGAGAATAAGAATTTCAGTCCCTAGTATACACAGTTTTTGCTTGCTAGTCAGAAATACCAACAGAGCCTTACTCATTACATCCTTAAATCAATAAGAACAAAAGAAGAGAGAGTACAAAAATTACCCTACTAAACTTCTAAAAGACTTGAAAAAGAGCTATAGAAAATGCCACAGAAAAAGGACATCAAGCTAAAAATGGATATAACGAAAAACAAAATGGGTCAAATAGAAAAAGAAGTATTAGCACAGAAAATTAGAGGTGCTAAACAGAACTACTTTAAAGATGCAAACAAACCAGGTAGATGGTTAGCATACAAATTGAGAAAGGAGAAAGAATCAAGGAAAATATTGCAATTAATAGATGACCAAGGCCAAGTTTGCCATGGTAGCAAAGAGAAGAAGGAAATCATTCGAGACTTCTATGGGAAATTATATATGCAAGAGAAAATTGATGAGGAAAGAGTTAAGCAGTACTTACAGAATGCTAATTTACCTCAAATACCTAAAGCGACTGAAAAAATGTTAGAAAGCAATATAACGATGATGGAGTTAACTGAAGCATTCAAGAAGCAAAATAATGGAAAGGCACCAGGCCCAGATGGACTTCCAGCAGAATTTTATAAAATATTACAAGAATTGTTGAATCTTCCATTGCTAGAAATTATGAAGTTATGTTAAAGAAGAAGATACCTAGATCATGGTCAGAAGCCTATATTACACTTATTCTAAAAGAGGAGGCCAACCCATTACAAATTAAGAACTATAGACCCATTTCTCTACTAAATGCAGATTATAAAATCTTTGCTTCAATATTGGCAGAAAGACTTAAAAAATATTTAAATAATTTTATTCATCCTGATCAAAATGGATTTCTGCCAAAGAGACAAATTAACGACAATATGAGAGTAATATTGGACACCTTGGAATACTACGAGGCACATCCTGAAAAACAAATGGCTCTGATATTTCTAGATGCACAGAAGGCATTTGATAATGTGAATTGGCGATTCATGTTATTACTGTTGGAACAGATGGGTTTTGCTAGAAAATTTATTCAAGCAATAGAAGCTATATACTATAAGCAAACGGCAAAGGTAATGATAGAGGGAGAACTGACTGATTCTATTGATATAAGAAAAGGAACAAGACAAGGGTGCCCACTATCACCTTTGTTGTTTGTGTTAACTTTGGAAGTGTTACAAAGAAATATTAGAGATGAAAAGAATATAAAAGGAATGAAAATAAAAAAGGAAGAATTTAAACTGCAAGCATTTGCAGATGATCTGGTTTTCATCTTAGAAGACCCTTTAGAAACAGCATCAAAATTGATAGAAAAGACATATGGAAAGGTGGCTGGTGTGAAAATAAATAAAGATAAGGCAAAGATTTTGACAAAGAATATGCTATTAAGACAAAAGGAAGATCTAGCAGATCTAATGAAAATTCAGGTCACAAATAAGATCAAGTACTTGGGGATATATTTGACAGCAAGATGTAGTACATTAAAAGAGAATAATTATATTAAACTTAAACAGCAGATAGTGCTAGATTTGGCGAAATGGGAAAACTTACAACTGTCACTAATAGGAGAATTTCAACAATCAAGATGAATATATTACCCAGAATTTTATATTTATTTCAAACAATTCCAATTAGGCTTGGAAAAGACTACTTTGAAGATTTAAATAAAATTGTGTTGAAATATATACGGCAAGGTAAGAAAGCAAGAATAAAGTTAAAACTTTTGCAAGATGCTAGAATTAGAGGAGGATTTGGTTTGCCTAATTGGGAGTTGTTCTACCAAGCTACAAATCTGATGTGGGTTAAGGAAGGGATAATTCTAAGAAATACAAGATTGTTGACATTAGAAAGACATGATTTGTTGTTGGAATGGCATGCTTTTTTATGGTACAAAGGAACTAAAACACAGGGGTATTTTAGAAGACATTATATATGGGAGTCTCTGTGGTTAAACTGGAAGAAGATTAAAAGACAATGTTATTTGAAAATTCCAGTCTTGGCTATTGACTATTGAAGCATTTTTGTATCCTATAATATACAAAAGGAAAAACGGTTAGATATGGTGAAATATTGAATGAAAAGGGTGAACTTAAATCTATGCAAAAACTAGAGGAACAAGGTATAAAGATGATTGGTTTTCATATGCGCAAATACACTCAAGGTATAATAAAGATTCTAAAACAGAAGGTTTCTATGATAAACTGACTGATTTAGATAAGATTTTGACAGGTACTGATGAAAAGGTGATTAAAAAATTGTATAGATATTTATTAGAAATTAAACTAGAAGAAGAACAAGTTAAAGAAACTATGATTGCTTGGAAGAATTTTGGATATGGGATTGATTTAGAGAAATGGCAAAAATTGTGGTCTCAAAATTATAAAATGACAATGTCAACAGCATATAAAGAAAATTTGTATAAGATGTTTTACAGGTGGCATTTTCCCCCTGACAAGAATAGCAAGAATGTTCAAGAATAAATTCAAAAAATGTTGGAAATGTCATCAGACACCTGGCTCATATTACCATATGCGGTGGACTTGTGAGGATGCTAAAAAATACTGGACTAAAATCCATATGTGGTTGGGAAAAAATGACAAAAAAACATATAGACTTGAAACCAGAGATATTTTTATTGGGAATTTTACCTGAAATATATAGTAAAGACTTGAAATACCTGATTGTAAATATATTAACAGCAGCTAGGATTGTATCTGCTAAAAACTGGAAAAATGAGAAAATACCATCACGGGAGGAAATCATTAAGAAAATATTGGATTGTGCTGAAATGAGTAGATTGACATTTGAAATTAGAGAACAAGAGGATAAACAATTTTATAAAATTTGGGATCTTTTCTATCAATGGTTAGACAATAAAGTACAGTAAAGAATTATGTAGACTTTTAGAAAATAATAAATATACAAAGATGTACTTCTTTCTTATTATATCTACAAAATGATTTTAGGATAGATTTGGGATGAATTTCAAAAACATAGTTTTTGCTTGCTAGTCAGAAATACCAACAGAACCTTACTCATTACATCCTTAAATCAATGAGAACAAAAGAAGAGAGAGTACAAAAATTACCCTCCTGAACTTCTAAAAAATACATTAGGATATAAAAGGGATCACTGTATATCTTATCAAAATTGGAATGCTGCAGATCTACAAGCAGGAATCTCCCCTCCACCTCAAAAAAGCTGTCTTTGATGAAGGTCAGCATAGGAGAGAAGGACAGGAAATTGCAGCAGAGACAGTGGGAAATCATCTAAAAGAAAGAGGAAGTCTTGTTGGTCCCATGCAGTTTCCAGAAACCTTGAAATAAATTTAGAAATCCAAATATTTTATTATCTATCTATCTATCTATCTATCTATCTATCTATCTATCTATCTATCTATCTATCTATCTATCTATCCATCTATCCATCTATCTATCATCTATCTCTATCATCCACCTACCTACTGACCTACCTATCTACTGTCTGTCTATCTGTCTATCTGCCTGTCTGTCCTTCTATCTATCATCTATGTCTGTCTGTCTGTCTGTCTCTCTCTCTCTCTCTCTCTATCTATCTTTCATCTATATCTGCCTGCCTGCTGCTTGCTTGCCTACCTATTTACATCCATCTATTTATCTATCTTCTTCTTCTTCTTCTTCTTCTTCTTCTTCTTCTTCTTCTTCTTCTTCTTCTTCTTCTTCTTCTTCTTCTTCTTCTTCTATCTCTACCATCTAGCTACCTACTGACCTACCTATCTATTGTCTGTCTATCTGCCTATCTGTCCATCTATCTATCATCTATGTCTGTCTGTCTGTCTGTCTGTATCTATCTTCTTCTTCTTCTTCTTCTTCTTCTTCTTCTTCTTCTTCTTCTTCTTCTTCTTCTTCTTCTTCTTCTTCTTCTTCTTCTTCTTCTTCTTCTTCTTCTTCTTCTTCTTCTTCTTCTATCTCTACCATCTAGCTACTTACTGACCTACCTATCTATTGTCTGTCTATCTGCCTATCTATCCATCTATCTATCATCTGTCTGTCTGTCTGTCTGTCTGTCTGTCTGTCTGTCTGTCTGTCTGTCTCTATCTATCTATCTATCTATCTATCTATCTATCTATCTATCTAACATTTATTTATAAAATTTATATTTATTTGCTTGTTTGTTTATATCCTGTCTTTATTATTTTTACAAACAACCCAAAGTGGCAAACATCAACACATCTTCCTCCTCCTATTTTCCCCACAATAACAACAACAACCCTTAGAGGCGGGTTGGATTGAGAAAGAGTGATTGGCCCAAGGTCACATGGTCACACATCTCACAAGAAGTGATTCTTGGCACACACTCACACTTTTGGTTCTGCATTAGGCGAATCAGTTATTACAGTATGTGCAGCCCACCTCTGCATATACCTGTATATATGATAGAAGTGCAATTTCTCATGTAACTCTATACAGCCCATGGCATGAGAGTTGCACAATATAGACTTTACCCCAGCAGGCAAGACCTACAATCAAATCAACAATGAGCCACAACATTTTCTAAGGGAGAAAGGAGATCTGTGAGCCAAAGTTAGATATGGAAAATAAGAGGCCAAAAACAGGCATGAAGGGGAAAAAATGGGATTGGATGGAGAGTGTAGTGGAGGGGGGATGGATTTGGAGGCAATTCTCTTTTGGCAAGATCCATGGAAAATAAAAGTGCAGAATAGTAAACTCCTTTAAGAATGCTCCGTGATCTCTGGCCAGAGCCAGTTTCAATTTCAGAGGCTCTACCAGAAAGGGTTTGATTTGCATTCAATGGCTTCACAGCAAGCACCTTGCAGCCGACCCACTTTCTTTCCTTGGAAAGACAGATGATATGAAATCATGGAGAAACAGCTGAGGTTGAAGCTGAAGAGTAAGTGCTGATAAGGATCACGGTCCCATTGCAAAGCTTGGATGAGCAGAGGATGAGCCCTTGAATGCAGGCAATGAAATTGCTGGGCTATATTTTAGGGAGAGAAAATCAGTCTGAAAGTTCCAGACTTTTCCCCTTTTCTTATTTGATTTTCAACAGAAATACAAAGTATGTCCTACAGAAATGCTGATCCATATCTAAATAAACAGCTTAAGCTATTACCCTGCCTAACAGAATGACAAAGTTGGAAGGGACCTTGGACATCTTCTAGTCCAACCCCCTGCTCAAACAGGAGACTCAAGACAAATGGCTGTCCAATCTCCAGTGATGGAGCACCCACAACTTCTGAAAGCAATGTTCATTCCACTGATTACTACTTACTTAGTAAGACCACACCTAGAGTACTGCATCCAGTTTTGGTCACCACATTATAAAAAAGATGTTGAGACTCTCGAAAAAGTACAGAGAAGAGCAATCAGGATGATGAGGGGACTGGAGGCTAAAACATACAACGAACGGTTACAGGAACTGGACTTGGCTATTCTAGTGAAGAGAAGGACCAGGGGAGACATGACAGCGATCTTCCAATATTTGAGGGGCTGCCACAGAGAGGAAGGGGTCAAGCTATTTTTTAAAGCACCTGTAGGCCAGACAGGGAATAATGGATGGAAACTGAACAAGGAGAGATTTAACCTGGAAATAAGGAGAAACTTTCTGACCGTGAGAACAATCAGCCAATGAAACAACTTGCCCTCGGAAGTTGTGGGACCATCATCACTTGAGACCTTCAAGAAGAGATTGGACTGCCATTTGTCAGAAATGGAGTAGGTTCTCCTGCTTAGGTGAGGGGGGTTGGACTAGATGGCCTACAAGGTCTCCTCCAACTCAGATTATCTGTTACCTGTTATCTGATTAATTGTTCTGTCATGGAATTTCTCCTTAGTTCTACGTTGCTTCTCTCCTTGGTTAGTTTCCATCCATTGCTTCTTGTCCTTCCCTCAGGTGCTTTGGAGAATAGGTTGACCCCGTGTTCTTTGTGGCAGCCCCAAAGTGCTGGTATGCTACTGGTTCAGACCGGTTGGGCTGAACCAGTAGTAAAAAAAAAAAAAGCCTCCTCCAGTCAGCTGAGAGGAGAAAGAAGAGAAAAGTGATCAGCCCTCCCACCTGCCCTTGCACTCTTCTCTTCTTTATCCTTTCAGATTATTGGCACTGCAGGCCTCAGCTGGTGTGGGGAAAGCTGAACATGCGCATTAGGGGCACACGTGTTAGGTGCGGGTGCACACACACTTCATCACTGAACCAGTAGTGGAACAGGTAGGATCCCACTGCTTAGATATTGGAAGATGCTATCATGCCACCCCGAATCCTTTTAATTAAACTAGACAATTCCTGCAACCAATCATCATATGTTGCTCTTCTCTGTATTCTTTCTAGAGCAGGGGTATCCAACCTTGGCAACTTTAAGACTTGTGGACTTCAACTCCCAGAATTCCTCAGCCAGCTGGCTGAGGAATTCTGGGAGTTGAAGTCCACAAGTCTTAAAGTTGCCAAGGTTGGACACCTCTGTTCAAGAGCCTCAATATCTTTTTTATATCGTGGCAACCAAAACTAAATGATAATTACAACAAAGGCTGCACATTTTAATAAATGTTGATATTTTCTGACATTCTAGTTGAAATGATTAAAAAATGGATGATTATTTACAGTACCTAAAAGGTTTAGATTCAAGTTACCTGGTTTTCAAATGTTGACTAAAGTTAGCAAAGGGACCCACTTCATTTTGCCTTTGGTTGAGCTGGCAGAGACACAACATACAGGCTTCTCAGAAAGCACCTGAGCTCTCAAAATATATTTTCCCCAGAAAACTGAGCAGTAATGACATTATTGGTCTTGAAAACTTACTTTTATAAAACAAGCTTATTTAAGAGGCATTTTGCATTTCTTACCTTTGTTAGATTCTACTACCAAGAGCGTGACATCATGGAGGAATAGAGGAAATCAGATGATCACAATAGGGTGTCTAGAAACTAATAATTCACTTTTAAAGATGGTTCCACTATCCCATAACAAATTGGCGTAAGAACTGATGGTGCGCAGAGACCCAAAAAGTCATTTGCCATCTAGAACTATGTTATTGCAATGCTATTCATAGCTATTTGGGTTACAAAGGAAATTATTTTAGAAAAGTTGATGTCATGATAGTCTTCACAGAAGTAAAGCAGTTTCAGATAGGGAAAAAGAATAATGGCACAACACTGAGAGAAAACTTCTAAGAATTATATTAATAGACAGTTCCAAGTTTCTGCTCCATAATTCAACAAACCACAAATTGACAAGATATCAGGCTTATTGTGAAAGCTCCCTTAAGAGTTTTTTTTTTTTTAATCTTATTAAGTGCATTCCTATCTAGAAAAATTGACTGTCCTAAGTTAACTGTCTATCTAATACAATTTGTGATTTTGGAAGTACTGATCTAAAAACAACAATAACATTTAAAAAACATTTTAAATGTTTTTTTTTTCCATTTCTCTCTCTTTTTTCTTTCTTTCCACATTTCTCTCTTTTTTCTTTTTTCCGGCCTTCGCCAAGGCCTTGTTTATTGTGTATATGTTGTAGATCTGTTTTTTAATTGTAAAATTAATAAAATTTATTTTTAAAAAAACAATAACAATATCATCTTCTCAGCTCCTTCTATTATTGGGTGCCTTTCCTACACCACTAAGGAATTTTGTGAGCAATTTTTTAATTAAATTATTTTTTAAATTAAATTACCTTTTTTAAGATTAAAGAGTCTTGTGTGATATTTCCCCACCCCTGGAGGCTGTTCTGTCCCTAATTAGCATTCTTGAGATCCCCGCGCTTTGATTGGCCAAAGCGCGGGGCACTCTGATTGGTCAGGCAAGCCGCGCCGATTGGCTCGCTAAGAATCTCCCGCGATTGGTCCATTCGAATCGCGGGAGATTCAAAGCGGTGCCATTGGCCGCGGCCGCCGCGGCTGAAAGAATAAAAGCCGCGAACCTTTTGCGAAGAGCCAGTTCGGTTCCTACTTTAATAAAAGAGAATGATTTGAAGTCACCGACTCCTGGCATCATTTCGCGGACACAACACTGGCGACGAGGATGGGATCCAGACCCTGAACCGAACCACGTGTCCGACGGAAGCCAGACGAACCACCATGATGGCGAAAATCGCACCCCCCGCACCCTTCAACCCCGCCACCAAGGACTGGGAATCGTACTCCGACCGATTCCGCATGTTCCTCGAGTGCAGCGACCTGAAGGACGCCACCGGCCCCATGAAGCGCGCCGTCTTCCTGACCCACTGCGGGACCGAGGTATTCAAGATGGCCAAGGCACTTGCCAAACCTGCCGATGCGATCGCGATGGACTGGGACGTCCTCGAGCCAATACTTCGGCGGCACTACACTCCAGAGGTACCCATCCTGATCCAACGAAACGAATTTTACCGTCAGGACCAACGGTCGGGTGAGAGCTTCAGCGACTTCGTCACCGAGCTAAGGCGCCTAGGGGGGCTCTGTGAATTCGACAACCTGAACGTCGCCCTGCGAGACAGAATCATGCTCGGTTTGTGGGACCCCGTCCTCCAGAGCCGGCTGATGGCCAAGGGCAACATCAGCCTAGTGGACACCCTCACCGCAGCCGCCGAAGCAACCCGAACATCCGCCGACCGCATGCGCAGACTGAACAATGGGGACCGCAGCGGAAACAACAACCCTGCAAGGTCGGCCGAGGCCCAACCCGAGACGACCACCCACCAGGGCGACTTCCACTTGGCATCGGGCACTTCCGATGACGAGGAGGACATCCATTGCCTCCAGACAGGACGCGACCCACGGAACTGGCGGGGTTGTAAATCGAGGACCAACTGTGCCGGTTGCAGAGGCGACCACCCCAGGTCCGAATGCCGGTTTTTTGAATCGATCTGCCGGCATTGCGACAAGAAGGGACACATCGCCCATGTCTGCCGCCTAAAAAATAACCGCAGCCCAGCACGATGGGACCAGAGTGACCGGAGGAGAGAGAACACACCACCCCGGACCAGAGATCGCCCCTCGGACAACAGATGGGACCGGAACGGACGATCCCTGCGAGGCGGCGATAACCGGCGAAGAGAGGAGACCCATCAGACGGTCACCATTGGCCACGCCATAACCAATGACGCCCGGAAGGTCCACGTGGAGGTAGGCATTGAGGGCGAGCCATGCAAAATGGAGGTGGACTCCGGGTCCTACCTCTCCATGATAGCATGGCATGAAATAAAGCGCTTGGTGCCTACCATCCAAAAGAGGAACCTTGACAGCCAGAGACTCATCGTAAAGGACTACCAGGGAAACCGCATCCCGGTAGTCGGAACCAAACACTTCAACATCACATATAAAGGGCACACCGAAAGGCTTCCCCTGACAATCGTCGACCGCGACCGCCCAAGCCTACTGGGACTGCAATGGTTCGCCCCGCTCGGCATCGCAGTCACGGGAGTCGACCACATCACCGACGACAGCTGGGAGCAGCAACTGGCCCGGGAATTCCAAGAGGTCTTCGACGGAAACCTAGGCAAGTACCGAGGGCCCCTTATATCATTCAATCTAGACCCAAACGTCCCCCCAAAACGCCTGAAACC
This sequence comes from Hydrophis major, assembly GCA_033807585.1. Lineage (NCBI taxonomy): Eukaryota > Metazoa > Chordata > Lepidosauria > Squamata > Elapidae > Hydrophis > Hydrophis major. The sequence goes on from CM066329.1 coordinate 192,500,253, forward strand.
AAGGCGGGTGCCATTTGCACTTAAACCCAAGATAGACAAGCAAATTGACAAGCTCGTCAAGCAAGGGTTCCTACAGCCCACAGACCACGCCCGGTGGGAGACCCCCATAGTCACCCCAATCAAGCCCGATGGGTCGGTGAGGATCTGTGGGGACTATAAGGCCACCCTAAATGGCGCGCTACAACAAAGCGCCTACCCCGTCCCAGTAGTGCAACACCTACTGCACTCACTGGGAGGGGGCAAGGTTTTCACCAAGCTCGACCTCGCCCAGGCATACCAACAGTTGCCAGTCGACGAGCAAACGGCAGAAGCGCAAACCATAGTCACCCACCGGAGAGCATTTAAATGCAACCGACTCCAATTCGGAGTCAGCGTGGCACCGGGAATATTCCAAAGCCTAATGGAAAGACTATTGCAAGGCATCAAGGGGGTGGTACCTTACTTCGACGACGTCCTAGTATCGGCAACCAACCAAGCCGAACTAGAGGGTCGCCTAAAGGAGGTCCTAACCAAATTCAAAGAGACCGGGCTCAAAGTCAAGAGGGAGAAATGCCAATTATACACGGAACGGGTAGAATTCCTAGGATACCTCCTAGACCGTCACGGCATTCACCCCACAAACCAAAAAATCAAGGCCATCAAAGAAGCACCCACATCCAAGTCGAAGACGGAACTACAGGCATTCCTGGGGCTACTTAACTTTTACAATGTTTTCCTGCCCCAAAAGGCGACGGTGGCGGAGCCCTTGCATAGGCTCCTGGACAAGGCGGTGACCTGGACTTGGGGGAAACGCGAGCAAGCCGCCTTCCAAAGAACAAAGGACCTCCTCACTTCGGACGCCGTCCTTATACAGTATAACGAGACCCTACCTCTGGCCATCACATGGGACGCATCACCTTTCGGCGTCGGCGCTGTCCTCAGCCATACCCTCCCCGATGGAAAAGAAGCGCCCATCGCATTCTTTTCAAGGACCCTCACCAAACCGGAGCGGAACTATAGCCAGCTGGACAAAGAGGCTCTGGCTATCGTTGCCGCCATAAAAAGATTCCACGAGTATCTCTACGGCCGGACATTCACCATCATAACCGACCACAAGCCGCTGCTGGGAATCCTTGCAGGAAACCGGGCCACCCCGAACATTCTGTCTCCCCGAATAACAAGGTGGTCCGAGTTCCTGGCAGCCTACAACTACGGACTCATACACAAACCGGGTAAGACGATCTCCCATGCAGACGCCTTAAGCCACTCGCCGCTACCGGAACCTGACACCGACCCAGCACCCACGACGACCACCCTCAGCATAGAGACTCTACCCAACCTGCCCATAACCACGTCAGACATTGCCCGAGAGACTAATAAAGACAAACATCTGGCGCGGGTGTTGCATTGGGTAGAGAAAGGGTGGCCAGAAAGGGACAACGACGAGTCCGTCAAAACATTCCGAAACCGGCAAACGGAACTCTTGTTATTAAAAGGGTGCATACTATGGGGGGATAGGGTGGTCATTCCAGAAAAGCTACAAGGGAAGGTTCTGGAACTGCTACACGAGGGGCACCCTGGCATCGTTAGGACTAAAGCCCTGGCCAGAAGTTACGCTTGGTGGCCAGGGATGGACAAACAAATTGAGACCTGGGTAGCAAGGTGCCAACGATGCCAGGAAACTAGGCCAAGCCCACCCACAGCACCCGTCCTAGAGTGGGAAACCCCAAGGGGACCTTGGTCTAGGATTCACATAGACTTTGCCGGGCCCACAAAAGGACACACCTTCCTTATAACAGTAGACGCTTACTCCAACTGGCTGGAGGTAAGCAACATGAAGACAACAACCATGGAGGCCGTGATCAAGGAACTCTGCAAACTCTTTGCAACGCACGGCCTCCCAGACATCGTCGTTTCCGACAACGGGCCCCAATTCACCTCGCTGGAATTCGAAAAATTCCTAGCGGAAAGGGGCATCCGCCACGCGCTGACAGCACCGGCGCACCCGGCGGCAAACGGTAGGGTGGAACGGATGGTTCAATTCACTAAGAAAACCATCCAGAAAATAGACCATGGGGAGATCCAGGAGAAAATAAACAAACTACTCTTCACCCAACACATAACCCCAAATACCACAACGAATAAGAGCCCAGCCGAACTATTAATGGGGAGGAAATTAAGGTCCCCACTCAACAGGTTACACCCCACGTATAACCCGGAGAAGCCCCCAGACTCAAACAGCAAACACCGAACTTTCGCACCAGGCGACCCCGTATACGCAAGAAACCTGACGGGAGACCCACTATGGATACCGGCCGTCATCACACAAATAACAGGCCCACACTCGTACTGGCTACAAACAGCAGACGGACGAGTGTGGAAACGCCACATCGACCAATTAAGGTCGAGGACTGCCAACCAAGAGACCACCGACGCACAAACAGGTGAAACCAACCCCCACAACACAAACCAAGGGGGGAGGGAATACCCAGGGGACCAAAACCAAAGAAGAATAAACCAGCCACACTTACCGGAAAGCAGCCATCACGACCCCTCGCCAGGAAGAGACAGCCAGGCCAGCTCGACCGACCCAGAAAGACCGAGCGGGAGCGGCGAAACCCGCAGCTCAACCAACCCGGGAGGCCCAGGAGGGAGCTACGGAGAGCGGCCCGGCCTAACCGACCAGCCGGTTCCCACGACAGCATCAGGAGCAACAGAGATCCCGACCGAACCGGCCGGGATCCAACCTACGACTGAGCTGTGCAGGTCCAGTAGGCTCAGACGGAGCCCCGCCTACCTGCGTGACTACGCGACGTAAGGACTGAACCAAGAGGGGAGGGGTGTTCTGTCCCTAATTAGCATTCTTGAGATCCCCGCGCTTTGATTGGCCAAAGCGCGGGGCACTCTGATTGGTCAGGCGAGCCGCGCCAATTGGCTCGCTAAGAATCTCCCACGATTGGTCCATTCGAATCGCGGGAGATTCAAAGCGGTGCCGTTGGCCGCGGCCGCCGCGGCTGAAAGAATAAAAGCCGCGAACCTTTTGCGAAGAGCCAGTTCGGTTCCTACTTCAATAAAAGAGAATGATTTGAAGTCACCGACTCCTGGCATCATTTCACGGACACAATAGAGGCCCTCAAGGATGACTTGGCCTCCCGTCAGCATTCAAAGGCAGAAGCAAACTGGAATGGCTGGTCAGTAATCAGATGGACAGCTCGAGCTGTATTCGGGCACTAAGACTGGACTGCCATCTGTCAGAAATAGTGTAAGATATCCTGTTTGGGCAGGGGGGTTGGATTAGATGGCCTTCAAGGTCCCTTCCAACTCTATTAATCTGTTTCTTTGTGGAAACATAGTAAATAGAACAATTTATATGGTGAACACTGAAAAGCATCAGACATTAAATGATGATACAAACATTTATGTTACCAACTACAAAAGTCTAATATGCTTCTACTTGCTTTTACACCTCTTCCTTCACAAACTGTGCAGAGAATCCTCCACTTATGACTACAACTGAGCCCAAAAGTTGCTAAGCAAGACAAGCTGTTAAGTGAGTTTTTTGCCCCATTTTACAACCTTCCTTGCCACAGTTATCAAACAACTTGTTAAATTAGCAATATGTTTATTAAGTGAATCTGGCTTCCCCATTGACTTTGCTTGTGAGAAGGTCAGAAATGCTGATCACATGACCTCCCAGGACACTGCAACTCTCATAAATACGAGTTAGCTGCCAACTGTCTGAATTTTGATCACATGGCCATGGGGGAATGCTATAACCGTTGTGCAAAAAATAGTCATTAAATCATGGGAGAGGGGGTTGTCCTTGGTGCTCTTTGAACTTGCTTGTTTTCTTGCAGACGTTTCATTACCCAAACTAGGTAACATTGTCAGTGCTAGTGACTCATTAAGCCACTTTTTTCAGCACCATTGTAACTTCAAGCAGTGTTGCAAGTCGAGGACTATCTGTATAAACTTGTGCTGTTCAGTGGAAAATCTGCAGCCCTGAGCAAAAGATCAGTTTCCTATCATGGCATCGCTGGATTTTAACAGTTCTTAGATTCACTGGCAGTGGGTTCTCCTCATCATTTGTGGGTGTCCGCTGAAACCTGCCCATTGGTACTTCCCTACTTTTAGATGAAAGAGATGGCAAACTGGCAGGTATTTTGTAAAAGAAGCCCAAATAAATTCCAGCTGTTACAATATGATCAGCCTATTTTTGCAAAAATAGATCTGTAGTGTTTGCTCTGGGGAGTATTTGATTTCACCCTAGAAGTATGTGATTTATTCAATTAGAAGACACACCTATTGTTATTCCAAGTTCTTTTAAATGTGCTGTAAGCTTTTAATTAACTTGCAATATGTTATTTTAGTAACTCCTTTTCCAGTGGCTTTGACTATAGAGAGTGCCAGAAAGTTATATCTTCAGTAGAAAATAGGCTTAGACAAAACAATATGTCCACCACCCACCAAGACATGAGCCGCCATTTATTCATTCAGATGTAATTGTGTTCGTATTTTACAATGCAATGGCTTTCCTGGTTCATTTGTAACTTTATGAGTAGTGAAAAAGCACTCTACGAAAATCCCATAACAGATAATCCTTGATTTACAACCACAATTGAGCCTAAAGGTTCTGTTGTTAAGTGAAATCTTTGTAAAGTAAGTTTTGCCCAATGTTAGGAATTATTTTTTGCCATAATTTTTAAGTGAATTGCTGCAGTTCAAGGGTAGGATTAAGCTGGTTCGGGTGAACTGGATGTTAAATTTACATCTGGTTCACCGAACTGGTAGTTGAACCGACTGGCTGGCCTCGCCCACCCCTCCCCTCCCAGGAGTCTCCATAAAGCCCGTTTTGGATGCATGTAAGTGCAGGATCAATGCAGAGGCTCTGGGAGGGTGAAAAATGGCCCTCCCGGAAGTTCCAGAGCTCTGGAAACAAGTCAGTTTTTTCAGTGCTGATGTAACTTTGAATGGTCACCAAATGAACTGTTGTAAGTTGAGGACTACCTATAGTAGTTTGGACTTGCTTCTCAAAATATAGACGGTTTGGTATGAGTATTTTTGTCAAGAATTTCAGCACAGAACAGGAGAATAGATGACATTCCCCATTTTTCTTCATAATATATGGGCATCTTCATAAATCTCTCTGGGGCAACCTTACTTAATTGACTGCCTGTGATGACATTATATCATTCAATAGGATTAGAAGTAAACCATTGAATTATCATCCTGTGCATTTCACTATGGTCACTTATTATCTAGGTTTGGTATGTAATATGTGAGGGGAAGAGAAGAAAAATGCGCACCAGCTTCATAGAAATAGGAAAGAATAAGGGGTGGGATTAACTAACATTAGTAACTGCATAAAATGCAAAAAAGTCCTAATGATATTTTAAAATGTGATGACTTTTGTGATGACTCCTGGATTGGATTCAACAGGTGTATGAGATGTGACTGGATCTAGGATGGGTATCAGGGAGAGGAGCCCTAGTGGATAATTCTGCCCACAGTCAAAAGTTAAATCCACTGTGGCTCAAGATTGACTTACTTCCCACCCCTCCGAGGTCGATAAAATGAGGGCTTAGATTGTTGGGAGGCCAATATGCAAATAATTGTTGTAAACCAGTCAGAGAATGCTATAAAGTGCTATGGGGTGATATATATAGTAACGCTAAGTGCTATTTCAACTCTTATTCCTATTGCCTTCAGAGTCCAGAGTCTGCCTGGATGTCATTTCAGACATGCTTGTTTTGCTAGCATCTTTCTTTCAAGGACTTTCTTTCTTGACTGTGATGGCTCCAATGGGAAGCTTCAGCAGAAAAACAAGATTTCCCTTTAATCTAATAAACTCAGCCATCTCTGTTCATATTACCTTTTGCTGAAGCAACATTTAAATCCCGTCCCATCTGCATCTTGAATTTCTACCCTACCTAGAATGACTTGATCAGGTCTTGACTTTGTTTTACCTTACTATGCCTTATTCCAGGGCTGTCAAGTTCACATTCCAGGGGTGTCAAACTCACATTGTCATGGTGGTGTCACATAATGTATCAGGACTTTTTTTTCCCTTCGCTAAACTGGGTGTGGCCAGCATGCAACGCATCAGGCCCACTGGCTGGGAGTTTGATAGCACTGCCAAACTTTGAGGAACATCTTCATGCGGCCGTTCTTAAACATAGATCCATTAAAAAATGAACCCAATGTCATGTTAGTAGCCATTTCTCTGATGACAGAGGAAAGTTTCTTGAAAGTTCCTTAAAATGGAAGCAATATGGAAAATTAGGAATATCTGTTGCAAGACAAAACTATTTGACAAACAATGAGAACTAATATCTGATCTAGGTCAGAGTCAGACATCTATAAAATCTGTGTAATTCCCCACCACCACCCAAAAAAAGACAAGGGAGGGAATTTGCATGGCTGATCCATATTCGATAAATAATATGGCCAGGTTGCAGAAGAGTCAAATTTTACTTTCAAGTTTATAGACTGAGCAACAAGCAAAAATGTCATGACTTTCCTTTATTTATCTACTAATGCGCAGCAGGTGGAACACAACTAGAAGAATATTTGCTCAGAGAGCTGAGTATGTTTCTTCTCATTATCTTTATTGCTATGCCAGAATCTCTCAAATAAATAGGCTGCATTTTTGCTAACAAGAAATCATGTCATTTTGTCATGATTTAATTATAGAGTTTGATTTCTTAAATTCATAATAGTATGAAATAGTATTTTTATTGTTTAAGAATTAATAATAGAATTTAATTTCTTATGAAACATTGCTTTTACTATATTATAAATTTAATATTTCTTTTTTAATTTGTTTTTAGTTTTATTATTACTTATTAAACTCAATATTATTTGTTTGTTTTACTATTTTGAAATGTAATACTTTGAATGTACGGAGCAGAATCAGCACGGAAAATATGTATTATTTTAAGTGTTATTTAGGGGGAAGATAAAAAGTTGTCATACTTTAATCTGGGTTTACAGGAGAAATATTGTATTAGAAAGGATAAGTAGGTGATTGAAAGAAAATAGACCAAAGATGCAAATATAATTATTTAATTGAGATGGAATAAATAAAATAGAATTAAAAGAATGAGTAGGAGAGAGAAAATATATGGAAAATAGAGAATGTTAAATAAGATATGAGATAGTATATTAAGTGAGTATAAATTTTGATTGATGCCTGTATAAAAAGAGTTAACTCGGGATAAGCCGCCTTCCAAAAAGAAGTTTTATGTATTTATGTTTTGTGTAATGTTTGTTTAAATCTGACAGGATATGGAAGAATACTAATGAAAATATATTCAATGAGTATATGTATTTTAAGACAGAAGAAATATGACTAAATAGAACAAAAGGGAGTAATAAAGAAAAGTTTTGAAAAGATATGAAGTTGATTAGATAAGATAAATATATATATAGAAGTGTGATAATTTGGAATTATCTTCTTTTTAAATAAGATGGTTTATTTGTTTCTTCTAGAAAAGATATTTTATGTTACTACATCCTATGTTTTGTTTGTGTGTGTTAAAAAAAATTAATAAAGTCTGTTATAAAAAAAAAAAGAAATCATGTCATTTTGTCTGTTAGCCTTCTATTTATTTTTTTCTGAGATTCGATATCAGATCACATCATCTTTAGGAATCTTCCATTCCACTTTTGTTTACTGTTGCATTTTTTTATTTAAAGTTCATCATATCCTCCTCTTTTAAAACCATATATTCAATTTTTCTAAAGCCTACACAAACAATCCTATATTTTTGTGTATTTTTCCTATTGTTTTTAAGTGTAATTTTCTCTAATATATGTATTTCTTTGAAGCAATTATAATATATGATATAATATATTTCTGTGCATAGAATAACATCATTTTCATCAACATTTGTCCTTCTGTATGCATTTTCTTCAAGTTAGCATGCAGTTGAAGCCCTGATCCTTTATCACATTTTAAAAGGGGTTGGATGTCTATCACAAGGTATACTAAAGAATAACTAGAGTATGAATTATGTAATGAGTATTGGGTAGAGACTGTGTCTTAAATTAAGCTAGCAATAAACTGCCAAACTAAATGTCTATGGAGCTTCTCTGTCATCCAGGTCACGGTTGTCTCAAAGGTGCCTTCTCAAGAGGCCACTGGATTTTCTGGTTTTTTCTTCAAGACATTTCGCTTCCCATCCAGAAGCTTCTTGGTTGAGAAGCAAAACTTCTTCAAAGAAAAAACCAGAAAGTCTGGTTGCCTCTTGAGAAGGCACCTTTGGGTGTGCCAAACTAAATTGTTCCTCTTTCCTCCCCACTTCCCTAGCTAGATATCACAGATTGAAAATTTTTCCCTCCTTTTTATTAACAACTCCGATATGTTTCATGAGATGGCCTGCTGTAAAAGCATATCCTTGGTTGTAAAATACTAGACTATAGTAAAGACTATAATTGACAATCACATTCAGAAGTGGTACTGCTTGGGAATTTTAGACTATGGGTTTTATGAAGGTTTTTGAAGAGCCACTGCTATAGGTAGTCCCTGACTTATGATCATCACTGAACCTGAAATTTCTGTTGTTGAACAAGACAGTTGTTGAGTTTTGCCCCTTTTCTGCCACAGTTGTTAAGCGAATCACTGCAGTTCTTAAGTGACTCATGCACATTAAACAAATCTGGCTTCTCCCATTGACTTTGCTTGTTGGAAGTCCATTGGGGGCTTCAGGATGATGCAACTGTCAAAAATACATGCTGGTTGACAAGTACCCAATTTTTTATCACATGACCGTGGGGATGCTGCAATGGTCATAAGTGTGAAAAACAGTCATAAGTCACTTTTTTCAGTGCCGTTGTAACTTCAAACAATCACTAAATAAATGGTTGTAATTTGAGAAATACCTGTATTGCTTGGAAATAAGCATTGTTGTACTGAAGAAACAAAGAGCCATTCCAAAGTAAAAAATGATAATTGAGGTATTTATCATCTGCAATTCTGTATCAACCATGCCCATGTGGCAGCAAGCATTAGGACCTCTACCTGTCAGGTCCAGCAACTTTTACCTGGATCTATTTCTTTGTTACCTTTATCACTGCCATTTCCAGATGGCTTCTGGACCTTCCACAAGTAAGTTTACAGCAGAATCTTGGATGTCCTTAAGAGTTGATTTGGATTCAAATAAACCATTATCCATTATCTCCATAGAAAATCCAATAATCAGAAAGATGGATCTGTTGGTTAGATCCTGAAAAGTGTGAGAAGAAATTGCCTTTCCGTCTGCTAATCCTCTGTGCATATAAACAATTCCCCTCCCTCTCCTTTTTTGGAGTCAATGAAAATGATATAAACATCTCTGGTTTACTTTTCTCAGACTTTCTGAACCACAAAGCAGAAAGCTTATTTCAGAAGCCAGTACATACTGTAACTTCCTTGTGATCCACAATCCAGTACAAATACAGAAACCAAATGATATTTCCAGCTAGTCAATCCAGCTCTTTAAAGAAAAAGAAATGAGGAGGTCTTGGTTTTCCAAAGACAGGTTGTTGCCAAGAAATTCACCAAACAATGCCTGGGCATTTAGGAAATACTCGAACTCTGGGAAAACATCTGCAGCACTGCCAAACTTTGAGGAACATTTTCATGCGTCAGTTCCTAAACATAGGTCCATTAAAAGAAGTTCTATAAAAAGAACATGGGTGTTAAAGATCTACTTTATGGGTTCCTGGGTCTTCCCATTCATTTCAGGATCCTGCTTCTGATAACAAGAGCCTCTCTTTTTTACTACCTTGGTCTTTCATCTTTTTTTATATTAAGGCATTGTTGAAAATCTTGTTCAAAGGTTCTGCTCTAAAATAAGAGATTTTGAATCATTTTTATCAAGTTACTCAAAACAAAAGTAAGGAACTTGGGTGGTGGCCAAATGGGAGTGCAAACAGACATTTGTCTACACATTGGTTTGGTTTGGTAAAAATATAGAGCGTGATTTTGGACAGGATGATGATGATGATGACGACGACGATGAAGATGATATCCCTTCAGTCATGTCCAACTCTTGGCGATACTATGTATCAAGTCTCTCCACTCTTCCAATCTTGGGTTCTTTGGGTTGTTCTATGCTCTGGCTGGTCTCAGTTTTGATGGTGTCCAGCCCCCATGTTTTGTGATTTTGTTTTCCAGTGACATGTCTGGTGTTATGCACTCCAGTACTTGCTTGTTCACAATGCAGCAAAATAACCAAAAATATAACATTCATACTATATACATATACATGCATACATATACATATACATATACATACACACACGCGCGCACACACACACACACACACACATATATATATGTATATATATATATTCACTCTGAGAAGCACAGAGCTGAAGACCAAGCCTGAAGATGATGAATGAGACTTCATCGAAACGTTGCCTAGATACTTCCAATCTTACGCGGGAGAAAACCCGAATAACCAAAGATCCATATATATATATATATATATATATATATATATATATATATATATATATATATCTTTGGTTATTCGGGTTTTTCTCCCGCGTAAGATTGGAAGTATCTAGGCAACGTTTTGATGAAGTCTCACACATACAAATACCCGTGAGAACCTCAGAAAACATATATATCTTCAGGCTTGGTCTTCAGCTCTGTGCTTCTCAGAGTGATGTGAGCTTGCAACTGCTTTTTCCTTTTAACTGCTAGTGAGGGTGTGACTTGATTGGGTGGGGGCTTGGCTGTGTTCTGATTGGGTGGGGGGGTGTTCTCATTGGTTGGGGGGTTGGCCGTGTTCTGATTGGCTGGAGGCGTGTTCTATTCAGGTGGGGGCTTGGTTGTGCTCCGGTTAGTCTTAGTTGCTGGGGGATTTGAGCTGGTGAGCTGTGATCTTGCTGTTTGGCTTCGAGTTCGTGGTCGTGCTGCATCTTCATGGTGGGGGTCAGTTCGCTTCATGTATGGCTCAGAGGGGTTTGAAGTGGGTAGTGATGCAGCTGCAGTGCGGCTTCTGGTCCGTGGTCCGCAGCCACACTGCAGCTGCATCACTACCCACTTCAAACCCCTCTGAGCCATACATGAAGCGAACTAACCCCCACCATGAAGATGCAGCATGACCATGAACTCGAAGCCAAACAGCAAGATCACAGCTCACCAGCTCAAATCCCCCACCAACTAAGACTAACCGGAGCACAACCAAGCCCCCACCTGAACAGAACACGCCTCCAGCCAATCAGAACACAGCTAACCCCCCAACCAATCAGAACACAGCCAAACCCCCAACCAATGAGAATACACCCCCACCCAATCAGAACACAGCCAAGCCCCCACCCAATCAAGTTACACCCCCACTAGCAGTTAAAAGGAAGAAGCAGCTGCAAGCTCACATCACTCTGAGAAGCACAGAGCTGAAGACCAAGCCTGAAGATGATGAATGAGACTTCTTCGAAACTTTGCCTAGATACTTCCAATCTTACGCAGGAGAAAACCCGAATAACCAAAGATCCACATACAAATACCCGCGAGAACCTCAGAAAACATATATATATATGGATCTTTGGTTATTCGGGTTGTGAAGCACAGAGCACTCAGATTCACTCTGAGAAGCACAGAGCTGAAGAAACAAGCCTGAAGATGATGAATGAGACTTCATTGAAACATTGCCTAGATACTTCCAATCTTACGCGGGAGAAAACTCGGATAACCAAAGATCCACATACAAATACCCGCGAAAACCTCAGAAAACACACACACAAACACACACACACACATGTATTATTGTTTCAAGGATATATATAATTTTTTAAAAGCCTTGAAACAATAAGAACTACAATGCGCAGAGCACACTCCATTTCCCTAGTAATCTGGCCACTTTATAGGTTCCATACCCACATTCCCAGATCTCTAGGCCAGATGGCAAAGCCACATCTTCAAGCCATTCTGGAAGGCCAGCTGGCCAATCAATTTAACTATTTTTATTCGTCCTTTTATTGATTGTATTTATTGATTTATTTGATTTGTCAATTGCTTACAAGATAATAGTTATAAGTATAAACATACTTATGAATACATGAAATGGATACATATAAGAAAAATAAAAAGAAACAATAGGACAGGGACGGTAAGCACATTGGTGCACTTATGCATGTACCCTACAGACCTCTTGGGAAAGGGGTGAGATCAATAGTAGACAGTATAAGGTTAAAGGTTTTGGGGTTAGGGGAAGAAACCACAGAGTCAGGTAGAGTATTCCAGACATTGATCACTCTGTTGCTAAAGTCATATTTCCTGCAATCAAGTTTGGTGCGGTTTACCTTGAGTTTGTAACTATTGTGTGCTCTTGTGTTGTTATGGTTGAAGCTGAAGTATTCATTGACAGGTAGGACATTGCAATATATAATTTTATATGCTATACTTAGATCGGACCAAAACCGAGTTCTAGATTTTCTAGGTCTAGAATTTCAAGTCTCGTGGCATAAGGTATTCTGTAATGAGCAGAGGAGTGGAGAGCTCTTCTTGTGAAATATTTCTGGACTTTCTCAACTGTGTTAATATCAGATACGTAATGTGGGTTCCAGACTGATGAGCTGTATTTGAGTATTGGTCTAGCAAATGTTTTGTACGCTCTAGTTAGTAGTGTGATATTACCAGAGAAAAAGCTACGTAGGATTAGATTAACAACTCTTAATGACTTTTTGGCTATGTAGTTTCTCTGTCATTATTTTAAAATAATGACAGAGAAATGCAAAAATACATGCATTGTCCAAAAAATGAAGGAGAAAAAAGATCTATCAATATATTCCCATAAAGCAGAAATTGGCTCCATAGTATAAATGGACTCTAGGACAAGAAATTTAAGACTTCAAGCCTTACACCTTATAGCCTCTGCTGTCCATTATAGCATCATTTTTTTTAAAAAAAGTGGCCCCTTGCCACATTTCAAATATCAAATGTGGGACTTGGCCAAGAAAAAGTCACAGTTTCCTAGCTTTGAAAGATGTTTGTTTATTTAAGATGATTATCTTCTTATTCTCATAAATCTCAATCTTCCCTTTAATTTTTAAGGTATTTATTTATTAGATTTGTTTGTCACCCATTTTGCCTCAATATGGCAAACTGTCTGGAATACCTCTTATTTTTCATAAGAGAAAGACAATAAAATTGAAGGAATAGTTATTATGCATTGTCCTCTTAATGTCTCTTATTTCTCTTTTTAGAATGTTTCGTCTTTTCAGTAAATTGATTTATGGAAATTCTTCTTTCTTCACTTGTTTTCTGGCACAAGTTCATTTTGCAAAATGTCACTTCTTTGCCCCCTTTCCTCCTCCTCTTCCTCTCAGAACTAAAATGCTGCTGTTTTATTTATTTTTTTCAAGTTGAAAAATTCATTTTTCTGTCCAGATCTGATAAGGATAGTCCAAGAATTTTATCTCACTTATCTCGGGTTCTTGTTGCCTCTCCCTGCTTCTTCCTCTCCAAGTGGGGGGATACTTACAATTTAAAAATACTGTGAGATCATGTATTTGAGCACACATTTCTTTTGTTTGATTTTTGGATGAAGACTGTAAAAATCCTGAATTTTGCATAGCACAAAAATAACTGCAAACACAACTTTGGCTGTAAGCAAGAGTAAGGTGGGAGGTTACATCTAAAATGGGACATAAATTATCACAGAAAATGTTGAAGCTATACTATAAAAGCTGACAGAATTTAACTGTCTTGCAACATCCAAAACTTCAGGTAATACAACTTGTTTTACATCCTTCTATCTACTCTGATTATCTCCACAAACATAAACAATAGATTGGAGGAAGGTAAAAATAGCTTATTCACTACAGAAAGTTCTTGTCATCGGGAGGACCCATGAACTGTCATGTGCATTGCACATTAAAAACTGAGCTGGCTTTAGCCTTGCTCTTTATAAACTAGAAATCTGTTTCTAAACTCCACGGGTGATGATATAATACCGACTTTTGCAAAATTATTTTAAGAGACTATTGGGTCCTTCTTTCACATTTTTTAGTGCCCCAATGTATAGAATGCGCAATGGTTTTCATCTGCAATATTTGAACAGCTTTTCTGGAGCTGTAAATGCTTCCTAGCAGAAGATAAAGTCAGTTGGAAAGAGAGAACACCATCTGCAGGTAGTCCTTGACTTATGATCATAACTAAGCCCAAAACTTTTGTGGCTAAGTAAGGCATTTGTTAAGTTAGTTTTGTTCTATTTTATGACTTTTCTTGCCACATTTGCTAAGTGAATCACAGAAGTTCTTAAGTTAACTGAATCAGTTAATGGTTGTTAACTGATTCAGGCTTCCCCATGGATTTTGCTTTACAGATCACAAAAAAAGTGAACACATGACATTGCAACTATCATAAATACATGCCAGTTGCCAAGCATCTGAATTTTGATCACGTGACCATGGGGATGCTGCAAGTGTGAAAAAGGTCATATGTCACTTTTTTCAGTGCCATTATAACTTTTGTAAATGAATTATTGTAACTTGAGAATTACCTGTATATGGTACACAAGGTGAGCAGGAAGCAGCCAGCAAAATTCATGTCTCCTTTCTCAGCCCAGTGACCAAATGTTTTCTATAAATAAAACAAATTTTGCACATATGGTATATTTGGAACATAAGGAAAAACTTTACAAATATTTTTCTATTACCTGTAGCTAATTGGGACAGCAACTCATCTGTTCCTTCCTTTGTTTCTATCCCCCGCCCCCCATTTGGATGCAGGAGTGGGGAGGCGACATTTTCAAACCAAGAAAAATTTAATGTTTATAGCAGCCTGAGATCTGGAAAACCAACTCAAGAAACACTTAATGTTTAGATCTACTTAGTGGTTGGAAAAAACAACTGCTTTAATGCACCAGTAAGTGGAAACATCAACTCCTTGTAAACAAACCTTTAGCATGAAGATATTTCTCAGTAGTGGAAAACTCGCATTGGATAGAGGAGATTCATTTCAGAGACTGTGCAAACTGATTGAGGGCTGATGGGGTAACCGCATTTTGCCACTGGATATGACACTAATGTACCAAAATATTTTCCATACTGGTTGTTTGCTTAAGAGAAAATGTGGAAAGTATAGAATGCACACAGATTAGATGTATGCTGTGTTTACCTCTACAGTTTCAACAAAATTAAAATAACAGAAAATGATTTTGTGAGATCTAAAAATATGGAACTGTGAATTTTGTGGGGTTGTAGAACTTATTCTTACATCTTGAGTACTTTCCATTTGGTGGCATATTGCTCTAGAACAGGGGGGGCAAACTTTTTGGCTCGGGGGCCGCATTGACTTTTAAAATTTGACAGACGGGCCGGGTCAACACAAGATTTTTTGGGAATTGCCCCCCCTTCCCCCCCTCTTCTCCTCCTTCCCCTCCCCTCAGAGGCCCCCTGAGTCAGGAGTTGCTTCCGCCGGCATGGCTCCAGTCCCGCGTTGCCTCGGGAAGGGAAAGGCAAAAAGGAAGAGCCAGGATGGTGCTTTGCAATGGCAGCAGCGACACCGGAGGCTCAGGCTCAGCAGCTCCTGGTTTTGCCTTTTCCTTCCCAAGGCAACGTGGGACTGGAGCCACACAGAGCTGCGCTAGCGGTAGCAACCTGAGCGGAGCCCCAGCCGGACACCTGAGCGGAGCCCGGGCGGAACTGCCTGTTGCTGCTGCCGGAGCACCACTGAGTCGCCTCCTCCAAGCAGCCCGCCCACCCGCCGGGCTTCCCCTCCACCGTGCGGCTTGGGGCCAGATGCGAGCACCCACGAGTTAAAACGAAACTGAAAGTTGCTGGGAAGTTGCTCGGGTTTCCGGGGCTTCCAGGGCTTTGCAAAGGCAAAGTTTGCAGGCGGGAGCATCTTCCCGCCGAGGAGTGGGAAGGGTTCCACTCGGCGGGCAGGACGGGCTGCTTGGAGTGGGCTGCCGTGCAGCTCGGGGCGAGGCGCGAGCACTCGCGAGTTAAAAGTTGCTGGGAAGTTGCTCTGGTGCTGGGAGCAGGCTTTTAAAGTGCCACCCAAGCAAAGTTTAAGCAGCCCGCCCGCCGGGTGGAACCCTTCCCGCTCCTCAGCGGGAAGATGCTCCAGCCTGCAAACTTTGCCTTTGCAAAGTTTAAGCCTGGAAGCCACGGAAATCCGAGCAACTTCCCAGCAAGTTTCGGCTTTGTTTTAACTTGTGGGCGCTCATGCCTGGTGTAGGGGAAGCCCGGAGCCTCCTCCAAGAAGCCTGCCCACCCGCCTGCCAGGCTTCCCTTCCGCCGCATAGCTCGAGGCCAGGCGCGAGCACCCGTGAGTTAAAATGAAGCCGAAAGTTGCTGGGAAATTGCTTGTGTGTTGGGAGCAGGCTTTTAAAGTGCCACCCAAGCAAAGTTTAAGCAGCCCACCCCACCCGCCGGGCAGAACCCTTCCCGTTCCTCGGCAGGAAGATGCTCCAGCCTGCAAACTTTGCCTTTGCAAAGCCCTGGAAGCCCCGGAAAACTGAGCAACTTCCCAGCAACTTTTGGCTTCATTTTAACTCGTGGGCGCTTGCGCCTTGCCCCGAGCCGCACGGCAGCCCACTCCAAGCAGCCCGTCCCACCCGTCGGGCGGAACCCTTCCCCCTCCTTGGCGGGAAGATGCTCCCGCCTGCAAACTTTGCCTTTGCAAAGTTTAAGCCTGGAAGCCCTGGAAAAAAAAGGGGGATCGGCGGGGACTCACCTTCGGAGAGGTTGCACTCGAAGGTGATTTCGAACTCCCAGCTGAGGCCTTTGCAAAGTTCTTTTCTTTACTACCCCTAGATCACTCCGCACTGTTTTGCAGCTTTGGGGGCCACGTGGCACAGGGCAATATGCCATGCCCAGCTACTTTTTTTCAGGGGCGGGCTGGATTGGACAGATCAACGGGCTGGATGTGGCCCGTGGGCCGTAGTTTGTCCACCCCTGCTCTAGAAGGTAATTTCTAGATCAGAGATTGTAGCTTGCAGAGAATAGCTGAAGCATGCTTAGGTAAAACTGGTCCATGGCTTTGCTTTTGACCTGTTGGGTATAGCATAAATTATTTGTATTCCTACTATCTCGGGAAATGGCATGTACCACAACTATGTGTGAAGCTGATAACCTAATTTACCCTTTCTCCATCTTACTAAACAAGGTTGTGTGAAATCAAAGACCCTGCTTCTGCCTAGCATTTTGCAAGCTTCATGGAGAAGGGAAACAGGATATTTCACTTGAAAACTGAGGAAGGCTATGAGAATATTTGACATGTTACATTAGGGATGGATCGGACAGCTGAGGTCTGCCCCAGCCTCTTGTTTTTATACATTGAGAAAGAGTTGTCAGTTTCTGTTTGTGATCAATAAGACTTCTCCTCTATGCTTCCTCTTCCTGTCTGTGTAAAATCTCATTCTAACCACAGTGATCTGGTATAGACAGAAAGAGGAAACAATAATATTTGGAACAAGTCTGCTACTTGCAATCTTGTTCCTGCTATGGCTTTTTTTAATATGAAAACACGAAGCAGAAAAACACATTCTATCAACCATGTGTTATGGCAATGATTAGCAATGGTTAGTATCCCCTTCCCATGAATTAAGAAATCATTATGTGGCTTCAAAAAATAATAAATATATTAAGTCACGTAGTGAATCAAGAAATTGTTATCCGGCTTAATACATTTTTAAGAGTACAATATAGGTAGTCCTTGATTTACAACAGTTTGTTACCATTAAAAGTTACAACAGCACTGGAAAAGGTGACATGACCATTTTTCAGACTTATGATCATTGCAGCATCTCTATGGTCACATGATCAAAATTCAGACATTTGGCAATTGAATTGTATTTATGACGGTTGCAATGTCCCATGGTCATGTGATCAGTTTTGTGATCTTCTGATGAGCAAAGTCAATGGGGAAGCCAGATTCACTTAAAAACCATGTTACTCATTTATCACCTGTGGTAATTCACTTAACAATTGCAGCAAGAAAGCAGAGGTGGTATTCAGCAGATTCTGACCAGTTCTGGAGAACCGGTAGGATAAATTTTCAGTAGTTCGGACAACTGGCAAATATCACCTCTAACTGGAGATTTTACAGTATCCTTCTCTTGCCACACCCACCAAACCATGTCCACAGAACCAGTAGTAAAAAAATTTGAATCCCACCACAGCAAGAAAGCTCATAAAATGGGGCAAAATTCACTTAACAACTCGTTTAGCAACAGAAATGTTGCACTTAACTGTGGTTATAAGTTGAGAACTACCTGTATGAACAAACTGAAGCTCTCCTCAACCTCTCTTTCTTGATTCCAAAATCCCCCAGGATCTCATGATTGCACCACTAAATACAATTGCCAATTTCAGTGTTCAGATTTTAGTGCATTTCAGATGGGTGGAGGGGTATGAACCCTGGAAATGGTAATGTTGCTTCCAAGACATCTCTGCTCCCATTTTTACCCATCTAACATGTTATGGACTAAGCCAACGCGTCAGTAACAATCCTAATAGCTTTACTTTAAGAGCAAGCTCGTAATCTGCACTTCTCATTGGCCCGCGAATAATGAGTCGTGATTGGTCGTTTCTGGCCGATCTGGTTGGCTGACAGCGGGTCTCTCTGATTCGACGCTTGTTAGAGCGGTAAACTCAAATCATTGGTTGTTTTGACAGCAGCCAGCTCTATCAAAGAGCTACTGCTGCCCAAGTATTTTGCTCTGTTCTGAATTCACTAATAAAGAGTTGAAGTCACAGTTCAATGTCTCGTCTCCATTCCTTGCGCCCATGCTCAGGACTTAACACTAGCGACGAAGGTGGGATGCGGAGACGATAGAGCTGACTAAACACTCATCGAACAAGACAGAGCAAGTGGCTGAGAGTGCATGCAACAAACAGCAGAATCACCAGCGGCGCCATACCACCCGCTCCATTTGACCCAGCAAACAAAGACTGGGACTCGTATATGGACCACTTCCAGATGTTCCTGGAGACCAACAATCTGAAAGATGCTATGCCTGGCAAGAAACGAGAGGTGTTCCTGACCCACTGCGGCCCCGCCATTTTTAAAATGGCTAAGGCACTTGCCAAACCGGCGGAAGTGAAGACCATGGATTGGGATAACCTCGCACCAATCCTCCAGGCTCATTACGCACCCGCAGTACCTACACTGATATGAAGACACGAGTTTTACCAGAGGGACCAATGGAAGAACGAGAGCGTTGGGGACTTCGTAGCCGACCTCCGGAACGTGGGAGGACTCTGTGATTTTGCAAACCTCGAGGAAGCCATGAGAGACCAAATAGTTCTGGGATTAGATGACCACACAGTGCAGAGCAAGATCATGGCAAAAGGAGACATCAGCCTCACAGATGTCATCGCTGAAGCTACTGCCACAGAAGCAACCAGGTAGTCAGCCGCTCGAATGCACCGAGCGAACACACTGCACCGCCAACTCGCTAGTGATAGACCGCCTTCCTCTGAGAGGCACACTATTACCGCCCATCATGAAGACCTCGAATCATCCTCAGACAGTGAGGAAGAGGAGGTCAACCAGCTCCACTCGGAATGAGAGCAAAGGAACCAGAGACTTCTGTGCCAATGTGCTGGTTGCGGGCCAAACCACCCGCGATCAGGCTGCAAATTCCTTGATGCACTCTGCCGTTCCTGTGGGAAAAGAGGCCACATTGCAAAGGACTGCAGAAGCAAGCGAGAGTCCAGTCCAAGCCGGAGGGAGTATAACCTCCCCCGGGAGACAGGCAAACCACCTGGAAATCGGGACCGCCTGAACCACCAATGGAACAACCACTACTACAGAAATCGAGCACCTGCCACTTCAACGAGATGAGAAGAGGCACACCAAACTATCACTATCGGCCACACTTCATCTCTAGATGCAAGAAAGATCCGAGTAAAGGTCACTATTGAGAATCGATTGTGCATGATGGAAGTTGATTTGGGGACATCCCTATCGATGGTCTCCTGGAAAACCCTCAAACAGCTGATCCCTACCATCTGTCGCCAGGACCTCAGCACTCAAAAAATTGTCATAAAAGACTACCAAGGGAACAGAATTCCGGTTGTCGGTTCCAGCCATGTCCAAGTATCCTTCAAGGACTGCACCACGATGCTTCCCTTGACTGTCATCGATTGTGACCAGCCCAGTTTGTTAGGGTTACAGTGGTTCGCCCCACTCAGAATTGAACTAGCTGGCATACACCAAACCAGAAGTGATGACTGGGAACAGGCCCTCATCCAGGAATTCCAGGACGTGTTCACAGGAACGTTAGGCAAGTACAAGGGGACCCCTATATCATTTAATCTCAGTCCTGATGTAGCTCCCATTCGCCTTAAGCCTCATCAGGTGCCTTTTGCACTCAAGCCAAAGATCGACGAGCAACTAGACAAATTAATAGCCCAGGGTGTGTTGGAAACGATTGACCATGCCCGATGGGAAACTTCAATAGTAACAGCCATAAAGCCAGATGGCTCGTTAAGAATTTGTAGGGATTACCGGGCCACCCTAAACCATGCTCTTCAACAGAGCGATTATCCAGTACTGGTGGTCCAACACCTTCTTCACTCCCTGGGTGGCGGAAAAATATTTGCGAAATTGGACTTAGCTCAGGCGTACCAACAGCTACCCGTAGATGCGATGACTGCAGAAGCCCAGACAATAGTTACACATAGAGGCGCCTTCAAGCGCAATAGACTCCAATTCGGAGTAAGCGTGGCGCCGGGCATTTTCCAAAGTTTGATGGAGAGACTATTACAAGGCATAAAAGGCATCGTGCCTTATTTTGATGACATCTTAATAGCTGCCCCTACTAAAGAATTATTAGGACAACGACTCAAAAGGGTTCTTCAAAAATTTAAAGATGCTGGCCTGAAGGTAAAAAGGGACAAGTGTCAACTTTGTATGGAGAGAGTGGAGTTCCTGGGATACCTTTTCGACAGACAGGGAATCCACCCCACCGAAAAAAAACTAACTGCAATAAAAAATGCCCCAAGACCTAGAAATAAGACAGACCTCCAAGCCTTCCTGGGACTCATTAACTTTTATAACAACTTCTTGCCCCAGAAGGCGACCGTAGCTGAGCCCCTACATAGACTTCTCAACAAAAAGGCTTCCTGGGTCTGGGGACGGCATGAAGAATGAGCATTTCAACAAATAAAAGACTTCTTAACTTCTGATGCTGTATTGATACAATACAACGAGACTCCACCCTTAACGGTTACCTGTGATGCCTCACCATTCGGAGTGGGAGCCATTTTAAGCCATGTCCTGCCAAACGGTAATGAGGCACCTATTGCATTCTTTTTGAGAACTTTGTCTAAAACTGAAAGGAACTATAGCCAACTTGATAAAGAGGCTCTCGCCATTGTATCCGCAATTAAACGTTTCCATGAGTATGTGTATGGGAGACCCTTTGCCATAATTACAGACCATAAGCCACTACTTGGCATTTTAGCGAGAAACAAACCAACTCCCCACATCTTATCACCAAGAATGACACATTGGTCAGAGTTTTTAGCCGCATACGATTACCAACTACAACACCGCCCGGGGAAAGCCATTCCCCATGCTGACGCTTTGAGCCGCTCTCCACTACCAGACGTCATAGATGACCCAGCTCCAACCCAAGCTGTATTGCAAATCGAAACTCTTAAATCACCACCGCTGACCACTCAGGACATCGCCTCAGAAACAAGAAAGGACCCTTCTTTGGCACGAGTCCTCAGCTAGGTGGAACGGGGTTGGCCGGACAGCGAACCCAATGACACTTTCAGGCCGTTCAGGAATTGACAAATAGAACTATTCTCTCAAAAGGGCTGCATCTTGTGGGGAGACAGAGTCATCATCCCAGAGAAATTGCAACATAAAGTTTTGAAAATGTTACACGATGGACATCCAGGCATCGTGCGGATGAAGGCATTGGCAAGGAGTTACGCATGGTGGCCAGGTTTAGACAAACAGATAGAGACGTGGGTGGCTACGTGCAGCAAGTGCCAGGAGACTCACTCTGCTCCTCCAAAAACACCCCCAACTCAGGGGGAAACGCCTCGAGGTCCCTGGTCCCGTATCCATATCGATTTTGTGGGACCTACAAGAGGACACACTTTCCTTCTAACCGTGGATGCCTATTCTAACTGGCTCGAGGTCCACAAAATGAAAAGCACCATCACGGAGGCGGTCATTAAAAAACTGAATAAGCTATTCGCTACCCACGGATTGCCGGATGTCCTGGTCTCCGATAATGGCCCTCAATTCACTGCCCTGGCATTCAAACAGTATCTAGCAGACAGTATCTAGTGAACAGTATCTAGCGAACAGTATCTAGCATCCGCCATGCCTTAACATCGCCAGCTCACCCTGCAGCCAACGGTAGGGCTGAGCGAATGGTCCAATTTGTAAAGAAGACCTTACACAAAATGGATCAGGGTGACATTGATGACAAGATAACCAGGATGCTTCTCCTCTAACATATTACTCCAAGCAGCACCACAAACAGAACCCCAGCCGAACTCCTGATGGTCCGGAAACTTCGGTCCCATCTCGATCGCCTCCACCCTGCTTACACACCTGAACAACCCCTGGGATCCAGCAGCAAGTGTCGATCATTCCAGGAAGGGGACCCCGTTTTTGCGAAAAACTTCTCGGGTGATCCATTGTGGGTCCCCGCTACCATAACGCAACTTACGGGACCCCGATCCTATCGTCTACAAACTGCAGATGGCAGTGGAAATGTGGAAGCGCCACATAGACCAGCTTTGATCTAGACTAGCACCTACTCCCATCTCATCCCCTGAATCTCAAACTGGGGGGGGGAGGGACATTGAGGGGGCCGAAAAAGAAATAAGAGATGACTTAACAATCGGAACCCAGCAGTCTACACAACCAACCATGGGATACTCACCGCCAGAAGGAGAACCGAGCCAGGAAGTTGCCTCGCCACGTGACAGCACCGCGATGGAAACAGATCCAGGAAACCCGGATGACAGCATTGGCGAGAGCAGAGAAGACAGCGTAGAGTCATTCAATGAAACAGTGGGACCGTTTTCGCCACCCAGTTCAGCAAGCAGCCCACCGGAACCAGAGCCAGGACAGAAACCGGTGGAACAGTGCAGATCAAGCAGAAAGGTGAAGCGACCTGCCTACTTATGAGAATACGTCACCCCATCCCTCAGACGGAACCTAGGGGGGAGGGGTGTTATGGACTAAGCCAATGCGTCAGCAACAACCCTAATAGCTTTACTTTAACAGCAGGCTTGTAATCCTGCACTTCTCATTGGCCCGTGAATAGCGAGTCGTGATTGGTCATTTCTGGCCGATCTGATTGGCTGACAGCGGGTCTCTCTGATTGGACGCTTGTTAGAGCGGTAAACTCAAATCATTGGTTGTTTTGACAGCAGCCAGCTCTATAAAAGAGCTGCTGCTGCTCAAGTATTTGCTCTGTTCTTATTTCACAATAAAGAGTTGAAGTCACTGTTCGATGTCTCGTCTCCATTCCTTGCGCCCATGCTCAGGACTTAACATAACACTCTTCAAAATTTCACCCACTTGGGTTGGGGGAAAAAAATTCAACTACACCTCTTCCAGCTGCTAAAAGTTCATAAGTTGCACACTGCTGCTCTGAAAGTTCCATCTAGGGAAACCCTGAGCATCATGGAGACTATTACCAGGGTCTTCTCATTCTTCCCCATCTTTTCTTCCTTAGAAATGAGAAAAAATGGAATCTAAGTTCTGCCCTATGCCCAGAATTAACTGTGAAATGAAGTTATGCCTCTAGCCTGCCAAACGGGGCCACCATGAGCAAAGAGGAAATCTAAATGGGTATTCAGGAAATTGCATACCAATGCACCACCATGATAAAGCGTATCCCTCTAAATCCAGGAAATGATGCACCCTGTAATATTAAAAGTTATTTTTCCTGTAGGAGTCTTACAGCTAACACCCTGTGGCCATTTTTGATGGTGAACATATCCATTTTTCTTTCCCCAGTGAAGTTCTTTCTCCCAACACAATCCTTTCCTGTTGGAAATAAATTGGCTTCATTTAAGGCTAGTGTGTGTGTGTGTGTGTGTGTGTGTGTGTGTGTGTGCCTCTAAAACTACCCATAACATTGATTCCACACCCGTGTGACCAGAGGCCACTTGCCGTTCTCAGTCCCACTGGTCTTTTTCCACAACTTGTTACACATTGTGCTCATGCACGTTACAACCAGTGATCTTACAACAAAGGCAAGTCATTAATCCTAGCCTCTGACTAAGATCCAGGAATTAGATTAGGTAATTTCCTAGCATAAATTTCTATTTTCATAAAGGATTTTTAATAAGCTATAACAAAAAGGACTGCTAAGATTCCTAAGGAAGCATGTAGTTTCTTTCCCCTGATATAATCTTATCTTCACTGTTCCTCCTACTCATCTTGTTCTTACTCTTTTATGGTTAAAACTAATGCACGTATATTGGCAGAAAAATGCTTCTTTATTCTGTTGTTTCAAATAAAACCTTATAACAAGGAGACTAATCAGAATGCTTCTTGTTCAGTCCTGGGCATGGGCGCAAGGAACAGAAAAGAGACATCGAACGGTGACTTCAACTCTTTATTAACAAGAAAGAACAGAGCAAAATACCTGGACAGCAGCAGCTCTTTTTATAGAGCTGGCTGCCGTCAAAACAACCAATGAACTGAGTCTACCACTTTCACAAGCGTCCAATCAGGGGGTCCCGTTAACAGCCAATCAGACTGGCCAAAAAAGACCAATCACGACTCGCTATCTACGGGCCAATGAGAAGTGCAGGATTACAAGCCTGCTGCAAGACGAAGCTGTTGAGGGTTGTATTGCTGCGTTGGCTTAGTCCATAACACCCCTCCCCCCTTGGTTTCATCTGAGGGGTGGGGTGATGTATTCTCGCAAGTAAGCAGGTCGCTTCACCTGTCTGCTCGACCTGCGCTGTTCCACCGGGTTCTGTCCTGGTTCTGGTTCTGGTTCTGGTTCCGGTGAGCTGCTAGCTGAGTTGGATGGCGAAGATTGTGGCCCCAGGCTGCTTTCCCTGCTTACGTCAGCGCTGTCTTCCAGGTTCCCTGGATCTGCTTCCATCGCGGTGCTGTCACGTAGCGAGGCCGCTCCCTGGCTCGGTTCTCCTTCGGATGGTGAGTATCCCCTGGTTGGTTGTGTGGGATGTTGGGTTTCGATGATCATTTCTTCTTCGTCCTCCTCAATGTTCCTCCCGCCCGCCCCCCCCCAGCTAGAGGTTTCGGTGCTAATCTGGAATGGAGTTGGTCTATGTGGCATTTCCACATCTTACCGTCTGCCATTTGTAGGCGATAGGATCGGGGTCCTGTAAGTTGTGTTATTGTCACGGGGACCCACAATGGGTCACCAGAGAAGTTTTTTGCAAACACAAGGTCCCCTTCCTGGAATGCCGGACACTTGCTGCTGGATCCCGGTGATTGTTCTGGCATGTAGTTTGGGTGGAGGCGATCGATATGTGAGCGAAGTTTCCGGCCCATCAGGAGTTCAGCTGGGGTTTTGTTCGTGGTGCTGTATGGGGTTATGTGTTGGAGCAGAAGCATTCGGTTTATTTTGTCATCAATGTCACCGTGGTCCATTTTGTGCAGGGTCTGTTTTACAAATTGAACCATTCGCTCAGCCCTACTATTGGCTGCAGGGTGAGCTGGCGATGTTAAAGCATGGCAGATGCCCCAATCTGCCAGGTATTGTTCGAATGGCAGGGCAGTGGATTGGGGGCCATTATCTGAGACCAGGACATCGGGAAGTCCGTGGGTAGCGAATGGTTTCTTCAGCTTTTTAGTGATTGCGTCTGTGGTGGTGCTTTTCATCTTGTGGACTTCGAGCCAGTTTGAATAGGCATCCACTGTTAGGAGGAAAGTGTGTCCTCTTGTGGGTCCCGCAAAATCGATGTGGATACGGGACCAAGGACCTCGAGGCGTTTCCCACTGAGTTGGGGGAGTCTTTGGAGGAGTGGAGCGAGTCTCCTGGCATTTACTGCATTTTGCTACCCAGGTCTCTATCTGTTTATCTAAACCAGGCCACCATGCGTAACTCCTGGCTAATGCCTTCATCCGCACGATGCCTGGATGTCCATCATGCAGCATTTTCAATACCCTATATTGCAATTTCTCTGGGACTATGACTCTGTCTCCCCACACTATGCACTTTCTGGGAGAATAGTTCTGTTTGACAATTCCTAAATGGTTTGAACGTGTCATTGGTTGCACTGACCGGCCAAGCCCGTTCTACCCATCTGAGGACTTGTGCCAAAACAGGGTCCTTTTTTGTCTCTAAGGCTATGTCTTGAGCGGTTAGTGGCGGCGATTTGAGGCTTTCAATTTGCAATATGGCTATGGTTGGAGCAAGGTCTGCTATAACGTCTGGTAGTGGAGAGCGGCTCAAAGCGTCAGCGTGGGGAATGGTTTTCCCTGGGCAATGTTGCAATCGGTAATCGTATGCGGCTAAAAATTCTGACCAACGTGTCATTCTTGGTAATAGGATATGGGGAGTTGGTTTGTTTCCCGCAAAAATACCAAGTAGCGGCTTGTGGTCTGTAATTATGGTAAAAGATCTCCCATATACATATTCATGGAAACGTTTAATTACGGATACAATAGTGAAGGCCTCTTTATCAAGTTGATTATAGTTCCTTTCGGTTTTAGACAAAGTTCTTGAAAAGAACGCAATAGGTGCCTCATTACCGTTTGGGAGGACATGGCTTAAAATGGCTCCCACTCCGAATGGTGAGGCGTCACAGATAACCATTAAGGGTAGAGTCTCATTGTATTGTATCAATACAGCATCGGAGGTTAAGAGGTCTTTTACTTGTTGGAATGCCCATTCTTCATGCTGTCCCCGGACCCAGGAAGCCTTTTTATCGAGAAGTCTATGTAGGGGCTTGGCTACGATCACCTTCTGGGGCAAGAAGATGTTATAAAAGTTAATGAGTCCCAGTAAGGCTTGGAGGTCTGTCTTATTCCTAGGTCTCGGGGCTTTTTTGATTGCGGTTAGTTTTTTTTCAGTGGGGTGGATTCCCTGTCTGTTGAGAAGGTATCCCAGGAACTCCACTCTCTCCATACAAAGTTGACACTGGTCTCTTTTTACCTTCAGGCCAGCGTCTTTGAATTTCTGAAGGACTTTTATGAATCGTTGTACTAATAATTCTTTAGTGGGGGCAGCTATTAGGACATCGTCAAAATAAGGCACGACGCCTTTTATGACTTGTAATAGTCTCTCCATTAAACTTTGGAAAATGCCAGGTGCCACGCTTACTCCGAATTGGAGTCTATTGCACTTGAAAGCACCTCTGTGTGTAACTATTGTCTGGGCTTCTGCAGTTGCTGTGTCTACAGGTAGTTGCTGGTACGCCTGAGCTAAGTCCAATTTCGCAAATATTTTTCCGCCACCCAGGGAATGAAGGAGGTGTTGAACCACCAGTACTGGATAAGCGCTCTGTTGAAGAGCATGGTTTAGGGTGGCCCGGTAATCCCCACAAATTCTTAATGAACCATCTGGCTTCATGGGCGTTACTATCGGGGTTTCCCAGTGGGCGTGGTCAATCGGTTCCAATACGCCCTGGGCTATCAGTTTATCTAGTTGCTTGTCGATCTTCGGTTTTAAGGCAAAAGGTACTCGACGAGGCTTAAGCCGAATGGGAGCTACATCGGGGCTCCCCTTGTACTTGCCTAATGTTCCTGTGAACACGTCCTGGAATTCCTGGATGAGGGCCTCTTCCCAGTCATCGCTTCTGGTTTGGTGTATGCCAGCTAGTTCAATCCCGAGTGGGGTGAACCACTGTAACCCTAACAAGCTGGGTCGGTCATGATCGACGACAGTCAGGGGAAGCGCTGCTGTGCGGTCCTTAAAGGATACTTGGACGTTGCTGGAACCGACAACTGGAATTCTGTTTCCCTGGTAGTCTTTCAGGATGATTCATTGTGTGCTGAGGTCCTGGCAGCAAATGGCAGGGATCAGCTGTTTGAGGGTTTTCCAGGATACCATCGATAGGGATGATCCCGAATCGACTTCCATCACGCACGGTCAATTCTCAATAGTAACCCTTACGCGGATCTTTCTTGCATCGAATGATGAAGCGTGGCCGATGATAATGGTTTGGTGGGCCTCTTCCCGTCTCGTTGAAGAGGCAGGTGCTTGGTTTCTGTAGTAGTAGTGGTTGTTCCATTGGTGGTTCAGATGGTCCCGGTTCTCAGAAAGTTTGCCTATCTTCCGACGGAGGTTGTTCTCCCTTCGGTTGGGACTGGAGTCTCGTCTGCTTCTGCAGACCTTCGTGATGTGGCCTTTTTTTCCACAGTTATGGCATAGTGCGTCGAGGAATTTGCAGTCCGATCATGGGTGGTTTGTCCCGCAACCAGCACATTGGCGCGGACGTCTCTGGTTCCTTTGCTCTCATTCCGAGCGGAGCCGGTTGACCTCCTCTTCATCACTGTCTGAGGATGACTCAAGGTCGTTGTGGTGGGTAGTGGTAGCGTGCTTCTCAGTGGCGAGTGGGATCTCGTTGGCGAGTTGGCGAAGTGGTGCGTTCGTTCGGCGCATTCGAGCAGCTGACTTCCTGGTTGCTTCTGCAGCAGTAGCGTTGGCGATGACATTTGTAAGGCTGATGTTGCCTTTTGCCATCAGCTTACTCTGCACATGTGGTGCATTTAAACCCAGAACTATACAGTCTCTTAGGGCTTCCTCTAAGTTTGCAAAACCACAAAGGCCTCCTAGGTTCCGGAGGTCGGCTACGAAATTACCAACGCTCTCGTCCTTCCATTGGTCCCTCTCGTAAAATTCGTGTCTTTGTATCAATGTAGGTACTGCAGGTGCGTAATGGGCCCGGAGGATTGGAGCAAGGGTATCCCAATCCATGGTCTTCACTTCCACCGGTTTTGCTAATGCTTCAGTCATTTTGAAAACGGCAGGGCCGCAATGAGTCAGGAAAACCGCTCGTTTCTTGCCATCCATAGCATCTTTAAAATTGTTGGTCTCCAGGAGCATCTGGAAGTGATCTATATACAAGTCCCAGTCTTCGGTTGCTGGGTCGAATGGAACGGGTGGTATGGCGCCGCTGGTCATCTTGCCATTTGTTGCATGTGCTCTTTCACCACGTGCTCTGTCTTGTTCGATGAGTACTTAGTCAGCTCTATCGTCTCCACATCCCATCCTCGTCGTCAGTGTTCAGTCCTGGGCATGGGCGCAAGGAAAAGAGACGAGACATCGAACGGTGACTTCAACTCTTTATTAACAAGAAAGAACAGAGCAAAATACCTGGGCAGCAGCAGCTCTTTTTATAGAGCTGGCTGCCATCAAAACAACCAATGAACTGAGTCTACCGCCTTCACAAGCATCCAATTAGGGGGTCCCGTTAACAGCCAATCAGACTGGCCAAAAATGACCAATCACAACTCGTTATCTACGGGCCAATGAGAAGTGCAGGATTACAAGCCTGCTGCAAGACGAAGCTGTTGAGGGTTGTATCGCTGCGTTGGCTTAGTCCATAACACTTCTAATGTTGTTCCATAATTTTTTAATTTCAAGTTTACTAGTGATCTAGGAATCTATGAGCTATTTACCAGTACAGTTCTGCTAATAATAGTAGTTTACTAGACAAGTATGAGAATATTCAGCAATGTACAAAATGCCTTATTAGGTTTTACTGAGTTCAGCATTCTGGTTTTTTTTTTAACAATGATTAATCCATTGCTAAAAGATGGAGATTAAACATGAACAGAAAACTTTTCTTCTTGTCTATTTTCAGTCATCCAGGTCATGGTTGTCCCAAGAGTGCTTTTTCAAAAGGCAACTGGGCTTTCTTTGTTTTTGCTTGAGGACATTTTGCTTCTCATTCAAGAAGCTTCTGGCTTACTCTAACCCATTCAGAACTGAAGAAGCTTTTAGAAATTAGAAATAGGGAGTTCTATCTTTCAAATCCTAAAGGGATCAATTCAGCAAATATAAGCAATTAATAAGGGAAGCGGAAAAACTTTTTGGCTCTGTGGGAGCGGTCTCTCCTAAATCCCAAATTTTAAGTCTCAATAATGAATGAGAGATTAATTGAGGCTAAAGCAGAATTTGTCATTGACTGCTCCACCCAAGCTCTTAAGAAGTTCCTTTCCTTGCCTACAAGTTTCTATATGGAGCAGAGTTTGCTTTGTGGAGTTTCTTAGTGGCTGGCAACCATTCAGTGCAGTAAGATTTCTTGGATATATTGGTTTTGGAAATCATCACTGTGCACAGACTGTTTCTAATATCTGTGTGTTTTGCATACCCTACAGCTGCATTACATTATCCTATTTACTTTCATAAGTTGCTTCTAAACTCCTACATACTTTTTAACTCTGCTGAAAATGCCTTCCCTGGAAGCATTTCTGGGGTGAGTAATTCATATTTCAAGAAAGAAAGAAAGAAACTACTGAAAACCACAAGTGCCCAATAAGGAGTATTTTGCAGATTGAATAGCTGATACAGCAACAGTCCCTACGGGATCAGGCAAGTAAATCTGTAGTACTCTATTACCTCAACAACTGCATACAAAAATACTTTTCTCTTCTTGGTGGTATCATATCAGAAAATTATCCTAACAGGATCCCTGTCAATTAGTAGCTCAGAATTTATTTCTGTGCAAGATGAATTACTTTCAGTTCTGGGTCACTGAATGGGAACATTTGCTTCAAGTACATCAGGGAATTCTGATAATATTTGCTCACTTCTTAAAAAGCTTGTCAGTTTAAGTTGATTGATTAAAACACAGCTTCTTCATCAGGCCTGATACAGAAAACCTTTAAAGAAGTTTTGATCTAAGTAAGCAGAAGAGCCAGCTAAATCCAAGCCTAGAGTTGCAATTACCAATACTTTACCAAATGAAGAAAGAGGTACCATCTGTAGACTGCCGACAATGAAACAGCCCACCTGATTCAAACAGGTAGTTTTCCAAGTAGAAGGAATAATACAGGAGGTTGCAAGCATCACAATTTGCTGAATAAACAAGTAAAAGAGTCATATCTCTTTATACTCTGGAGGGTTGAACCTTACCCAAGTTTAGATAGTACATGATTAATTCAGAGTTGACATTATGATTCCCAAGAAGTACATTAAAGAAGTTTTTAAAAAGGAAAAGATTTCCCCTGCCAGTCATGTCTGACTACAGGGGTTGATGCTTATCATGGTGGCACAGCGGTTAGACTGCAGTATTGCAGGCTAATTCTGCTGACTGCCAACTGCCAACAGTTTGAATCTCACCAGGCTCAAGGTTGACTCAGCCTTCCATCCTTCTGAGGTCAGTAAAATGAGGACCCAGATTCTTGGGGGCAATATGCTGACTCTGTAAACTGCTAGAGAGAGAGCTGTAAAGTACTGTGAAGTGATATATAGCAGTCTAAGCATTATCACTATTGCTATCTCAGCTTCCTAGCCCAGGGAGCCAGCATTGTCAGAAGATGTTTCCATAGTCATATGGATGGCATAACTATATGCATGAAATGCTGTTATCTTCCCACTGAAGTGGAATCAATTTACCTACTCACATTTTGCATGCTTTTGAACTGCTAGGAAGGCAGGAGCTGAGGTAAGAATGAGATGTGGTTCTTGGCTCTTTAACTGCCAACTTTCCAGTCTATAAGTCCAGCCTCTTAACCGCTTGGTCACCCCATCCCCCTTAAGGGGTACATTAATTCTGTGCTATGCTGAAATTCCACTTGATCACATTTTCAATCTTTTGTCATCATCTTCATCCTTGCAACATGAGTTAAAACAACCCAAGTTCAACATAAAAAATATAATAGATTTTTAATACACATTGTACCTCCATTAACAAATCCAGATAGGATGCAGCCTTATGGCTAAGGCACAAAATTTAACAATAAAAAAGTGGTTCCATAACACTTGTCATTCAAGAAAACTTCTAGATAAGAATGATCAAGGTGGCTAGGGAGTCTTTCTGATAAACAACAAATTAATTGAAGCACATTTTCTCAAGAAGTAAATGTTTCCATTTTAAGGCTTTGGATTTTGGCTCAGATTTTTCTGCAAAAGATGGTAAAGAATTTTACCATCAGAATTTTGTATCATGGGAAGGTTCACCAGCTGCTTCTTTTTTCTCTGTCAACCAAAATCTGAGACAGTCAGAAAATCATTATAAAATCAAATGTCTTTGAGAAGTTCTTTTGGATATTTTTTTCCCCTAAATGATAATAACGCATCAGCAAAAATTATGTGGAATGAAAGAAAATTCTACTCTCCCATATGCTGCTGGATATTCAAAATAACATGTACAACCAACATCATAACCCCCCCCCCCCCCCCCGATGTCTTCTATAAAAGCCTTAAAAACTCTACTGATTTGATCATTATTACAGTGACATTGTCCGGGAGAAAAGCATGTTCTCTGTGCTTTATCTAGAATCAGAGATATGTTTCAAAGACCTTTGTAGTATTTTTAGTATCTGTATAATCTATTATGGACAAATCCACAATTTATTCTAACTGAACCTAGAACATCTTAATGGCTGACAGATGCTAGGAGGAATTTGTCAAACTGTTACTCAGTGAAAAATCAGCAGAAATTGTGGCCATTCGTGTAATGATTAGAGTTCTATGTCACCTTCCCTACAGGATAACAAGATGAGTAATATAGTGTGGGAATAAAACTTTGGTTTGAGTAATGATTAATCTAATGCTTTATACACACATGTTTGTTTAAAGGTCACTGAGATAGTGCAAGGAAATCTCATCATGAGAACGGTTAAAAAACAAACACAAGGATTAAGGAAGCAGCTCGGACGATTGTAAACAAGTCTGTACTATATCTAATTATTGTAACCCATCAGGGGGTCATGCTTGCTATGTTTACCATGTACTAAAATCTCAATAAAAGGGAGTGCTGGATTTTACTCTGGGCTCTCATCCCGAGAACACTTGCTTGTGTCTTATCCTTTCCATGAGAGACCACCACAATATAGGTGGGCAGTCATCATTTCATTCTCCACCTCTGAGTTGGATCTAACAGTCAGAGTAACCCAAAATCACCTATGAACTTCCAGAGCTGAGGATGGACCTGCATTTCCATCTCCACAGTTTCAATTCAAAACTCAGTCATACATCAATATCCTTAATCCTAAACACTAACAATGTTATTCACCCAATCCTAGATTTTAGGCCACCTCATAATAGCAATTGAAAGCAACTAACTAACATTGCCTCATTCAAAAGCTAAGCAGAGTGAGCCTTGTTAATGCATACATTATATAGATCAACAAGGAATTCCAGGGGTCTCTTTTAATATGGGATATTTTTAAAAATCACTAAAAAAAAGCAATTGGCAATTTATTTCTGTTTTGTTAACCAGAAAAAGTTGCTTAGTCCCCAAGAGTTCAGCTCAACTCAACAGAATCTAATAATCACCTCAGATTTGTACTATAGAGACAGAAATATGTTAGGTAGTTAAATTAGGATAGCAATTATATAATGTCCTTGATGGCAACTGGCTGATTGGTTGGTTGGTATCAAACTGATGTCAACTCCTAACAGGTAGACATCATGAAAACTTTTTTTAGCCACATTATAATCCCCATTAACATTCTGAAAAATCTTGAGCTCTTTCTCTATAGCATATTGGATGCCAGCCCACCTGACTTTCTGTATTATGCAAAACAATGAAAATTCTGAAACATGCAGTTCTCCCTTATTTTTCCTATAGAAGAAAAATATTTTTTTTTCCTTTGAAAGCTTCAGTATTACTGGCATTGTTATAGATCAGGGGTCTTCAAACTTGACAGCTTTAAGACTTGTGGACTTCAACTCCCAGAATTCCTCCTCCAGTCCACAAGTCTTAAACTTGCCAAGTTTGAAGACCCTTATTATAGATGGTCTGATTTGCATGGGAGGTTTTTTTATTTTATTTCTTAGCTCCTATGCTCATCATTCATGTTTTATTTCACCTAAAACCAAGGTAGGTTGCAGCACAATGATTAATTTTCTCATTCTGCCAATAGAAGTGTAGCATTTTATTTGTGGGGCTGCTGCTCTGATATTGATATGTGGATCTTCCTTCACCCATTACTCTGTGCAGGTATCCTGTCATGTTGCATATGGCAAACTTTTGTAAAGGCATGTTTATAGTCATATTAGTACAAAGATTCTGGGTCCTCTTACTGTACATTTTTACAGGCAATATTCTCTTGCCATTACTTCTCAACTCTTCGGATGCTGATGTATATATAAATGTGTGTAGGTAAATGCATGACAGCTTCTCCTTTTCCTCCTTCTCCTTCTCCTTCTGCTCTTCCTTTTTCTCCTCCTCCTCTTCCTCCTTCTGCTTTTCCTCTTCCTCTGCTGTTCCTCCTCCTCTTCCTCCTTCTGCTCTTCCTCCTCCTCCACCGCTTCTTCCTCTTTCTACTCCTTCTGCTCTTCCTCCTCCTCCTCCTTCCTCAGACTGAAAAAGTTGGAAAGGCCCTGCTCCCGTCTACCAAAATCCCATGATTATTGGCCTGCGAATGGCAGCATGGATCTGCTACACATCTCCAATCTATTTTGAAGCATGATGGAAAAGCCCAAGTACTGACCCAGAAAGCCTCCAGGTGTTAACCTGAACCAATTTGCACCTGGTCTCTCAAAGGTTTTGTCTTTTCAAGAGTAATCCCTAACTTTTTTCAAATATTAAATACATTTCAGAGGGTGGGGCCGGAGCAATCTTTTATGTAGCATGACCCAGTTTATAAACCAGCAATGAGTTAAGTCAAAGCTCAGAGGTGACACACAGCATTTTTCTGAGTCAAAAGGACTCTTGTTTAAACACTTTATACTTTACAATATTCTTATGCAAAATATCTGACGTGTGTGCATGTATGTGTGTCAAAAAATATATAAAACTGACTCCAGTTCAGCCTAAGTATTACAAAGTATGTAAAAGTGAAGGAATGTCCAATTTATTACTTCAGTAATCTGTGGATTTATAAATTCAGTCCTGATCTTAAAATACTCCTCAAAATGTTCAGAAAAAAACATTCAATTCTGTATTTTTGATTAGTTTATTCATTGGATGTTCCTGTTTGCATTGGACTCATACTGTCCCATTCCCCCACCCCACCCCACATAAGACACACAGAAATACATTTTGCCCACAGTGGTTTGGTAGATTAAATTAAGGCAGAGGTCAGACAGATACAAAGAAGTCACATGTCAGAGGTGGTATTTAGCAGGTTCTGACCAGTTCTGGAGAATGGGTAGCGGAAATTTTGAGTAGTTCAGAGAATCGGCAAATACCACCTCTGACTGGAGATTTTACAGTATCCTTCCCCTGCCATGCCCACTAAGCCACGCCCACAGTACCAGTAGTAAAAAAAATTGAATCCCACCACTGTCACATGTGATTGTGAGGCAGTTTGAACCTGAGGTATTCTGGTCTCATTCTAATGCTGCTTGTGCAGTCTGAGACCCGGCATTTAGAAAATCTGGATTGTTTTTTTTTAAAGGATAAATTCACTTTCCAAACTTTCCGTAAATGGAAAATGGCAAATAAATGAAAAAAATGAAAAGGGAGATGAACTGACAGTTCAGTCTAATTTCTAACAAAAGCCTCACATTGAATCCCTTTTATTTAGTAATGGGCATATATAATTGCTTCTCTTCTCCAGGTCCCATTTATCATCTCAAACCTTCTGAGAGATTTTTTTCCCCTCTATTTTTTTTTCTTCTGCTTCCTTCCTTAGCATATCATGCTCTGCTTTGTACATCAATGCACAGTTTTAATGTTTGGACAATATGTGTTTTTGGCACAAGACTCCCAATTTCATGGTGTTCCTGAGGAAAAGGAATGTATTCACCTGGTTTTCTGCAGCCATTGTAGAATTTATCAGCTTGCCTAAGCCAACATCTGTTATGTATAAGAAGAAGGAGATTAAAGTTTCAAGGCTACTATCGTCTTGTGGGTATTATTCACATCCCGTTTTTTCCATTATGTCATTGGGCAGAGTTCAGAATATTCCCCCAAATACAGGGTGGTATTGATTTCCTCAAGTAATACTTCTTGAGACGTCTAACTCAGGGAAAATCAACCTTGTCTCCGTCAGATGTTTTGTACTACAGATCCAATCTTCCTTAAACATATATGCAGTTCTCAATTTACAACAGTTCATTTAGTGACCATTCGAAGTTACAACAACGCTGAAAAAACTTATGGCTTATGATCGTTTTCCACACTTCCGACCATTGGAGCATCCCAATGGTCATGTTATTTAATATAAGGATGCTTGACCACAGACATTTATAATGGTTACAGTGGCCCGGGGTCATGTCATCACCTTTTGCAACCTTCTGAAAATCAAAGTTAATGAGGAAACCAGCTTCACTTAACAACTATGTTACTAATTTAATAACTGCAATGATTCACTTAACAAGTGTGACAAGAAAAGTTGCAAAATGGAGCAAAGTTCACTTAACAACTGCCTCACTTAGCAGCATAAATTTTGGCCTCAGTTACAGTAATAAATCAAGGATTACTCTATATAGGTAGTATGGGTATTATGAAAGTCTGAATTCAAAGTATTGGAAGTGAACAAGATTGCCTTAGTACTTCCAACTCAATATAGATACATTTGAGGTAATAAACATATGATCTTTTAGTTACCATTAAACTCCAATTTCCAGCAATTCTAGTCAATTTTCCTATGTGTGATGCATGCTGGGAGTTGTATGCTGGTTCATGCATGCTGGGAGTTGTAGTTAAGCAACAATTGGGAGATTAAAGATTATATCCTTGCCAAGAGAAATTAAAGCTCCTTTTATTTATCAGTAATTTTGCTGTCTAAACGGCCGCTGGCAAGAACAGTTAAAGGCAAACAGAGATTGTTCACTTAGCTGGAGCTAGTTTTGAAATTGAATATCCACCGGAGAATACACTTCAATATTTCATACAATTCTAAATAGGGTAGTGCTGAGTAATATAATTACATAACTTGCTAGGAGTCATTTTTACTAATCATACTAAAAATATGAATATGAATTTTTCCTCTTGGCAATGGTAACTGTGTTTGCAATCATACTGAAATTATAAGAGCATATATGTTTCTCATATAATAAGGCCGGGTCTTATTTTATTTTTGAGCCCCGAAAAAATGGCTAGGCCGTCTTTTGGGGGGTGACTTAATTCCCTCCCCCCTTGCATCTTCAGGCATGTGGGCGGTGACGGGTTGGATGTTGAACTCGACATTGGTGGGGCACTTCGTATCAGGGTCAACGCAGGCAGCACCATATCCGGGTGTGCAACAAAAGTACTTCCTAACGGCAAGCCCCCCCCCACCATTCCCCCCCCCATTTCGCATGTTTTAATATAGGCCTTAATTTGGGGGGAGGGGCTTAATTTCATTTCATGCCTATAAAACATGCTGGAACTTCCTATTGGGGGAGGCCATATTGTTGGAGAAACGGTATTAAATTGTCTAAAATGAAGTAGGTATTTTTAATATCCTCTCTAATTCATTATGAATTAATATATATTATTTAATGTACATTGCTTAAGGTATATTGCTACTTATTCGTGAGATTTTTTGTTGACATTTTTGTATACTACTGCAATTCCAAAGTGTCCGTTAATGGTTTTGATAGAAAAAGAAGCATAATCATTAGAACAGCTAAAACATTCAAGAATCAATTACAAGGCATCACTATAGAAGAGAGAAAGCTAAACATTGCAGCATCCTATAAGAGAGCAACCACAAGGCTGATCTCACTTCTTCAACTACCAATAAGTACAATTGAATTCCTCCAGGAGGAGAAGAATCAGTGCAACATGGCACCCCCATTTCCCAATCTTACACATGGTACAAAAAGATACTATGGTATTAAAAACCCCTGAGAGATCTAAAAGGAGCTTGATCTTGCTGTAGGTAAACTACCACAGTCACCAACATGGTTTCCATCCCTATATATAAGCCACGGTGGCACAGTGGTTAGAGTGCAGTACTGCAGGCTACTTCTGCTGACTGCCGGCTGCCTGCAATTTGGCAGTTCGAATGTAATCAGGCTCAAAGTTGACTCAGCCTTCTATCCTTCTGAGGTGGGTAAGATAAGGACGCAGATTGTTGGGGGCAATATCAGTGGTGGGATTCAAATGTTTTACTACCGGTTCTGTGGGCGTGGCTTGGTGGGTGTGGTGTGGCTTAGTGGGTGTGGCAAGGGAATGATACTGTAAAATCTCCATTCCCTCCCCAATCCTGGGGGAAGGTTACTGCAAAATCCCATTCCCTCCCAACACCACTAACCTGCTTTTCAAGTCCGTTCTCCTGTGCAGGGCAACAATAGAAGACCCAGGTGGGACTCGGGAGACAGCAAATAGATGTGGGCAGGGCCAGTCAGAGGTGGTATTTGCCGGTTCTCAGAACTACTCCAAATTTCCACTGCCGATTCTCCAGAACTGGTCAGAACCTGCTGAATACCACCTCTGGGCAATATGCTGTCTCTGTAAACCACTTAGAGAGGGCTGTAAAGCCCTGTGAAGTGGTATATATGTCTAAGTGCTATTGCTATATATGTCTGAATGTTGACTGAAAGAAGTCTAGGCAACCAGCTTTCTCTAAGGCACTCTGCAGTTGAAATCCAGAAAGGGAGGGTTAGGGATAAACCCAGAAAGTTGATTAGTCCAGCATGGTTGCATTTTGAGAAAGCCAAGCACATATTTCAAGGTGGTCAGCAGTGCACCTTCCCCTAATGAGGCATTGACTAACTCTTGCATCCAACTCCTCACACAAAGGTGCTTGAAAGTGCTTTTGAGGCATGGGTCCAATACAGGGGCAGTGGAATATATTTCTGCAGTAACTATTTGTCTAGCAGAAGTTCCAGAGTGTGATGAATCTCATGTGGGTATAGAAATGATTTAGCCATGGCAAATACCAACATTGCTGATCTCAAGATCTGAAATGTATCAAATGAGTTCCAAATATTTTTCATAGACCTTATTATCATATTTCTAACTCCTCTTTCGTCTGACTTATTCCATATGAAGATCAAGTTTTTAAAGCAATTCAGGTCAATCATTATGTTGTGAATGAATAATACCAATAAAGTTATCTTGAGCTTGAAGTCAAGTGCAGGGTTCTGGCCCTGCACTTCTGATTGGCTGTTAATTGCAGGATCGGATTGGTCCGTTCAGGAGCATCTGATTGGCCGTTAACAGGCCATTCCCATTGGTTAACGGAGCTAGTGCTCCAGGTTTGCTATTGGTTGAATAGTGAATAAGTTGCCTATATAAGGAAGGCTATAGCAGCCCTCCAGTTTGAGCTGTCACAATATGTAAATAAAGAGTTTGAAGTTCACTGTTTTTACCGGCTCGTCTCCATCATTCGCACCCATGCTCCAGACTTAACACTGGCAACGAGGATGGGATTGGATGACATCAGAGCCAACTAAGACAACTAAGCACGTGGCTGAAGCTCACAACAGCGGAACCATGTCTGGCGGCATAGTACCACCCGCTCCGTTCGATCCAGCTCAAGAGGACTGGGAGTCCTACATGGATCGTTTTCAAATGTTTTTGGAAATGAATAATCTGAAGGATGCCACACCTGGGAAGAAACGGGCGGTATTCCTAACGCATTGTGGCCCGACGGTATTCAAAATGGCAAAGGCATAAGCGAAACCGACGGAAGCGAAGGCCATGGACTGGGACGTCCTCGAACCACTACTAAGGGCCCACTATGCATCAACCGTTCCAACGCTCGTAAGACGACACGAGTTCCATCAAAGAAACCAGCGGAAAGGAGAAAGCGTCACCGATTTCGTTGCAGATCTCTGGAACTTGGGAGGCCTTTGCGATTTCACTGACCTAGAAGAGGCCTTGAGAGACCGAGTAGTCCTCGGGCTAGACGCTCTAAACGTACAGAGCAAAACAATGGCAAAGGGCGACATCACCCTTAAAGATGCCATAGCTGAAGCTACAGCAGCGGAGGCGACCAAGAAGTCGGCTGCCCAACTATGCCGAAATCGCGCTCCAGCACACCCACCGGCCGGCGAAGTTTCACCTAACGCAGAAGAGCAGCTGCAGACGGCCCACCATGAGGACCTCTCTTCATCGTCAGACAGCAACGAAGAAGAGGTCCATCGCCTGTGGTCCGATCAGGAACGATACCCAAAGTCCCAGCAACCGTGCGTTGGCTGCGGGGCCAACCATTACCGCTCCGACTGCAAATTCTGCGACGCACTCTGCCACGAGTGCGGGAAATGAGGCCACATCGGACGGGTCTGCAGAAGCCTCCTTGGACCCAGCCAGACCTCGAAAGGAACCAATCTCTGTCAATCAACAGGGAATCGCCCTGTAAGGTGAGAACCAGTAAACCACTCCTACAGAAACCGACCCGTGAGTCGTCTAGCGAGACGGGAAGAGGCCCACCAAACACTCACTATTGGCCATGCCTCTTCACTAGACGCTAAGAAAATTCGGGTCAACGTGAACATTGAAAATCAGCCTTGCCAAATGGAAGTTGACTCGGGATCGTCTCTTTCAATGGTCTCATGGAAGACCCTCAAGCAACTCATCCCCACTATCTGGTGCCAAGACCTTCAATTCCAACAGCTCGTGTTAAAGGACTACCAGGGGAACCGAATTCCAGTTGCAGGATCCTGTCGAGTCCGGGTTGCATTCAAGAACCACACGGCGTACTTACCCCTGACGGTGATCGATAAGGACCGGCCTAGTCTGTTAGGCCTGCAATGGTTCACACCACTCGGCATTGAAGTGGCTGGCATTAACTGAATCGGCAGCAGTGACTGGCAGGAAGACCTCGCCCATGAATTCAGGGACGTCTTCGCAGAAAAGCTAGGTGAGTACAAGGGGACCCCGATAACCTTTAGCCTTAATCCAAAGATAGCTCCCATCCGCCTTAAGCCTCGTCGAGTTCCGTTCGCTCTAAAGCCAAAAATCGATGAGCAGCTTGATAAGTTGATTGCCCAGGGAGTTTTAAAACCAACTGACCACTCCCCATGGGAAACGCCGATTGTGACACCAATTAAGCTGGATGGCTCCATTAGAATTTGTGGGGACTACCGAGCCACCCTAAACCACGCCCTGCAACAGAACCCATATCTGGTGCCGGTGGTACAACACCTCCTCCATTCCCTGAGGGGCGGAAAAGTCTTCGCTAAACTAGACTTAGCTCAGGCTTATCAGCAACTGCCGGTTGTCGAAAAAACGGCACAGGCACAGACTATCGTAACACACCGAGGTGCCTTTAAGTGTACGCGGCTTCAATTCGGAGTCAGTGTGGCCCCGGGGATCTTTCAGAGCCTAATGGAGAGACTATTGCAGGGGATCAAGGGCATTGTCCCCTATTTTGACGATGTGCTCATTGCCGCCCCCACTGCAAAAATCTTACAGGAGGGTTTAAGACTGGTATTATGAAAATTCCAGGAAGCAGGCTTGAAAGTCAAAAGAAATAAGTACAAACTGTGTACTGATCGTATTGAATTTTTAGGGTATTTAATTGACAGTCAGGGTATCCACCCTACCGATAGCAAATTGAGAGCAATAAAAAACACTCCCAGACCCCAGAACAAGACCGACCTCCAGGCGTTCTTGGGCCTCATCAATTTTTATAATGTATTCTTGCCACACAAGGCGACTGTCGCTGAACCGTTACATCATCTATTAGATAAAAAATCGATTTGGGTATGGGGTCACAAAGAAGAGCAGGCGTTCCGTAATGTGAAAAAAACTACTGACTTCGGACGCCGTACTAATGCAGGACAATGAGACTTTGCCAATAAACATTACATGTGATACATCACCTTTTGGAATGGGCGCCATTTTGAACCATGTGTTACCTAACAGTAACGAAGCCCCTGTTGCTTACTTCTCAAAGATGCTCTCAAAAACAAAGTGAAATTACAGCCAGATCGATTAAGAAGCCCTGCGATCGTATCAGCTGTTAAAATAGTTCATGAGTACGTGTACGGCCAGGTTTTCACCATTGTAACTGACCACAAACCTTTGCTCGGGCTCATCGCTGGAGACAAGCCAACTCCCTACATACTTTCTCCCAGAATGACCCGCTGGTCAGAATTCTTGGCTGCCTACAATTATCGGCTACAATATCGTCCCGGTAAAGCCATTCCCCACGCCGACGCGCTGAACTGTACACCGTTCCCTGAAACTATCAATGATCCTGCACCAATGATGACAGCGTTGCAGATCGAGACACTCCACACGCCGCCATTAACGGCCCGTGACATCGCGAGAGAAACAAAACGCAACCCCATCTTAGCACAAGTCCTCACATGGGTGGAACGCGGATGGCTATTGGACCAAGTACCAGATGACTTTGCACCATTCAAAAGTCGTCAAACAGAATTGTTCTCGCAGAAGGGCTGTGTCATCTGGGGCGATAGAGTCGTTATCCCAGAACAATTCCAACAGACATTGCTAAGAACCTTGCACGATGGCCACCCTGGCATCGTGCGTATGAAGGGCCTCACACAAAGCTACACATGGTGGCCAGGCATCGACAGATAAATCGAATTGTGGGTTAAAACTTGCAGGAGATGCCAAGAAGTAAGCAATGCTCCACCAAAGGCAACCCCAACTGAATGGGAGACGCCGCGGGGACCCTGGTCCAGCATCCATCTGGACTTTGCCGGGCCGACCAAAGGCCACACGTTTTTGCTAACCGTCGACGCCTACTCGAATTGTCTCGAGATTCACTGAATGAGCAACACGACCACTGATACAGTCATTAAAAGACTGGAGAAACTGTTTGCAACCCACGGATTACCAGACATTCTGGTATCCGACAACGGGCTCCAGTTTACCGCGCTGTCTTTTGAGCAGTAACTGGCTGACCGCAGTATCCGACATGCGCTCACTTCACCTGCACACCCTGCTGCCAACGGTAGGGCTGAGCGCATGGTACAATTCATCAAAAAGACTCTTCAAAAGATTGACTACGACAACATCGATGAGAAAATCAACCGGATCCTTTTCCTACAGCACATCACACCTCACAACGTCACCAACAAAACTCCCGCCGAGCTGCTAATGGGACAAAAGCTCTGCTCCCACCTCGATCGGTTACACCCAGCCTACAAACCGCAAAAACCACTTGGATCCAGCGGCCGATGCCGTACCTTCCAGGTAGGTGATTTAGTATTCGCTAAAAACTTATCAGGCGATCCACTGTGGGTAGAAGCGACCGTAATCCACGTAACCGGCCCAAGATCATACCTCGTTCAGTGCCCTGACGACATACTTTGGAAGCGCCACATAGATCAACTACCATCGCGGCTACCATCGCGCACTTCCGAACTCCCTTATGACCAAACTGAGGGGGGGGAGATACAGAGGAAAGCGAATTGCAATTTGAGGGAAACCTTTTTGAAGAAACTGATAATGGGACTGAAACACAGGAACAGGAACCAGGGACCGGAGTGAGTTCACCTCAAGGAATGGCCAGTGATATTGGTGATGATGGGAACACGAACTCGGAACCAGAGGCACCCCTATCGATAAACAACAATCTACCTCAGCAGAAGTGCAGCCAACCGCCAGGCACTTTGCGAAAATCGAAAAGACTAACAAAACAGTCGTCCTACCTTAAGGACTATGTAACCGCGCCCCGTGGGCAGAAGCTGGGGGAAAGAGGTGTTGTGAATGAATAATACCAATAAAGTTATCTTGAGCTTGAAGTCAAGTGCAGGGTTCTGGCCCTGCACTTCTGATTGGCTGTTAATGGCAGGATCGGATTGGTCCGTTCAGGAGCATCTGATTGGCCATTAACAGGCCATTCCTATTGGTTAACGGAGCTAGCGCTCCAGGTTTGCTATTGGTTGAATAGTGAATAAGTTGCCTATATAAGGAAGCCTATAGCAGCCCTCCAGTTTGAGCTGTCACAATATGTAAATAAAGAGTTTGAAGTTCACTGTTTTTACCGGCTCGTTTCCATCATTCGCACCCATGCTCCAGACTTAACACATTAGTAAATATGTTTTATATTATGCCAATTCAAACTTAATTGAATAATCAGATTGCTGCCCTGAAGAGGGGGAAACCATTCTTGTTGACTGTGTTTTGTTACATGTTTTGATTATTTCATTATGTTTTTTTTTTATTGTATTTATTCATGCACTTCACCTACAGTGACAACTTGTAAATGGGGTAGTTTAACAAATTCTTTACATAAATAAATAATCTCAAATGAGTCACTCAGAATAAGTTATGTATCTAAATTGTTCTAAAATATCCATCTGCAGATGTGGAAAATACAGATGGGGAAACTGGATGGCATTCAACTGAGTACCATCATCAGCACAAGGTTTAATCATAGATAATATTAGATTGGCCGGCCTTCAGTGATGAGACTGCCTCTTTAATGGAGAATTAAATATATCAGGTACTTCTGCTGTAACTATTCTTGTTCATGCCAGGGAACAGAATGGGAACATTTGATTTATTTTATTTTATTGCTATTTTTGCAATAAACTCATGCGATTAAAAAGGAACAGTTACTGCCCCCACATACAGATAATATTAGTTTCTGTCTAGCATATTGGAACAAGAAGCTGCAAAATTGCTTCTACTTACTCATTCATGCAGAAATCCTTTTTGAATTTGATCATATTTAGTCAGGCACAAATGATAGCAAGCATCTAATATAAGTGATAACAACAATAACAAACCAGTTTGGTCTAGTGTTTAAGGCACCAAGCTACAAAGTGGGAG
The DNA here is from genome assembly GCA_033807585.1 of Hydrophis major. NCBI lineage: Eukaryota > Metazoa > Chordata > Lepidosauria > Squamata > Elapidae > Hydrophis > Hydrophis major. The sequence goes on from CM066329.1 coordinate 192,544,890, forward strand.
ATCATGAATTCAAATCCCACCTTAGCCTTGAAGGTCAGCTGGGTGATCTTGGGCCAGTCACATTCTCTCAGCCGGACCCACCTCATAGGATGGTTGCTAAGGGGAAAATAGGAGAAGGAAGGTATGTTGGATATGTCCATTGTATTATTTGTATAGATAATAAAGTTATTTATTATGTAAATAAATAAAATAAAAAACTGACAAAATGTCATGATTTCTCAATCCTCAGCCTTTTGTACTTGCATCTTAACTGTAGTGTACCATTCACGTGGTGGTTGCAATACACAGTGCAATTGACCGTGTCTGGACAACTATGATAAGCAAGACTGTACTTTGAACTAGACAACCTCTGTCCCACTGGGTCATTATTTGAGAGACATTTCCATTCCTAAACAGAGAAATAGAATGAGCATGGGCGACAAAACTGTGGCAGCAGAAATGATTTCTGACCCTCCAGTAGCCAATGCAAGGATTGTTCTACCTGGCCTCCAGAGAGCTAGGACGGGACCAGTTTACTTGAACTCCAGCAGCCAAAGAAAGGGCCAGTCTTATTAGTTGGTTTTATGGTTTAACACAGAGGTGTCAAACTCAATTTCATTGAGGGCTGCATCAAGATTGTGTTTGCCCTCGGAGGGGCCGAGGTGGGTGTGGCCAGCTCAAAGTCATTCATGTTGGGAGGCCTTTGGTGACCCAAGCACTGCCAGTGAAAACAGGCTCCCAAGGTCTGTTTTTGGTTGTGACGGCCTACTGCAACCCTTTGCCAGAAAAAACAGAGCTGCAAAGGACTGCCCGGGGCCCTTCTGAGCTCCATTGTCACTGGCAAAGGCACTGCAGGCAGTCCTTCGGTGTTTCCAGGGCAGCCCCATGGGCCAGATCTAAGCAACCCATGGACTGTATCCGGCCCGCAGGCCTTGAGTTTGGCACTTCTCCTGCACTTCTCATTGGCCCGCGAATAGCGAGTCGTGATTGGTCGTTTCTGGCCAGTCTGATTGGCTGTTAACGGGCCTCTCTGATAGGATGCTTGTGAGAGCGGTAAACTCAAATCATTGGTTGTTACCAATGATCATTGGTCTATAAAAGAGCTGCTGCTGCCCAAGTATTTGCTCTGTTCTTATTTCACAATAAAGAGTTGAAGTCACCGTTCGATGTCTCGTCTCCATTCCTTCCGCCCATGCTCAGGACTTCACTGGCAATGAGGATGGGATGCGGAGACAATAGAGCTGACTAAGTACTCATCGAACAAGACAGAGCACATGGCTGAAGAGCGCACGCAACAAACAGCAAGATGACCAGCGGCGCCATACCACCCGGTCCATTTGACCCAGCAAGCGAAGACTGGGACTCGTATATAGATCATTTCCAGATGTTCCTAGAGACCAACAATTTAAAAGATGCTACGCCTGGCAAGAAACGAGTGGTGTTCCTGACTCACTGCAACCCCGCCGTTTTCAAAATGGCTAAAGCACTTGCCAAACCGGCGGAAGTGAAGACCACGGATTTGGATAACCTCGCGCCGATCCTCCAGGCCCATTATGGACCTGCAGTACCTACACTGATACGAAGACATGAATTTTACCAGAGGGACCAATGGAAGAACGACAGCATTGGGGACTTCGTAGCCGACCTCCGGAACCTAGGAGGCCTTTGTGGTTTTGCAAACCTCGAGGAAGCGCTGAGAGACCGCATAGTTCTGGGATTAGATACCCCCACGGTACAGAGTAAACTCATGGCGAAAGGAGACATCAGCCTTGCAGATGTCATCACCGACACTACTGCCGCAGAAGCAACCAGGAAGTCAGCCGCTCGAATGCGCAAAGGAAACGCACCGCATCGCCAACTCGCTAATGATAGCCTGCTCGCCGCTGAGAAGCACGCTATTACCGCCCACCACGAAGACCTCGAGTCATCCTCAAACAGTGAGGAAGAGGAGGTCAACCGGCTCCGCTCGGAATGAGAGCAAAGGACCAGAGACTTCCGCGCCAATGTGCTGGTTGCGGGGCAAACCACCCGTGATTGGACTGTAAATTCCTTGACGCACTCTGCCGTACCTGCGGGAAAAGAGGTCACATCACGAAGGTCTGCAGAAGCAAGTGAGAGTCCGGTCCCAGCCGAAGGGAGAACAACCTCCGCCGGGAGACAGGCAAACCACCTGAGAATCGGGACCGCCTGAACCACCAATGGAACAACCACTACTACTACAGAAATCGAACACCTGTCTCTTCAACGAAACAAGAAGAGGCCCACCAAACCATTATTATCGGCCACGCTTCATCGTTAGATGCAAGAAAGATCTGCGGAAGGGTTACTATTGAGAATCGACCATGCATGATGGAAGTCAATTTGGGGTCATCCCTATCGATGGTATCCTGGAAAACCCTCAAACAGCTGATCCCTGCCATCTGCTGCCAGGACCTCAGCACTCAACGAATCATCCTAAAAGACTACCAGGGAAACAGAATTCCAGTTGTCGGTGCCAGCCCGTCCAAGTATCCTTCAAGGACCGCACCGCGATGCTTCCCCAACTGTTGTCGATCATGACCAGCCCAGTTTGTTAGGGTTACAGTGGTTCGCTCCACTCAGGATTGAACTAGCCGGCAAACACCAAACCAGAAGCGACAACTGGGAAAAGGCCCTCATCCAGGAATTCCAGGATGTGTTCATAGGAACATTAGGCAAGTACAAGCCCCTATATCCTATATCGTTTAATCTCAGCCCCGATGTAGCTCCCATTCGGCTTAAGCCTCGTCAGGTGCCTTTTGCCCTCAAGCCGAAGATCGACGAGCAGCTAGATAAACTGATAGCCCAGGGCGTATTGGAACCGATTGACCATGCCCGCTGGGAAACTCCATTAGTAATGCCCATGAAGCCAGATGGCTTGTTAAGAATTTGTGGGGATTACCGGGCCACCCTAAGTCATGCTCTTCAACAGAGCGTTTATCCAGTACTGGTGGTCCAACACCTTCTTCACTCCCTGGGTGGCGGAAAAATATTTGCGAAATTGGACTAAGCTCAGGCGTACCAGGAACTACCTGTAGACACGACAACTGCAGAAGCCCAGACAATAGTTACACATAGAGGTGCCTTCAAGTGCAATAGACTCCAATTTGGAGTAAGCGTGGCGCCTGGCATTTTCCAAAGTTTGATGGAGAGACTATTACAAGTCATAAAAGGCGTCGTGCCTTATTTTGACGACAATTGCTGCCTCCACTAAAGAATTATTAGTACAACGACTCAGAAAGGCTCTTCAGAAATTTAAAGACACTGGCCTGAAAGTAAAAAGGGACAAGTGTCAACTTTGTACAGAGAGAGTGGAGTTCCTGGGATACCTTCTCGACAGACAGGGAATCCACCCCACTGAAAAAAAAACTAACCGCAATCAAAAACGCCCCTCGACTTAGGAATAAGACAGACCTCCAAACCTTCTTGGGACTCATTAACTTTTATAACATCTTCTTGCCCCAGAAGGTGACCGTAGCCGAGCCCCTACATAGACTTCTCGACAAAAAGGCTTCCTGGGTCTGGGGACGGCGTGAAGAACGGGCATTCCAACAAATAAAAGACCTCTTAACCTCCGATGCTGTATTGATACAATACAACAAGACTCTACCCTTAACGGTTACCTGTGATGCCTCACCATTCGGAGTGGGAGCCATTTTAAGCCATGTCCTACCAAATGGGAATGAGGCACCTATTGCGTTCTTTTTGAGAACCTTGTCTAAGACTGAGAGGAACTATAGTCAACTTGATAAAGAGGCTCTCGCTATTGTATCCGCAATTAAATGTTTCCATGAATATGTGTATGGGAGACCCTTTGCCATAATTACAGACCACAAGCCGCTACTTGGTATTTTGGTGGGAAACAAACCAACTCCCCAAATCTTATCACCAAGAATGACACGTTGGTTGGAATTTTTAGCTGCCTATGATTACCTATTGCAACACCGCCATTCCCCACGCTGACACTTTGAGCCGCTCTCCACTACCAGACATCATAGAGGACCCAGCTACAACCTTAGCCATATTGCAAATCGAAACCCTCATATCGCCGCCGCTGACCGCTCGAGACATCGCCTCAGACCCTGTTTTGGCACGAGTCCTCAGCTGGGTGGAATGGGGTTGGCTGGTCAGCGCACCCAACGACACTTTCAAGCCATTCAGAAATCGACAGACAGAGCTATTCTCCCAAAAGGGCTGCATCTTGTGGGGAGACAGAGTTGTAATCCTGGAGAAATTGCAACATAAGGTATTAAAAATGTTGCACGATGGACATCCAGGCATCGTGCGGATGAAGGCATTGGCCAGGAGTTATGCATGATGGCCTGGGTTAGACAAACAGATAGAGACCTGGGTAGCAAAGTGCAGCAAATGCCAGGAGACTCACTCAAATCCTCCAAAAAACTCCCCCAATTCAGTGGGAAACGCCTCGAGGTCCTTGGTCCCGTATCCACATTGATTTTGCAGGAACCACAAGAGGACACACTTTCCTCCTAACAGTGGATGCCTATTCTAACTGGCTCGAGGTCCACAAGAGGAAAAGCACCACCACAGAGGCGGTCACTGTAAAACTGAATAAGCTATTCACTACCCACGGATTGCCGGATGTCCTGGTCTCCGATAATGGCCCCCAATTCACTGCCCTGGCATTCGAACAGTACCTTGCAGACCGGGGCATCCGCCATGCCTTAACATCGCCAGCTCACCCTGCGGCCAATGGTAGGGCTGAGCAAATTGTTCAATTTGTAAAAAAAGACTGGACCATGGCGACATTGATGACAAAATAACCCGGATGCTTCTCCTCCAACACATAACCCCAAGCAGCACCATGAACAAAACCCCAGCTGAACTCCTGATGGGCCGTAAACTTCACTCGCATCTCAATTGCCTCCACCCAAATTACACGCCTGAACAACCCCCAGGATCCAGCAGCAAGTATCAGGCATTCCAGGAAGGTGACCCTGTGTTTGCGAAAAACTTCTTGGGTGACCCATTGTGGGTCTCCGCTACCATAACACAACTTACGGGACCCTGATCCTATCGCCTACAAACTGCAGATGGTAAGATGTGGAAGCGCCACATAGACCAACTCCATTCCAGACTTGCACCTAGTCCTATCTCAGCCCCTGAATCTCTAACTGGGGGAGGGGGAAGGAACATCGAGGAGGCCAAAAAAGAAATAACAGATGACTTAACAATCGAAACCCAGCAGTCTACACAACCAACCAGGGGATACTCACCGCCAGAAGGAGAACTGAGCCGGGGAGTGGCCTCGCCGTGTGACAGCACTGCGATGGGAACAGATCCAGGGAACTCGGAAGACAGCACTGGTGGAAGCAGAGAGAACAGCCCAGAGCCATTAGAAAGAACAGCGGGACCATTTTCGCCATCCAGCCCAGCTAGCAGCCCACCGGAACCAGAGCCAGGACAGAAACTGGTGGAACAGCGCAGGTCAAGCAGACAGGTGAAGCGGCCTGCCTACTTACGAGAATACCTCACCCCACCCCTCAGACAGAACCTAGGGGGGAGGGATGTTATGGACTAAGCCAACGCATCAGTAACAACCCTAATAGCTTTACTTTGCAGCAGGCTCATCATCCTGCACTTCTCATTGGCCCGCAAATAGCAAGCCATGATTGGTCGTTTCTGGCCAGTCTGATTGGCTGTTAATGGGCCTCTCTGATAGGACGCTTGTGAGAGCGGTAAACTCAAATCATTGCTTGTTTTGACAGCAGCCAGCTCTATAAAAGAGCTACTGCTGCCCAAGTATTTGCTCTGTTCTTATTTCACAATAAAGAGTTGAAGTCACCGTTCGATGTCTCGTCTCCGTTCCTTGCGCCCATGCTCAGGACTTAACAGTAGTCCACATAGTTGAAATACAACAAGTGGAAAAAGTCTTGACATCAGCCTAACCTCTGCAGTGTGTCATTATGCAGTGTCATTATGTAATTTTCTTGTCAAAGCAGATGAATAAAGTTATTGGAAGGTGACCAATTCAGCTTTTAAAATGTGGGTCAGGAGCAACCAAGAAATGAATCCGAAAGTTACCCTGATCAGTGCAAAGAGAACTTTGAGAAAGATAAACATCCTTCTCTATTTGATTAATGCATTTGCCTTTGTTGGCAGCTTTTAGCATCGATGGGGCACAGCAGTAAGAAGATTAGAGCAGACAAATAGTTTCTGGATCAAGATGAAGCAATGTAACAAACAGAGAAAAATAAAGCTTTCATTACTTTGACTTTCCTTTACTGAGTAGAAATCTAAAATGCGGTGCCATGGTGCTGTTTCATATCAAGAGAGTTTTTTTAAAGCATCATTGCAAGCTGCATATGTATTGCAGGTGTAACTAGATAAAGTTTTCTTTGTTGTGTATAGACCATGGAAAATGTTGCTAATATCCTGTGTCAAGAGAGGCTTAACTGGCCCCAATTGGTCTAGTTTGTCTGGCAATGTTTTCACAAGCCTAACCCATTAAATCTTCCCCCTTTGTGATTTTTATAAGGAATCAGTACTTTCTTCTTCTTCGTCATCATCTTCTTTTTTCTTTTTTACATGAAATGTTTTGAAACTTGGTTCAGGCAAAAGAGAAATTCCATGACATCATTTGCAGGTGGGGAGAAGTAACTGCTGTGAAGGTTTTACGCTACTGAAATTTACCATAGAGGATGGGGAAAATGACTCTACTCTGGCAAAGTCTCCCTTGGTTCCCTCTGCTGACAGGTGAACAGGTATTGGAATAATAGCTGGGGTCCTCCTGATTCTATACCTGGATAGTTTCTAGCAATTTTATCAGGAATATATTTTTCAGAGGCAATGATGTGATGATTACTGAAATCTCCACCATGTTGATGATAATCCTATACCAGGGGTGTCAAACTCGCATCATCATGGTGATGTCATGTGATGTATCACAACTTTTTCCCCTTCGCTAAACTGGGCGTGGGCATGGCCCTAAATAACAGCAGTTTTGTGAAGGAAATCTAGTAATAATGGAAAAAATACATTGAATATTGGAGAAGGTAGGCATCATAAGCTTATCTCTCTCTCTCTCTCTCTCTCTCACACACACACACACACACACCACCAAGTAATTACATGTTCCTATTTGGTTCAGTTATTTTTTCTGGCTGTTGTTGATCCAGGCCATTTTTTTTAGCTTCTAGCTTTACTCAGCTGTCATCTTATCCTTTGAGGAAGCAAGTGATTAATGCAGTAAAATTACACAGCTATATCACCAAACCTACTTAGTAGTTGTCTGATGAAATGAAAGCACTAAGAATGAGAGGACGTTGAGAAAAACAAGCAATTATTTTACAAGGAGAGCAAAAACAGAGTTTAAAAAACTTTTCCAACTAGCAATAAACATATGTGAATATTTTTAGACTTAATGCCGATTCCGCTGCTCTGGATCTTACCTGTTAAACCATGCCATCTGGCAGGACCCCAATAGCATGTCTTTCTTCTGCCCAGATATATGTTTTACTTATCTGATGCTCCTGTGCATCCATCTGTTACAATGGCCTCCATCATCTTGGGTCATTCTCTGGGAAAACCTGTTGAGAGATCTGGAATCATGTTCAGGACACTTAAAGTAAGTTCACATACCCCGTTGGGATAGGTAACAGCCAGCAGGTGATATTGAAGCCATTCCCAGAAGCAGTGAGAACAGTCATAAGAAACTAAACCATCACTCTCAATCTCCAGAAATGCTATGATCAGAAAGCAAAAGGAAATAAGAATCCATAAAATCAGTTTTTTGTTTAAAGCAGTAGTGGGATTTTACTGGTTCAGCCCGGTTCAGGAGAACTGGTAGTAAAAAAATGCTATCATTTGGCCAAACCAGTAGTAGAAAAATAGCTACTGGTTTGGCTGAATCAGTATTTCTTTTTTTTCCCTCTCCCAACAATCAGCTATTCTGACAATCAGCTGTGCTGGGATTCCCCTTGCTGTCTTCCTGCTTCACCCAAGAGACTTCCCTGAGGCCCAGAGGCAAAAAGGGGCATGCGGCGGGGTGCTGCGTTGCCCCACTTGCTCCATTTTTTGCCTTCTTGGGCCTCAGGGAAGCCTCCTGGGAGCAAAAATGCTCCCCCCAGGAGGCCTCCCTGAGGCCCAGGAGGCAAAAAAAAATGGAGCGGAGGGGTGCTGCACAAAGAGAAGAAGAAGCCACGCCCACCTAGCCATGCCCACAGAACAAGTAGTAAAAATATTTGCATTCCACCCATAGTTGAAAGCATATAACTCCTTTATTTCCTCGGGATTTTCAGGGAAACTGCTGCTGCAGATGCATTATTTTGCATTTCTGAATTCCTCCGTAACCTCCAATTCTTTCCAAAACCATAGAAGCCTGATTGCATTTGGGCTGCTTTGGAAAACATCAGCAGTTCCTTAGGTTAATCATGAATATCTGCAAAACAATTCAGCCTAAATCTAAATTATTAGCTAAAGAGAACAAATGCTCAAAGTGCTTCTATAGATTGCTTCTATGGATTGACAAGGAGACTTAATGACACAGTGAGTATTTGAACTCTGGGTTTCTTTCATTCACCTTAATAGCCTCATCTTTCTCCCTCATCATTTCTAAAGACAAATCAGTGGTTACATTCAAGTTGAGGATGCATTTCCAAATCTCCAATTTCGTAAAGAAAAAGAATGCAAGTGAAGTGTTCAGCAAGCCCATGTATAAAAGATAAAGCATTATCAGTTTTAGATGTGAAAGAAACAGGCTTTTCCAATACCTCATGAGGATGTTATGACTGCTTATAATGATACATCCCTGGAAATCGAAGACCAAACTCCTAAAATCTTAAAAATAAAGGTTTTATTGGTTCTTTCACTGGCTTTAAAAGGAATCATCATAAAAAGCCTTAATTCCAGTGTGTCTATGCAGCTGCAAGCAGCCAGTTAAATAATACACAGTGAGATTTTTCAACTTTCATACCTTTGTGCATTGTAGTCTCAATTGGCCGCATACTTCTTTCAGCGGATAGTTGCAGCTGTGATTTGTATGCTGGATTTAACAAAAAGGGCAGCATTCTTGCAAGTGTTTCTGTCGTGTTAAAGTGAATTAAATTTATTAAAACCAGATCCATTTTCCTATAATAGATATTCCAGACAGCTTATTCTGCTTCAGTCATTTCTCTTCTGTTATCCCGGTGGACATTAGCCACCTAACTTCACAGACCCATTAGGTTTTATCATTCTTGAAAGCAGAGACTTGAAAATCATTTTCTTAGAATTACGTTTTCTGGGTTATCTGAAGGATGGCTTCCCATGTTCTTGATGCAGTGTTCTGAAACAGAATTTGGGTTTAAAAAATAATATAAATATAACTCAAGTCAAGAATTTGATTTTACCTGTCTTGCTATGGAAGGGAGATTACTGAAAGTACTCTTAAAGCCATTTTATCAAAGGAGAGACTAGATAGCCACTTGTCTGGAATGGTATAGGGAAGGGGTCCCAAACCCCCAGGCTGCAGCCACTATTGAGCAATGGGAGTGGCTGGTTGGTGCTCCTGTACACGTGCACACAACTCAACTTGCACAAGCAATAGGCCAGCAGACATGTGGGTTGCCGCTTACGCATGTCAGTTTCCCTCCTTCCTCCCCCCCTCCCCCCCCCCGCTGGACCATCAAGGTGTAAAGATTGGGGACCACTGTTATAGGGTCCTGCTTGACCAGAAGATTGGGACTAGAAGACTTCCACAGTCCCATCCAACTCTGTTATTCTGATGTTTCAACATCACAGCACAGGTCCTAGAGCTGAAGCAAGTATGGAATTAAGCTGGTGTAGTTTAATCACTTAATTTAATTGAACTGACTTTTGCAGGCAGCTTTTTATTGCATCACATAAAGATTGTGAAGCACATAGGAAAAAGAGAACCAACAGGACAGGACAGAAATAATTGTGTTGTTAATTGGCATACCAAAGCGACTGGTCCCAGTCTTTGGGCCAACTGGAACTCTTGTTTGTCTTTGTGAAGCAAAAGGAGAACTGGTTATCTTCAGAGAAGTACATTATTCAGCTGCCTAGACACACTCAAGGCAGTTTTCCTTCCTGCTGTATTTTCCATTTTCTCGAATAATATTTATGAAATTATTTGCTTATTCAAATTTATTGCAGCAAGCTACTTCAGAAGACTCTGGCCATATCCAAATATACAATTTTAAAAGTGATTTAAAAATGTGAAGCAAGAAATGGGAGTCTGGACAAAAAACAACTATGTCAATAAAGCATGCATAGTTTTATAAAGCACCCATCAACTAACATGCAAAGAAACAAGTGATACATAGCCCTAACTGTGCCAAAATTATATCAGTAAAGACCAACATTACATCAATTGAGTGATGATGAATGAACCATGGTCTTCCTAATGGACTTGTTCCCAATGCTAATCATGTTGAATCTTTTCTGACTGGTTTTCTTAAAACTCAATGCTCACTTGATGCATCATATTTCAAAAGTTTTTGAAATTCAGCAGTGCTAAAAAAAATTGTTAAAAGCAAGGCCTTTGGTAATTTTGATTATATGGTCCTGATTGCCTTCATGACTGTTAGGATATGTGCAGAGTAACCTTTGTATAAAAAGGATATGCACACGGAAAACAGTTTATGAGAACAGTTATGAAGAAATATACAGCCACACAGAGTTGAACAAGTTGTATTAATGTTTACTTGAAGAAATAGCATAGTCCAATAAACAGTCCATGTCATAGACGTTTTTAACAGTCCATAAATATCCCGTTATAAAGTCTTCTTCTTACATCCAGTTATAAAGTCTTCTTACCAGTTCAATGCCTTTTACAGCAGACAAATATCAAACCATAATACAACAAATAACCTTCGATATCAACAGAATATCAAAATAAACAGGGTTAGTCAGTATCGGTCTGTATTCAGTCAGTATCAGTATCAAGAGAGATCATCAGTGAAAAAGAGAAAAAGAAAGAGAATTAAACCATGATCTATAGCTCCCTCTTATGGCAACTTGTAGCATGATTAACCAACCGGAACACAGCATAATACATTACAGTATTTTTCCTTAAAGCTACAAACATATATATTTTTAGTTTATATATTGTCAACCCAACTACGTTATTTACATATACATAACAATGACAATTTGAAGCCCTTCCAGTGGACATCCCTATTCTGTAGTTTGGAAACAAATTAGATGAGCAATAAACTTACAATCACCTTCATGGACTTGGCAATCCAGAGGTCCATGAGATTTCTCAGATATTTTAAACAGACTTCTAAATAGACAATATAAAACATTTAAATCAATCCTTGAACAGGTTAAATATCTTCAAACTGAGAAAGACTAAAGAAACATTCCATTTAATTTAGGGATTTCTTTATCTCCAATTTTATTTTGTAATATATTTTAATTATATTCCCAGTTCTGCAGAGAGGCTTAACACGGAACAGAATGGCATATTCATTTATAAAGCAATTGTATCATGGTAACAGATAACTGAGCATATTATTAACACATAAAAGACAAAGTTTCAATGAATGGACACAATAAAGAACTTTCCCATTGATGGTTCTGTTGTTAAATGCTGAATGGCTCCAAGGATATGCGTTAACCTTCTGCCTTTTAAGCAAAAGATTTTGAATTGAAAAGTCAGGCTTTACCAGACATATTTTGACTAAGCTTTATGGAGGGATGTTTTATTTTGCTTGTCGCAAATTGTTACTGCACTTTAGTTCAATAGATTTTCCCCTTCATATTATAAATGAAAGACAGAGCATGTTTCAAGAAATACATTTTTTTATTTTGATGCTTTAAAATAAAGAAAAATACAAAAAAGGGGGAAAATATAAACAGAGACATTGCAACAACAACAAAAAAGAAGTTGGATTGATCAGTCATCCCTTTGTGTGGATAGAATGTCATTTCACTAGCAGAGAGCCAACACCGGTCATCCTTTCAAGACTGAATGGACAACCATTTGTCTGAAATGGTATAAGGTCTTCTGCTTGAACACAGGGCTGAACACTTACAAGGTCCCTTCCAACTCTATTATTTTGATGTTTTTTCTTATATAACATGCTTAGTAAATCCATAATTCTTCATACATTTATACATTCCAAATTGTTTATATTTAAAACAACCACATTCGTATCTTTAATCCTTCCCATATGGAAAATGTATGGATATTAAACCCATGGTTTAACTGTCCCTCCTTCATTGTATACTTCCAACATAATTAAGTTGACAGCCAACCTCAACTTTCTTTGACATAGCCAATAAACATGAGGGGATGCTTTTTTTGAATTAGTCTCATCTTAAGGTCATCAAAAGCATTCTTAACATTATTGAAGATTCTTAACCACTGAACTGTTTATGTAGGGTATTCCAGCCCTGTAGTCCAAAATCCTTGCAAATAATCCAATTTTATATCCATCTTGATAATATTCTTTTGTTGTCTGTAAAAATAATATAATTCCAATTTTGATAGTTGTTAAGCCTGGTTTCCCCAACCAGGGTTAGGGAGACAAGCTAAACAGAATGTGCAGCGTTAGTCAGATAGGCACACAGATAAATGAGTGAGCTAAGCTTGTATGTTTATTAACATACAGTAAAAATAACAGATACGCTTGTGCTATCAAAAATATAGTTTATTCCATTATGAGTTCATAGCATAGTCAAAATAACAGTCCAATAGTCATGTATCATTTAGTCAGTCCATTCAGAGATATTCAGTTAGCAAAATACGTGCAGAATATCCTATGTCAGTTCACTTACAAATCAGTCCTTTGTTTCTCTCCCGTTCGAGCAATGCAGTCTTGATTCCAAGCAGTAATCAGGGATCATCAAAGCCAGAGAGAGCAAGCTGCAGTCTTGCTTCTTTTAAAGTGCTTTCACAACCACTCCCCTAATTACATTCCCATATTTAAAGTTGCAGACAACTTTACATATAAACTATGATTACATATTTATTATTTTACCTAAACCAGTTAGGGTAAACAATGTTATCCCTAACAATAGTCATTCGGGAATTTTAGATGTTGAAAATGAGAATTGTTAAAACAAAGGTGATCTATTTTTCTTTAATTACTGACATTTCTGTGCCATTCTACTCTGACCAGCTCAAAGCAGTATACAATAAGAAGTGTACATTTAATAGTAAAGAATTGATTGGATACATCGCCATTCACTTCTGGAATTCCTTTTGTAATAATTCAGACCAATAAGCTGAGAGACTGATTGATCAACAGACAGACAATAGATAATTCATTCTTATAAAATGAATCTCTCCCCATAAACCACCAAGATTTTTAACCATCTATTTATATAAATATTCATCTAAGATAAACAATCAAAAATATTTACCTTTACAAAGTAAAGGTATATATGTGAAAACACCATTTTTACAGATTACCATGAATATATTAAAATCTCTAGAAAGTACAAGAGAGAACTACATTTGAACAACCTGGCATTTTTTCCAAATTAATTATTCCATATCAATAAGATGGCATAGAATATTCATAAATGATCAATAATACATGGTATATCATCACAAAAGCTATGAGTGGCGCAAAGAGCCAAGGAAAGATAGGTCCTCGGTATGACAAGTCTAGATAGAAAAGGTTGCACATAGATTAGAGAGTATATGATGTCATTCAAGAGAGTAGAAAAATTTAAATAGAAATGGGCTGGTCACAACAGCAAGAACTGGTGGCAGGTCATAAAATGGATCCCACTTGGTAAAAAGCATCCACAAAAGAGACCTAAAACAAGTTGGATCAAAAACATCAGCAAGTATTGCTGGCCAAATTGGCAAAAGAAAGTTCTGCTTGGAAACAAGCAGAGGCCTTCATCCCACAGTGGATAAACAATGGCTAAAATGGTAATGATGATATCATCAGTATAAAACACTTTATGTTATTTATGCCCAGCTATTTATGCCCAGAATATCCTTCAGTTATCAGGTAAGGCAAGCCAATAGTTCCAGTATCATATCATGTATAAGAGAAAAAAAGAGACATCCTTGCAAAGGGACCATCTTCATTGATGAAGAAGTAATTCCATTTGAAGTAGCCATGTCCAACAGATGAAAACACATTTTAATCCAATGCAAAAAAAAATACAGGAAATCAAAAATTTGGCAGATGCTGCTTTTTCTCCTTCTGAAATGGCAATTTTCTGCATATTACTCATTAAAATGCAGCAGCCCTGATCACTTTAAGGTAACTCCTTAAGAACTCTTGCTCCAGGACATTCCAAAAGTGCTTTTTCAGGAGGCAACTGGACTTTCTTGTTTTCTTTGAAGACATTTCACTTCTCATCCAAGAAGCTTATTCAGCTCTGACTGGATGGTGGGGAACAAAAGGATTTATACTCCTTGCAAACAGCTGGTCATTTGCATTCTCTTAGAGAATCCTTGAGGCCACGTGGAGGCTTATCTGTGTCATCAGGGTCATCTGAGTAGTGCAAATGGGTGTGGAGCAGAGATTCTGACCAGTTCTGGAGAACTGGTATGTTAAGTTTGAGCATGGGCGAGAAAGAATGGAGACAAGTTTCTGAACGGTGAACTTCAGCTCTTTATTTACATCGTGACTTGCTCCTTTAATATCAGTAAAACCCGCCTTATATAGGCAAACCTTGTAATGTTTAACCAATAACAAGCTAGGAATGCTAGCTTTCATAACCAATAAGAACTCTCTGTTAAGGGCCAATTGGATTCCCCGGAACGGGCCAATCCAGTCTGGCCACTTAACAGCCAATCAGAAGTGCAGGGCCAGAACCCTGCACTTACTCCAAGCTCACACTTTATTAATTATATTGCATACACAACACCCCTTCCCCCTGGTTCCTTAGTTCAGGGCGCAGTTACATAGTCCCTTAAATAGGACGGTTGTCTTTTTAGTCTCTTTGATTTTCGTTGTATCGGCAATTTCGCTGAGGTAGATCGTTGTCTGGCAATGGGGCTGTCTCTGGTTCAGAGTTCACTTCTATATCGTTGCCCACATTTTCCTCGATTCTCTGAGGTGCAAACGTTTCTCCCTCCGGCTCCACTTCCTGAGTTTCAATTAAACCGTCGTTTCCTTCGAACGGGTTTCCTAGGGCTTCATCTTCTTCCGTACCTCCCCCCCCCTCAGTTTGGTCATAGGGGAGTTGCGAATTGGCCGCTGCAAGCCGCGACCGTAATTGGTCGATATGCCGTTTCCAAAGTTTATCGTCAAGGCATTGCACGAGGTAGGATCTAGGGCCGGTTACACGTACTACTGTCGCTTCCACCCACAACGGGTCGCCTGATAGGTTTTTTGCATAAACCAGATCTCCGACCTGGAAGGTGTGACAGCGGCCGCTGGATCCTAGTGGTTTCTCTGGTTCATACGCAGGGTGCAACCGGTCAAGGTGGGAGCGGAGCTTTCATCCCATTAGCAGTTTGGCGGGAGTTTTGTTGGTGACGCTATGTGGGGTGATGTGTTGCAAAAAGAGGATTTGGTTGACCTTGTCATCAATGTTGTCGTAGTCTACCTTTTGCAAGGTTTTCTTCACAAATTGAACCATGCGTTCTGCTCGGCCATTGCTCGCAGGGTGCGCAGGCGAGGTGAGCGCATGGCGGATGCCGTGGTCAGCAAGGTACTGCTCGAACGCTAGTGCAGTAAATTGTGGGCCGTTATCGGATACCAGGACGTCTGGTAATCCGTAGGTTGCAAAGAGTCTGTTTAGAACCTTGATGACCGCCTCGGAGGTCGTAGTCATCATGCGATGAATTTCGAGCCAATTGGAGTAGGCATCGATGGTAAGCAGGAAGGTGTGGCCCTTGGTTGGCCCCGGGAAGTCCAGGTGAATTTGGGACCAGGGTCCACGTGGTGTCTCCCATTCAGTAGGCATGGTTTTTGGTGGGGCGTTGCTGACTTCTTGGCATTTGGGACAAGCTTTAACCCATTGTTCGATTTGCTTGTCAATACCCAGCCACCATGCATAGCTTCGTGCAAGGGCTTTCATTTGCACGATGCCGGGATGGCCATCGTGCAAAGTTCTCAGCAGCGCTTTTCGGAGCCGTTCTGAAATAACAACTCTATCGCTCCAGATGACACAGCCTTTCTGGGAGAAGAGTTCGATCTGTCGAGTTTTGAATGGTGTGAAGTCATCTGATAACTGGTCCAATGGCCATCCGCGTTCTACCCAGCCTAGGAGGCGTGCTAGGGTGTGGTCGCGTTTGGTTTCTCTCGCGATATCTCGGGTGGGCAGTGGCGGCGAATTGAGCGCTTCGAACGTGGTTACCGTTGGTGCCGGATCGTCAAGAGTCTCTGGAAGCGGTGCTCAGCTCAATGCGTCAGCGTGAGGAATGGCCTTCCCCGGGTGGTATTGCAGCCGATAGTTATAAGCAGCTAAGAATTCTGACCATCGGGTCATCCTAGGGGATAATATGTAGGGAGTTGGCTTATCTCTGGTTATTATCCCCAATAACGGCTTGTGGTCAGTCACAATAGTAAAAACCCTACCATACACGTATTCATGAAATCTTTTCACAGCTGAGACAATTGCGAGGGCTTCTTTATCAATTTGTCCATAGTTCTGCTCCGTTTTTGACAGAGTCTTTGAAAAATATGCAATAGGGGCTTCATTCCCATTAGGCAGTACGTGGCTCAAAATGGCGCCCACCCCAAAAGGCGATGCATCACAGGTTATAACTAACGGCAAAGTCTCGTTATACTGCATGAGTACAGAGTCAGAAGTAAGCAGTTTTTTAACATTTCGGAACGCCTGTTCTTCACGGTAACCCCACAACCAAATTGCTTTTCTATCTAACAATCGGTGTAACGGTTCAGCGACAGTTGCTTTGTGCGGTAAAAATACATTATAAAAATTGATGAGGCCTAGGAATGCCTGGAGATCGGCCTTGTTTCTTGGCCTGGGAGCGTTTTTGATCGCTTTTAATTTACTTTCGGTAGGGTGAATGCCCTGGCTATCAATCAGGTACCCTAAAAACTCAACACTGTCAGTACACAATTTACATTTGTTTTTTTTTAACCTTAAGACCGGCCTCTTGGAATTTTTTTAGGACTAATTTTAACCGGTCCTGTAAGATTTTTTTTGTAGGAGCTGCAATTAATACATCGTCAAAATAGGGGACCACGCCCTTAATCCCTTTCAATAACCTTTCCATAAGGCTCTGAAAAATCCCCGGGGCTACACTTACTTCGAATTGCAGCCGGGTACATTTAAAGGCACCTCGGTGCGTCACAATAGTTTGGGCCTGTGCCGTTTTTTCATCTACTGGTAATTGCTGATATGCCTGAGCTAAATCCAATTTAGCGAAAACTTTCCTGCCCCATAGGGAATGGAGGAGGTGCTGCACCACCGGAACTGGATATGCGTTCTGCTGCAGGGCGTGGTTCAAAGTGGCCCGGTAGTCCCCACAAATTCGGATTGACCCGTCTGGCTTAATGGGTGTTACAATAGGGGTTTCCCACGGGGAGTGATCGATGGGCTCCAACACCCCCTGAGCTATCACTTTGTTGAGTTGTTCGTTGATTTTTGATTTTAAGGCAAACGGAACTCGACGGGGCTTTAGGCAAATGGGAGCTATTTTTGGATCTAAGCTGAATGAGATCGGGATCCCCTTGTACTCGCCTAAGCTGTCCGCGAAGACATCCCTGAACTCATAGATAAGGTCTTCCTCCCAGTCACAGCCACCGACTCGGTTTACACCGGCCACTTCAATGCCGAGTGGCACGAACCATTGGAGGCCCAGTAGGCTAGGCCTATCTCTATCGATGACCGTTAAAGGTAAGTATGCTGTGTGCTTCTTGAAAGAGACTCGGACTCGGCAGGACCCGACAACGGGGATTCGATTCCCCTGGTAGTCCTTGAGGATGAGGCGTTGGAAATGGAGATCTTGGCGTTGAATTGTGGGGATGAGTTGCTTGAGTGTCTTCCATGACACCATTGAGAGGGACGATCCCGAGTCGACCTCCATGTGGCAAGGCTGGTTCTCAATGGCTACCGTGACTCGGATTTTCTTAGTGTCCAAGGCTGAGGCGTGACTGATAGTGATAGTATGGTGAGCCTCTTCTTTCTGCAAAGCTCGATTTCTGTAGGAGTGGTTTACTGGCTCTCGCCTTACAGGACGGTTTCCTGTCGATTGGCGATGGTTAGCCCCTTTTGAGGCCTGGCTGGGTCCTGGCAAGCTGCGGCAGACCCGTCCGATGTGGCCTCGTTTCCTGCACTCATGGCAGAGTGCGTCGCGGAATCTGCATTCGGATCTGGCATGGTTGGCTCCACAGCCAGCGCAAGGGCGTAAGGGCTTCGGGTGAGGGTCCTGATCGGACCACAGTCGATGGACCCCTTCTTCGTTGCTGTCTGATGACGAAGAGAGGTCCTCGTGGTGCGTTGTCATGAGCTGCCCTTCTGAACTAGGTGAGATTTCGCTGGCTGATGGTGGTACCGGAGTGCGGTTTCAGCGTAGTTGTGCAGCCGACTTCTTGGTTGCTTCCGCTGCGGTAGCATCGGCAATGGCGTCAGCAAGGCTGATGTCGCCTTTCGCCATCAGCTTGCTTTGAACGCCTGGTGCATCTAATCCCAGAACTATGCGATCTCTTAGTGCTTCTTCTAGATCGGTGAATCTGCAGAGGCCTCCCAAATTTCGGAGGTCTGCTATGAAGTCAACTACGCTCTCTCCCTTTCGCTGGCTTCTTTGGTAAAACTCGTGGTGTCTCACGAGCGTAGGCATGGTCGGGGTGTAGTGGTCTCGCAGGATAGTTTGAGGTCGTCCCAATCCATGGCCTTCACTTCTCGGGGTTTGGCTAGTGCCTTAGCCATCTTAAATACGGTTGGACCGCAATGCGTCAGGTACACCACCCGTTTCTTCCCGGCTGTGGCATCCTTTAAGTTGTTCATCTCTAGGAACATTTGGAAACGATCCATGTAAGACTCCCAGTCTTCTTGTGATGGATCGAACGGAGAGGGTGGTACGATGCCGCCGGACATGGTTCCGTTGTTGGTGTTGTCTGTCACGTGCTCAGTGTTCTTTGAAGTTTTGTTGGTTCAGATGTCTCCACATCCCACCTTCATCGCCAGTGTTAAGTTTGAGCATGGGCGAGAAAGAATGGAGACAAGTTTCTGAACGGTGAACTTCAGCTCTTTATTTACATCGTGACTTGCTCATTTAACATCAGTAAAACCCGCCTTATATAGGCAAATCCTGTAACGTTTAACCAATAACAAGCTAGGAATGCTAGCTTTTATAATCAGTAAGAACTCTCTGTTAAGGGCCAATCGGATTCCCCGGAACGGGCCAATCCGGTTCGGCCACTTAACAGCCAATCAGGCCAGAACCCTGCACTTACTCCAAGCTCACACTTTATTAATTATATTGCATACACAACATGGTAGTGGAAATTTTGAGTGGTTTGGAGAACCGGCAAATGCCACCTCTGTCTGGAGATTTTACAGTATCCTTCCCCTGCTACACTCACCAAGCCACACCCACAGAATGTGTAGTAAAAAATTTGAATCCCACCACTGGCATGGAGCCTTCTTGGAACTGTTGAAAGGACTGTCTAGTAGACAGGAAATAGATATGTTGTATCCTTGCCCTTCTGTTGAGAGAGGGCTGTTCAAATTTGACATAGATGGCCTCTTTGACCCCTCTTTCAATCCTGCTCCAGGACTGAGTTGAGGAATATCAATGGGACAAACGAAAGACTAAATTAGATAGGGAGATTTCTGGGTTCTTCCTTGATACTGCCTCTCTGGGTTGTTCCTAGAGAACCGCTTGGCCTTGTTTTTAAAGATCAGTGCCAGAGAATGACATCACTGCATCAAACCATGATTTCTCTCAAATTCTTCTGCTCAGTGAAGAAACAGCATCAGCTCCGGAACTGTCACCTCAGAGACTAATGAGGCATTAAGGAAACTGAATGTTTTCAATGCATTATATTCCCATGCCTAAATGTCCAAGTCATTCTCCACTGCACAATAAAACAGCCCAGGCTGTCATTGTGTGAAAAATGAATAGCAATTCCTGAGATGAATGGAAGGGAAGGAGCAACGCTGGCTCAAACTTAAAAGACTCTGAGAACAGAGTTAGCACCAAGCTGCATAAAGAGAACTGGGGAATTACTTGAGCTGCTTCACCAATGCCTTTTTCCATGATGGATCCTCTTCTTTTCTCTTTAACAGAATAACAGAGTTGGAAAGGACCTTGGAGGTCTTCTGGTCCAACCCTGTGTCCAAACAGGAAACTATTGGTGGGATTCAAATACTTTTACTAATGGTTCTGTGGGCATGGCTTGGTCGGTGTGGCAGGGGAAGGATAATGTAATCTCTCCAGTCAGAAGTGGTGTTTGCCAGTCCTTCAAACTTCTCAAAATTTCCACTACCAGTTCTCCAGAACCTGCTGAATACCACCTCTGCAGGAAACCCTGTACTACATCAGATGAATGGCTGTCTAATCTCTTATTAAAAGCCTCCAGTGATGGAGCATCCACAACTGAAGGCAAGCCATTCCACTGATTAATTGTTCCCACTATCAGGTAGTTTCTCCTCAATTCTAGGTTGTTTCTCTCCTTGATTAGTTCCCATCCATTGGTTTTTGTCCTACCTTCAGGTGTTTTGGAGAATAGGTTGACCCCCACTTCTTCTTTGTAGTAGCCCCTCAAATATTAGAACACTGCTACCATATCAGGTTCCTGTGCTAAATTATTAATATGAGATGCATATTACTACAATAACTACTAAAAATGATGTAATATTTTATAGTCAGGTTTAGAGCTCCAATATCAGTAGTTTTTCCTTTTCCCTTCTTTTTCCAGGAATGAGAAACTGACTCAGCCCCTTCAAATGAGGCCATTGCTTCAGATCAGAGGTGAGGCCACATCCTCCACAGTATGGTGTCAGGAACAGGCAGGGTGCTATCACAGCTTCCAATCTGGAATGTGACTCACACTTTCTAAGCCAAGTGTAATTTTACTCCTTGTTTAGACTTGGGTACCAAAACAATGGTTTTCATTTTGCAATGTAAAACACAGCCAAGCAATTTAGCTTCAGACCAGTCATCCCAAAGGTGCTTTTTCCAAAAACAACTGGATTTTCTTGGGTTTTTTTCCCCCTTTTGGAAACATTTCACTTCTCATTCAAGAATCTTCTTCAATTCTGAGACCCTTTTTGAGGACAGGCATGAGCTAAATGATTGAGAATCTCCATAGACTTTCAAGCCCGTCAAAAAGTTGAGAAGCTGGGGGGAGATTTGTGTCTGTGCAGAACTTTGTAGGGGGACATGGGAGAAAAAGAGAGAGAGAAATAAAGACTTCGAGAAGGTATTTAGGAAGGTCTTCTACATTTCTGAAATGCAGGAAACACTTCTTTATTTCATGCCATTAGAGGCAATATACACAAAGTTACACATATTTGGGGAGGGAGTTGTGATAATTACGGTATGACCATGCAACAACAATGAGAAAACTGTATATTCAAGTGATTTAGTAAGTAGGCAAAGCTATCATTTAACCCTGTAGTTCCAAAACACCTATTTTACAATACGTTTATTGTAGTTTAAAGATGAACATGTGTGGAATACTTTCAACACTCAGAAATGCATATGACTTCTGTTTTTCAGTTCCCATATTCCTTAACATAGCCTCAGTATCCATCTGCTATGAGAGCTTAAGGGAAGATCGAATCCTTTCTGAGAATTTCTAGGCATCTAGTAATACGGCCCACAAGATTGTAAAAAAATATTTTAAAAAAATAAAGGAACTTTATTTAATACATTAACTGTATTATATATTTTATATGTGGTAAAGAGAATTCCTCTTTACTCCTTGCAGCCCAAGCAAGCCAAAAGTCTGGACACCCATGTTCTAAATACTCCTTCCTACATCTCTTGAGGGTCAGGAGTTGGATAGCTCCTAAAACTAATGCATATTGAGTGTGAAATTCCATTAGCTAAAATTCCTGCAGAAGATTTGAACTCCATAGAAAAACATCTGGCAACCCACACTTGATCATTTTCAAAAAGGATGAAACAGGTTACATGGTGTCTCCTGATGCATGAAAGGAACCCCACAGAATATATCATGTGTCAAAAATAGAAAAATTCCACAGAGGGTTTGAATGGAAATCATGTAAAACTTCATATATGGAGGCATGCCATAACTAATGCATTTTTCTGCTCTGAGAGCTTATGTGATGACCAAGGTTGGAATACAAAATAAACACAGTCACCAAAAACAGATGAAGCCCCTTTTATTCCTTCACTTTGCTTCCAAGTTCCAAATATCCTTGACTGGAGACAAAAAAACTCCCACACAAGCAGTTACAAAAAGGAGGAAATGCTGCTTAAATTATAAAAAGTAAAAAACAACAACACAAACCAGGCAAGATAAGGGCTGGAAGACGTCCACATATATCAAAACACACACTGGGAAGGATGCCAAACTCAGAGGGGAACAATAAACTAGAGATATTTCCATGCTTTGTTTCCAGCACTCGCTCATATACATGTCCATCCTCTTATCCAGTTGTCACAGCTGCAGCCCATGAAGAGGATCAAGGCCCTCCTCAGTAGACCACATCTCTCCCTTATCCTCTCCTCTCTGTGTGCCCTAGGATGGAGAGGAGGATGGGCCTGGATCCTCCTCTGACTGCCCAGCTGGCCTCTGCCCTTCCCCAGCCTCCTCCACAACCTCTGGAGCTATACTCCCACTCCCTATTGGTTGTTCCTCCTCTCCCTCAGAGTCAATCTCCACCAGAGACATGACAGCTTACAGGTAGGTGGACTTTATATAGATAGTTCTCAACTTAAAACCACAATTGGGACCAGAATTTCCATTGCAAAGCAAGGTGGTTTTTAAGGGAGTCTCATCTGATTTTACACTCTTTTTGGCACAGCTGTTAAACGAATTACTGCACTTGTTAAGTGAATCAAATCTGCTTTCCTCCCCCCGCCCCGACTTTGCTTGTCGGAAACCAGTTGGGAAGATTGCAAATGGCAATCATAAGACACACCCCCACCCAAGGCTGCAACCATTAAAAATACACGCTGATTACAAATACCCAAATTTTGATCATGTGACCATGGAGATGCTGCAGTGGTCATAAGTGCAAAGACTGGTTATTAGTTACTTTCTTCAATGCCATTGTAACTTTGAACAGTCGCTAAACAAATTGTTGTAAGTCAAAATTTACCTGTGTACCATTCTGAGAGATTCATTTAAAATATAGTAATTTCTTAGAAGGCACAAATGTATAAAAGGACAAAACCTTCACTAATTTGAATTCTGCATTTTTGCAATCATTCATTAAAGATTTGGACTGTGCAGTATCTTCCGCTCTTCTATTGCTTCTAAATCTCCCCAGTGGTCAGTCTTCATTTATAAATCAATAAATTTTGCATGATGGAAGCTTCTGGTTAGGCTCCCTCGGTGACGGATCGAAATCTGCAATTGTCTGCAGTTTCGGTTCATGCTCGCTGCTGGAGGGCCCCGATCTACCTGATTTGGGGCTGAAGCCACCCCGTAGAGGTGGTGGAGAAAGGGGAGAATGCCAGCTGAGTTGAGGGGAGCCACATTTCCTCTCTTCGGCGAGGCATAAAACTCCTCTCCAAAGGCAGATGTAGCAGTGGCCAAAATGGCCATCATGAAGAGGAAGATCTGACCGGACAAGAATTGTGCAGGAGCAGAGAAGGAGGACAGCTTGGGTGACGGGGCTAAGCAGGATTAACATTTGAATACAAGGTACCCTGGAGCTGAAATACTTAAGAACTCTTTGGAAAAGACCTTTAAGCTGCAGCAAAGAAGAGGGGGGGAGGAGATCTGACAACTAGAAGTGGTTTTAAATTTTGAGAGAAAAGTTAGAAGAGGAAAAAAGTGAAAATGATCCTGACACCAAATAGGCAAACTTTAGGCTGAAATAAAAAGTGTCAAAGGGTAATCAAGGAGCTTTTTAATCTTAAAAGCCAGAAAAGAAGAAAAAGCGGAGGAAGGGGAAAAGGGGGTGGAACTTGGACATACTAAAGAACGCCACCTGATGCTATAAGAAATTAATGTGAACTTTTAAAAGACTTTTAAAGAATAATGAAGTAAATGAAATTTTGTTACAATCAAATAGAGCCCCTGAAAAGTGAAAGTGGAGCTTGGAGCTTTGTAACAAAGAAAGGAGCAAGAAAAAGCTGTTCTGGAATTGTTTGATGATTTTGGAAACTTTGAACATTGGATTATTTCTGGATACAATTGAAATTTATTCTGGGAATAAATTTATTCTCATAGGATTTGGTTGTCTAAAAGTACTGGGAAGTGTTGAAAGATGGCAGAACTTTATTGGAACTGAAAATGGAATTAAAAAATATGAAGGAACAACTCCAATTAAAAGGAGAATTGTTTGGCTTTGTTCTGCAATTTTTGGAAATGGCCATTTTGGACTATGAGGATCAGCAAAAAACTTCAGAGGAAGAAGAAGACTTGAATAAAGGAGAGGCCATCTTTAATAAAAATTGGGACGAGGTTTGAAACTCAAAAAGAGGGGAAGGAAGGGACTTAAAAAGTGGAGATTAGAGGAGGTAATCAGAAAAAGGAACAGTGTGAGAAATAAACAAAATATAAGGAAAGAGAAGAAGGGAGGATTACAGTAAGAAGCATTAAAGAGGGAGGGGGACAAAAACTGGAGTGAGAAAAAGAGGGAGAAAATAAAGGGGAAAAGAAGTTATAAAAAAACAGAATCAGGAAATAAGAAATATGGGAAACGAACAAGGATTAAAGGGAATAATTTGATTGATAGACATAGAGATATAGCTGGAAAAAAAAACAAAAATAGAGGATTCTGCATGGCGATAAGGGATTGTATAAACATTTTAGAAATAAGAAATTAGGTAGAAAACAGGAAAATATACGTAATTAAAATGGAAGATGAAACGGGGATTGTTACTTAATGGAATGCTGGATAACAGTTAGAGCAAATAAAAAACAAAATTATGTAAATTGAAATGAATTATGAGATGGATTGTAAGGGAAATAATACCAGTCTTTCCTTCTTTTTAGGAGGAATTTGCACTGATTAATTATCTTGTTCCTTTTTATTTTTGATTTCTTTTAAACTTAAAATTGTTTAGAGGTAATTTAAAGGGGAAGTACCATGCGAAATCTGACTAAAAAGGGATTTATGCTATAATATAGCTATTAGGTGATGAGAATTATAATCATGTAATGGGATAATTTAGAAGTAGAATTTGTAATGGGATGTGAAGGGGAATCAACTATATGAAGGTGACACACTTTAATTGGCAACTAAAGGGGAAACCTTGTTTTGTAATGTTTGAAATGTGGATATGGATTGAAATTGAACACAGAACAGATAAAAGTATAAGTATAATTATTTTGAAAATATGAAAACCTTGCAAAGGATATGTAATATGGTTTAGAAATGAATGAGAGAGTTATAAAATAAGCTTGAGGGAAGTATTTGAGGGGAAAAATTAATAAAGAATATTTAAAGTAGATAAGACATGCAATTGAATGTGAAAGATAAAAGATGAATATGTAACTGATATTATATCTGTATGAAGATTTGAAAACCTGGAACCAAGCTGTTCACTTAAAAAATGATGTTTTATTTTTCTTTGTTTTGTGAAAACTGAAATAAAATTCTTTTTTAAAAAATTGCATGATGGTGTTCTTTTTCTCCCCCGATGGTCAATTTGTATTGCTCTTTTATTAAAATTGTCCATGTACTGTATCATGTGTATGCCCAGTGATAAAAATGGTAAAGAAAGGCATAGTAGCCTAAACCAAATTTTACCTGGAATACCATCCATAGAAATTAACTTTTTCTGCACTGTCTAGAAACAGCAGAGGAAAAAGGGAAGACAAAGATTTTACCTGAACTATACCAGCTGGCCCTGGAGGAATGGCCCAGTCCTTGCAGTGGAAAACTGTCTGGTTATAATAAAGTTGTGTCTGAAGCTGTATCTGAAAAGTCAACCCTGCCTTTGATTGCTTTTTGTCAAGGGTGTCCAACCTTGGCAACTTTAAAACCTGTGGACTTCAACTCCCAGAATTCCCCAGCAAACATGACTGACTGAGAAATTCTGGGAGTTGAAATCCACAGGTCTTTCAGTTGCCAATATTGAACATCCCTGCTTTATGTGATTGGTTGAAAATTCCTTTTGCTAAAAATCTCGATTGGCTGATCATTTGAGAAGTTTGCATGGGATATTTCTGCCCAAAGGAAGCCAAGACAATGGAGAAGCCAATTCAGCCTTGCCTGTATTGAAATGACTGGAACAAAAAAAACCAGCTTTATCACATGCCCTGTAAATTCAATCCCACTGGAGCATGGCCTATATGTTGAGCAATGCAGTTCCAAAACCGGTAAAACATAGGGACCTTTGTTGACCTTTCAAAGACCACAACAGTCTTTGTGCACTGTATTAAGAAAATAAGAGAGAACTGTTGTTTCATTTCTGAGCATATCGGGTGAACCTCTGATCCATCACACATATGCTTGAAATTGTATCCAAGCAGATCATTTGCTTCTGTTCCCTGAACATAGGGTAATGTGCAGCAGTTGGACAGTGCCTGTCTGGGTGGCCTTTCTTATCATCTTGGCCCAAGGCAACAAAATGAATTAATACACCAGGGATGTTTGTGGCAGCAATGCACATAGCTACAAAACCTTTTCTGTCTGGGCTGTAGCCAGTTATGCCTGCAACCTCGCGACTGGTTTATATTTATTTTGTGCTGCCCCCATGGGCTTGATTTGGATAACAATCTGTGTTCTTGGTTGGATTCTTAATAAGGAAGAGGTCAAAACCATTTCAGAAAAACCGCTTTGTCCAAAAATGTATAAAACCCTGTTCTTTTCATGTAAAAGTTTTTGTTTTTTTTTAAAGAGATTTCTCACAAGCTAGCTAGAATTACTTCTAGGTCTGATCGCCCTGCAGGTGTGCTGATAAAGTTCAAAATGCACTTACATCATGCTATTTGGAAAACTGATATAAAATTGGTCCTTCCATGGTGACCCATCTCACAGTTGACCATTTATTTAGTGACCATTCGAAGTTACGACGGCACTGAAAAAAAGTGACTCATGACCATTTGACACCCTAACGATCGTTGCAGCATCCCAGGTCCATTTGGTCAAAATTCGGAAGTTTGGCAAGTGACTCATATTTATGATGGTTGCAGAGTCCCAGAGTCATGTGATCACCTTTTGTGACTTTCTGACAAACAAAGTCAATGGGGAAGCCAGATTCACTTTACAACCATGTCACTCGCTTAACAACAGCTTCAACTGGGTACTGGAGTATCTCACTAATAAATCACTCTACTCACAATTGATGTGGTGAAGTTTATTACAGCAGTTCCAGCCCTGATAAGCAAAAATTGTATTTCCCGAATAAAGTCAGCGCTGAGAGCATCTGCCTCTCAGTGCCTTTTATGCTGTGCTCTAGTCCCTCCCAGCTAACAACTTGACATCCACTGCTGCATTATCTACTCCTGCGCCTCCTCTCTGTGCCTTATTTATCACTGCCTAATCTTTTTTTACATTCCTTTGTCTCCCCGTGCTATCTATATCCTTACCTACCTCCCATTCCCCCCGCTATCTATCTGAATCAGAGTCATAAACCCCCACCAACTGATATCCCCAAAGCCCCACTTCATGGTTTACATCAATGTGTGGTCCGGAAATAAGCCTGATGACTGATTAGTGTCCATGTGCCTCTTAGCTGTCTAGCTGTTTCGACAGTTGACCACACATCCATCAGTCTCGCTGGCCCAGCAATGTGTCAGGCTCCAAGCGAGTGCCAGATGTGAGTAAATTCCCAGAGCCCGACACTCCAGTGGATCATTTCACAAATGTAGCAAGAAAGGTGATAGAATGGATCAAAACTTGCTTTACAACTGTCTTGTTTACAATGGAAAAATTTTGGCTCAGTTGTGGCGATACACAGGGTTGGGCTGCTGGGGGTTTGCAGGGTTTCAGGAGATCCTCCAGCTAAGATTCTGTGAACTTCAGAGAACCCACAAATCCTGGCTGGCCCCTCCCTCCCCTCCCCTCCCAGGAGTCCCCACGTGGCCCATTTTGGATGCAGGTAAGTGCAGGACACATATGGAGGCTTGGGGAGGGCAAAAAGCAGGTTTCCTGGAAGTTCAGGAAGATCAGAAATGGACTTGTTTCCAGCTTCCAGAGTTCCTCTGGAGCCTGGGAAACTGTTTTCACCCTCCTGGAGGCTCAAGAAAATCCTCCGGAGCCTGGGGAGGGCAAAAACGCCCTCCCCAGCTCTGTGTTGCAGGAGGCTGACAAGGCCACACCCAATATGGCCATGGCCACCCAGCAACTGGGCAGAGAACCTTTGCTAAAATATTTGGAGCCCACCCTTGGTTACACTTCAAGGACTACCTGTAGTGTGATATTTGATTGAGTGTGAATTGAAATTGATACCAGTTCACATTTGGTCTGCTCATTTGGGAGGCCCGGCTTGGTCCTTAATACAGTCCCTATTTCTTAACTTCAGACTGCCAATGGTAATAAGAGAAACAGAGTTGGCTTGACCCTGATATATCTTCAAGGATATTGTTGCATGAGCTAATGAAGCTGAATCAACCCTGGAATACGTTCTTAGTGTTTGCTTCAATGCAACCCACAACAGTTTCACACCATCTTCCAGGAAGGTTCCCCCCACTCCCTCAAATTGCTGCAGCTATTGATCACTGACATGATAGCAATGTTCCAGTATTGGAGGGGCTGCCACAAAGAAGACGGGGTCAACCTATTTTCCAAAGGAGAAATTTCCTAAGAGTGGAGTTAACCACAATTAACCAGCAGAACAGCTTGCCTTCAGAAGTTGAGAGTGCTTCATCACTGGAAATTTTTCAGAAGAGATGGAGAGCCGCCTGTCTAAAATGGTATAGGGCCATAATGGCGAACCTATGGCAGCATCCCAAGAGGTTGCCTGGAAAAGCCCCATTGCATGTGTGCCACCACCTTTCAGCTGATTGTTGGGTATCTGGCATGCATGTGTGGGGACAGGGGTTCATGGGAGATGCGTGTGCATGCACAGAGATGCTCAACACCCATGCAGGGGCTCGTGCGCATGTGCAGAGATGTGTGGTGCATGGGGATCACACATGCATGTGCAGAGATGCATGGCATGCAGGGGATTGTGTGTGCATGCGCAGGGGGCATGGGGCCCCCAGCACACATTGCCTTCTTGGTGCTGGCAGGCAAGCGCATGCACACAATTTTCAGCACGGGAGCCGAAAAAGGTATAGGGTCTCTTGCTTGAGCAGAGGGCTGGACTAGAAGCCCTCTAAGATCCCTTCCAGCTCTCTTCTGATTGATTGATTGATTATTGGGAAGTGGCTGTTCCGAACTAGCAGGCTCATAATCCTGCACTTCTGATTGGTCCGTGAACAGCAGGTCGTGATTGGTCATTTAGAGCTAATCCGATTGGCTGGTAAACGGGCTGCCACGATTGGTTTTATCCAAGCGTGGCAAGCTCAAATCTCTGTCATTGGACACTTTAGCAGCAGCCAGCTCTCTAAAAGGAGCTGCTGCTGCTAGGCTTTTCACCTCCGATCTGAAGTCACTATTAAAGAGTTGAAGTTACTATCCGAGGTCTCATCTCCGTTATTGCGCAAATCTTCCCAGACTTAACACTGGCGGTGAGGGTGGGATGCGGAGATGATAGAGCTGACTGAGCACTCGCAGATTATTCAGAGCATGTGGCTGAAGATGCGCAGAGAATGGCAGAATGGCCAGCAGTGCTATACCCCCCACTCCATTTGACCCAGCTAGCGAAGACTGGGACTCATATATGGAGAGGTTCCAAATGTCCCTGAAATCTAACAATTTGAAGGATGCCACACCGAGGAAAAAAAAGGGTGGTTTTCCTAATGCATTGCGGACCCGCCGTTTTTAGAATGGCAAAGGCGCTTGCCAAACCAGCTGAAGTCAAAACAATGGACTGGGATACCCTGACTCCCATCTTGCGTGCCCATTACGCCCCAGCAGTTCCAACCCTCATCAGAAGACACAAATTCTACCAGAGGGACCAACGTGAAGGTGAGAACATTGGGGACTTTGTAGCTGACCTACGGAATTTGGGCGGATTATGTGGTTTTGTAAACCTAGAAGAAGCCATGAGAGATCGAATTGTCCTTGGTCTAAGGGACCCCACTGTTCAAAGCAAAATTATGGCAAAGGGAGATATCACCCTCGCAGATGCCATAGCCAATGCCACTGCAGCAGAAGCCACTCGCAAATCAGCAGCATGAATGCGCCGAGCAAATGGGGCCAGCCATCAACCACTCAGCGACCCAGCCACCACCTCAGAGAAATACACATCATCCACCCATCATGAGGACATTGATTCTGCATCAGATAGTGAGGAGGAAAAAGTCAACAGACTCAGGTCATAGCGCGAACAGCGAGACCAGCAGGGTCGTAAATCCAATTTCCAATGCGCAAGATGTGGGGGAAACCACCCACGATCAGAATGCAGGTTCCTAGACGCCATCTGTCATTCCTGTGAGAAAAGGGGGCACATTGCTAAAGTGTGCCGGAACAAAAGAGGATCCAACCCCAAGAGAAAAGAGACTAACTTCTGACAAGCAGCAGGCACCCCACCAACAAATCGGGACCACGCAAACAACCAGTAGAGCCAGTACAACAGGAACCGGATGTTCACTGGTGCAACCAGATGGGAAGAGGCACATCAGAACATCACTATCGGCCACACTTCATCCTTAGATGCAAAAAAGGTCACCATTGAAAATCATCCATGCATCATGGAAGTGGACTCCGGGTCTTCCTTATCCATGGTCTCCTGGAAAACCCTCAAGCAGCTGATTCCTGATATCCACCGCCAAGACCTCAGCACCCAGAGGCTCATATTAAAAGACTACCAGGGCAATCGAATCCTGGTTGCTGGGTCCAGTCACGTCCAGGTCTCCTTTAAGGACCACACCACTATACTACCACTCACTATTGTTGACAGAGACCAGACCAGCTTATTGGGACTGCAGTGGTTCACGCCATTAGGAATCGGAATGGCAGGCATCAACCAGACTGTAGACATAGACTGGGAGGAGGCCCTTGTCCAGGACTTTCAGGAAGTCTTCACTGAAGAATTAGGCAAGTACAAGGGGTCCCCCATCTCGTTCAATCTATGCCCTGATATCGCACCCATTCACCTAAAGCCTCGCCACGTTCCTTTTGCTCTCAAACCTAAAATTGACAAGCAATTGGACAAATTAATAGTGCAAGGCGTATTAGAACCCATCGACCACGCCCGCTGGGAGATCCCAATTGTAACCCCCATAAAACCTGACAGATCCTTGAGAATCTGTGGGGATTACAAGGCCAACCTCAACCACGCGTTACAGCAGAGCGCCTATCCAATACCCATGGTCCAACATCTCCTTCACTCACTTGGGGACAGAAAAGTATTTGCAAAGCTTGACCTGGCCCAAGCTTATCAACAGTTGCCAGTAGACGCAGATACTGCAGAAGCCCAAACTATAGTTACACACAGAGGTGCCTTCAAATGTAACAGACTCCAGTTTGGGGTAAGCATAGAACCTGGCATTTTTCAAAGCCTGATGGAAAGGTTGTTACAGGGCATAAAAGGGGTCGTGCCCTATTTTGATGACGTATTGATAGCCGCCCCTACAAGAAGTCAGTTAGAAAAATGCCTGAGAACTGTCCTCCAAAGGTTCAAAGACGCAGGCCTCAAGGTTAAGAAGGAAAAGTGCCAGTTATGCAATGAGAGGGCTGAATTTCTGGGTTACCTTCTTGACAAACAAGGAATTCACCCTACTGAAAAGAAATTGGCTGCCATCAAAAATGCCCCAAGACCAAAGAATAAAACAGACCTCCAAGCCTTCCTGGGACTCATTAACTTTTATAACATCTTCCTACCCCAGAAAGTGACTGTTGCTGAACCCCTACATAAGCTCCTCGACAAGAAGGCTTCCTGGTTTTGGGGACGTCGGGAGGAGCAGGCTTTCCAACAAGTAAAAGACCTTTTAACTTCGGATGCAGTACTCATCCAATATAATGAGACACTTCCATTAACTGTGACTTGTGATGCCTCACCCTTTGGAGTAGGTGCCATCCTGAGCCACATCCTACCCAACGGTACAGAGGCGCCTATTGCATTCTTTTCAAGAACTTTGTCTAAAACAGAGAGAAATTATAGTCATCTTGATAAAGAAGCCCTCGCTATTGTATCTGCAATAAAAAGGTTCCACGAGTACGTGTATGGAAGATCCTTTTCCATCATCACAGATCATAAACCATTACTTGGCATCTTGGCAGGTGACAAACCAACCCCACACATCCAATCCCCTGGGATGACACAATGGTCGGAGTTCTTAGCCGCTTATGACTACCAATTGAGACACTGACCAGGGAAAGCCATTCTCCATGCAGACGCTTTGAGCCGTTCTCCACTGCCAGAACTTCTCAATGACCCAGCTCCCACGCTCTCAGCACTACAAATTGAGATGCTTCCATCGCTTCCACTAACAGCACTAGACATAGCCTGGGAAACAAAAAAGGACTCTTGTTTGGCATGGGTTCTCAGCTGGGTGGAGAGGGGATGGCCAGAAATCGAACCAAATGACATCTTTAAACCCTTCAAAAACAGACAAACAGAACTTTTCTCTCAAAAAGGGTGCGTGTTATGGGGAGACCGAGTGGTCATACCAGAGAAGCTTCAAAAGAAAGTTCTACATTTGTTACACAATGGACACCCGGGCATCATTCGAATAAAAGCGTTGGCAAGAAGCCACGCCTGGTGGCCAGGTATGGACAAAAAAATTGAAGCCTGGGTTGCCTCTTGTAGCAAATGCCAAGAAACATGCTCGTCCCCATCAAAAGCACCACCAGCTGAATGGGAAATGCCCAGGGGTCCTTGGTTCCACATCTACATTGATTTCGTGGGACCTACAAAAGGACATACTTTCCTGATAACAGTGGACGCCTATTCTAACTGGCTCGAGGTCAACAAAATGAAGACCACCACTACAGATGCGGTCATCAAGAAGCTAAACAGACTTTTTGCAATGCACGGATTACCAGATGTCTTGGTTTCCGACAACGGGCCCCAATTTACCGCCTTGGCGTTTGAACAGTACCTTGCAGACCGGGGATATGCCACACCCTGACTTCACCTGCTCACCCGGCGGCCAATGGCAGGGCTGAACGAATGGTTCAGTTCACTAAAAAGACATTACAGAAAATGGAACAAGGAAACATCCACGATAAAGTCACCAGGATGCTCCTTCTCCAGCATATTACACCAAACAGCACCACAAACAAAAGCCCGGCTGAACTGATGGGCAGGAAACTCAGATTGCATCTAGACCACCTACACCCAGCATACACCCCAGAAAAACCCCTGGGTTCCAGCAGTAAACACCGCTCCTTTAAGGTAGGAGACCCTGTATTTGCAAAGAACTTTTCAGGAGACCCTTTATGGATCCCTGCCAAAATAACGCAAATCACAGGCCCCCGTTCCTACCGACTAGAAACCACAGATGGGAGATTGTGGAAACGCCACATAGACCAGCTACGTTCTAGGCTGCCCACAACTCCCATCACTAACCCCGACCTCGAAACCAAAGGGGAAAGGGAGACAGGGTTTTTTGAAATTGAACCAACATCTGGTGCAGGAAGCATAACCCCACAACCAGCACAGCAAAGCACTATATGCACAGATGGAGGAGGAACCTCGGCAGTTGGTCGTATCTCCAGGAGCTAGCAGCCAAACAGGGTCCGCAATTCCAGAGAACCCCGATGACAGCAACAATGGAAGCGTTGCAGGTATCCTTGAATCACCTCCTAGGAGACCCAGCGTGGAAGCCGGGTCTCCACACCAGACAGTTCCAGTAAACAGTCCGTCAGAACTAGAAACTGAGCAAAGACATTTTGAACAACACAAATCAGGTAGACAGGTACGAAGACCCGCCTACCTGCAAGAATACATCACTCCACCCCTTAGACGGAACCTAGAGGGGAGGGGTGTTCCGAACTAGCAGGCTCGTAATCCTGCACTTCTGATTGGTCCATGAACAGCGGGTCGTGATTGGTCGTTTAGAGCTGATCTGATTGGCTGGTAAACGGGCTGCCGCGATTGGTTGCTCCAAGCGCGGCAAGCTCAAATCTCTATCATTGGATGCTTTAGCAGCAGCCAGCTCTATAAAAGGAGCTGCTGCTGCTAGGCTTTTTACCTCCGATCTGAAATCACTATTAAAGAGTTGAAGTTACTATCCGAGGTCTCATCTCCGTTATTGCGCCCATCTTCCCAGACTTAACAGTGGCCATGTGATCTGCAGGGACTCAGAATGACTCAGGCCTGAAATAAAGTGCAGACGTCCCTTTGCAAGAAATCCCCTGTTTTGCTTATTGGTACTAGGTACTATTGGTACTAGGTTTAAACGCAATACCTCGTACCTAGTACCTATTGTACCTAATACCTCGTACCTATTGTATACTAGGTACTATCTTTAAACACAATTTATCCTGCTGGCAAAAGATAGGGCAGGTCTCTGAACTGACACTGCTTTCTTTTGTACAGACTGGAACCTTTAATGAGGAGAAGAGGAAGAAGAACAGACTTTGCAAACTCGCTCTACCCTTAGAAATGTTGCTGTGCCTTTCACAGGAGACCACTGTTTGTTCTTTTCTATTAATCTTATTGTAGGGTTCATAATAACATCATAACAACAGGGAAATGCTAGGCAACTAATATCAGTAGGAGCAAATGGGAGCCTCAGCATCTAATTCATAAAGGATTTGATTCTTTCTAAACCCACACTTGGCTATATAAACTAGGTCATTTTACTCTCCTGATAAGATGACTGTTCTATCTTTTGTCACTGTTTGTCCAGTATTCCACTAACAATTACCTAATCTTGCATTCTGTATTTGGTTAATGAGATTAATACCAGACTGCTTACTACCATCTGAGTTTTTAGGTGGAAAACCTACAACTGTAGATTGAAAATTGTTCCAGAGTTCAGATAGAGAGGAGAGGATCAGAGTGATGGAAAATGCCCATAAAGAAAACTGTCATCTTGACCCTGTCAACAAGATCCCCAAGAAAGAAAGAGAAGGAGCAGGAAAGAGGAAGATCTCTAAGAAAATAATTTGACCAGAATCCAGGAATAGAGGTTTTTATTATAAGTATTGCAACAACATTTTGAAAGCAAAAATAGGACTTCTTTCTCAGTTGAAGATTTTCTATATACGAGAACAGACAAGTTTGGAAAGAGATGGAGATGGTAGAAGCCACAAATATCCATTGCCTTTCTTCTCACTACAGTCAGTCATTTCTCAATAGCTCATCTCTATGGCTCCATTCTTTATACAGAGTCTTCTTCTTTCATGCATAAGTGGAACTAGAATTCACAGTCTCCCAGTGACCAACCCAAATTGGATCCTGCAACATTATCCTGGGACACATATATTCACCTTCCTTCATGAAAATCTTCTTTGAGCGCCTAAGTTGTTTGCAATGCATATTTCTAATCTTCTGAATTTTTAGTCCCAATATAACTTCTTATACCACCTCCATCCTCGTCATCCTCAGTATGTTCAAGCCACAGGTATAATTGTCATATAAGAACCTTGATCACTTTTAAACAATTTAAGATCCTTGACAAGCACTTAAAATACATATGTGTGTGTTTCTATTGATCTAGGTATAATTTAAACTGGGTACCAAT
Source organism: Hydrophis major (assembly GCA_033807585.1). Lineage (NCBI taxonomy): Eukaryota > Metazoa > Chordata > Lepidosauria > Squamata > Elapidae > Hydrophis > Hydrophis major. The sequence goes on from CM066329.1 coordinate 192,580,580, forward strand.
TGTTTCATGAAACAAAACATTTACAAATTACAGTAGCCAAATTAATAGGGAAAATCTTTTCTTAGCTGTGAAAGCCTACTGTTGCAGTCCTGTCTTCAGTCTAAGAGAAGAAAAGAAATGGCTATCTTAAGCAGGAGACTTCTGGGTGGGGAGGGGAGTTTTGAGATTTCTCTGGCAACCATTTTCCAATTGGGAATCAAACTCTTTTTTTTTTAGATTTGGTGGGGGTTTTTTTAGATTTTCTTTTATTCCATACCAAGCAACCAAGATACCTAATATTCTAAGAGCCATGGTGGTGCAGTGGTTAGAATGCAGTACTGCAGACTACTTCTGCTGACAGTTGGCTGCCGGCAATTTGGCAGATCAAATATCACGAGGGTCAAAGTTGACTCAGCCTTCCATCCTTCCAAGGTCGGTAAAATGAGGACCCAGATTGTTGGGGGCAATACGCTGACTCTGTAAGCCTCTTAGAGAGGGATGTGAAGCACTGTGAAGCAGTATATAAGTCTAAGTGCTATTGCTAAGTGCTATTGATATCCTTCCTCTTCCTATTTTCCCTACAACAGTAACTTTGTGAGGTGGATTAAACTGAAAGAGATTCACTGGACCAAAGTCACCCAGAAAGTTTTCATGCCTAGAATTCAGTCTCCTAGTTTCTAGCTCGGTGCCTTATCACCATGATGGGGAACTTTTGGCACACGTGCCGGAAGTGGCACGCAGTGCCATCTCCGCCAGCACGTGAACCATCACCCCAGAGCAAGTCCACTGCACAGGCATGTGTACCACCCACCTGCCAGCTGATCATCATGTAGCTGCCAGGCATGTGCGGGGGGCACACAGGAGACACGCATGCATGAACAGAAACGTGCGATGTGCATGGGGGGTCATACTTGCATGTGCAGAAATGCACGGCCACATGGGAGGGTCACACTCACATGTGCAGAGACACGTGGTCACGCAAGGGGGTTGTATGCAAGTGCAAAGGGGGTGTGAGGGTCTCCGCGTGCATTGCCTTATGCATTGGCATGCAAGGATGGAAAGGTGCCTTATTATATGCCTTATTATATATCAATATAATCGATGACTTATTATAGGCATCTATCAATATAATATAAGCATCTATCAATATAATAAGATGCCTTATTATATATCAATCCAAGTTTTCAATAAAATTTACATGAGTGTCTTTTGAGCATGAGCAATGTCTACACTCTGCATCTATGAAGTATTTCTGCTTGGACAAAATCAAGGTTGGGCTAGCATGCCTGTCCTCATTACAGTGTCCAGCCCTCCCAGAATTAAGGATAGATTTGCCAAAAGGGAGGAATAAAATGTGATCATAATACATTTCAACCATTACCTCAGACTAGAAAGCATCGAGACTAATTTGCAAACTTGACCATACATGCAATTAAGGCTATAAAAGAGATATAGCACACATTTATTTTGATGTTAACATTCCTGACATCTTTCATCAATTTTCTGGAACTGTGTGTGCAAAACACAATAAACATTTGGGAAGGATTGAGTACAAAATCAATATTTGGGAAAGGTGCAGACAATATCTATATTTTAAAGCTGTTTTACATAGTTTACCAGGGAAAGTTGCAGAGAGAGAAAAAACAACATGACTACAGAATAAAAATTATACAAGGGATGTGCACTGTGTATAAAATTGGATACTCTGTGAAAGCAAAGACAAAACCCACACAAAAACTTTTAACTATTTACAAAAAAAATGTGGAATAACACAATCCACACAATCTTTTAATTGTGTTTCTTGTATCTGTTTTTTTTTTTCTTAATTGATTTCAGCAGGCAATACGATTACGATTGGAATTGACATACACAGGCTGTTTGTCAGCTCTAATGCACTTCAATTCTGAAAAATATACCATTAAATTCAGAAACATCATTCCAATCAAAATGTTCCCCAGAATTGTCAAGAATGTTCACAAAACTCACAAAACTCTGCTGAGAAGGGCTGCATTGTGCTGAATTAGAAGCTGCTACCCATTTCAGTGCATTTTAAGCCAGATTTTAAAATCAAAGAGATCTATTCTGTTAGGAATTTGTCTAAGATTGGCAGGAGAATCCTTTTTTGAAAATTTACCTTTCTGGCATATAGGAAAGGCTCTTATGCTGAATTGTCTCCAAGTATTTCACTTTCATTTTCCCACTGGACCTGTGCTTGGCCACCAAACTTTCCATTAATGCAGTAACTGCCCATCTCAATTGCCTGACTCTGGACAGCTTGGAGGGATTACACATGACAAAAAGAACAAAATACAGCCTTTGAACCCATAAAATCACACAAAAATCAACAAAAAAACAAAAATTCACAGCTGTGGAATCTACACTCAGCACAACTTTTACATCTAGAGGTAATCCTTGACTAACAATAGTTCTTTTACGAACGTTTGAAGATACAATGGCATTGAAAAAAGTGACTTATGACCATTTTTCACACTTATGACCACCGCAGCATCCCCATGGTCAGATTATCAAAATTCAACCACTTCCCAACTGACTCATATTTTAGTTGCAGCTTCCTGAGGTCATGTGTTTTCCTTTTGTGACATTCTGACAAACAAAGTGAATGAGGAAGCCAGATTCCCTTAAGAACTCTGATGCTAATTCAACTACTGCAGGGATTCACTGAACAACTCTGCAAAAATGGTTGTAAAATAGGGCAAAACTCACTTAACAAATGTCTCGCTTGGCAACAGAAATTTTGGTATGAATTTTGGTCGTAAGTCTCTAATACTCTCTAATAAACTCTCTAATAAACAATTTGGTTTCAGAAAAAAACTATCCTGTAATCTGCAACTCTTACACTGCAAAAACATATGGACTACACAACTCGATCAGGGCAAAGCAATAGACGCAATCTACATAGACTTCTGCAACTGGATAGAAGCATTCCTGTCAAACAGACAACAAATGGTCAAAATTGGGAGCGTCCTATCAAATTCTGTACCTGTCAACAGTGGTGTCCCGCAAGGCAGTGTTTTAGGACCAGCTCTCTTCATACTCTACATAAATGACCTCTGTGATCATATTTAGAGCAACTGCATTCTCTTCGCTGATGATGTAAAGCTATTCAATACCACAGACAATACTAGTACCCTCCCAAAAGACCTTGACTATGTATCAGAATGGTCAATCAAATGGCAACTTCAAATCTCAACAAATAAATGCTCTGTCTTACATATTGGCAGAAAAAATCAGAAAATAAAATACAAGCTAAATAGTCAAGACCTTGTTGAGGATCCAAATTTTGTCAAGGACCTTGGAGTACTCATCTCAAATGATCTAAGTGCTAGAGCCCACTGTAACTACATAGCCAAAAAGGCATTAAGAGTTAATTTAATTAGAGTTAATCTTATGTAGCTTCTTCTCTGGTAATATCACACTAACTAGAGCATACAAAACATTTGCTAGACCAACACTTGAATACAGCTCATCAGTCTGGAACCCATATCATGTATCTGACATTAACACAATTGAAAAAGTCCAGAATTATTTTACAAAAAGAGTTCTCTGCTCCTGTAGTCATTGCAGAATACCTTATGCCACCAGATTTGAAACTCTAGACCTAGAAAACCTAGAACTACGCCGCCTCCGGTCCGATCTAAATATAGTATATAAAATCATACATTGAAATTTCCTACCTGCAAATGAATACTTCAGCTTCAATCATAACAATACAAGAACACACAATAGATACAAACCCAAGATTAACTGCATCAAACTTGACTGCAGAAAATACGACTTCAGCAACAGGGTAGTCAATATCTGGAATACTTTACCTGACTCTGTGGCTTCTTCCTCAAACCCCAAAAACTTTAACCTTAGACTGTCTACTATTGACCTCACCCCCTTCCTAAGAGGCCTATAGGGGGCGTGCATAAGCACACCAATCGTGCCTACCGTCCCTGTCCCATTGTTTCTTTTTATTTTTCTTATATATATCCATTTCATGTATTCATAACTATATTTATTCTTATACCTGTATCTTGTAAGCGATTGACAAATCAAATAAATACTAAATAAATACTAAAAAAAAGTCAAGGACTATTTGGTAACACATCCAGATCCTGGGCTGGGTGGGGCACAGCGTGTCCTTAAGATCTTACAAAAACTTTTACAAAGGTTGGTGAAAATAAAGGTGGGAGCCCATCTAATCTGGGGAAGATATACATACATACATACATACATACATACATACATACATACATACATACATACACACACACATATATGGGGGTGTATGTGTGTGTGTGTGTGTGTTTTAAACTAGAATGTCCTCACACTTTGAGCTTGGAGGTGAGATGCAGAGCTGCTGATCCTTTGGGTCTCCAAAGGGGAAACCAAGTGCTCTGAGCACATCATTAGCATTTACTGTGGCATCCATGCCTGAAAATAGACTCAACGAATATCTGGGTCTTTGAAAAGCATCAAGGAAATACTTCAGATTAGGAGGAATTCTGAAAGTTAACTTTGCTTTCATCCAATTACACAAACACAGAAAGTATGTGATCGTATCTTGTGTTTTATTCAGAATATCTATGAGCCCTAAGCCATTCCTGAATCATGTTTAAAGCATGTTCAGTTCCCTAATAAAGAATATTAATATTCTTGGTGTATCTGATTTCCAACCTCCCTCCACTTTTCTTTCTGCTAAAGACTTCCTTTTTCCACCACATTCTCAGGATGCTTTTCAAATTTCTTTTGCATTTCTTCTGTTGTGTTTGTTTTTACAAGGTGCTGGAGGATGCTAACGCTGCCTGTTGTGGTTTTATCACCCATGGATTCATTTCTCTGCAGCCTGCTGACTGATTGCATTTCCTGAACTGAAAACGTCCCATAGAAGGAACTCCTATGGAATGTCTTCTCCTGGGATTTTATGGAAGTAGGTGTGGTCAGGAAGGCTGCAGATGACCTTGAAAGAGGTGAATGAATAATAGATCACTGGGTGCAGTGACACAGTAGTTAGAATGCATTACTGCAGGCTAAGTCTGCCCACAGTCAGCAGTTCAATCCTGATTGGCTCAAGGTTGACCCAGCCTTCGATCCAGGACTGTCTTACCACATGAGCTAGATGGGTACTTGCCCGTGGGCCACACGAGCATAAGGGGCCCATACTAATCAGTGTATGTTAACCCTTCAATTCACCTTGTATCATATACATATATTATACATATATTATGCAAATATATGTTTAGTTTTATCAACCATTTACATTTTTATTCTTGTGAGTAGTTGTTGTAGGGGCCTCAATACACTGCTTTGCCCAGGGCCTATAATGCGGTTAATGCTTCCATCCTTCTGAGGTCAGTAAAATGAGGACCCAGGAGACAATATGCTGACATTGTAAACCCCTCAGAGAGGACTGTAAAATGCTATGAAGTAGTATATAAGCAGGGGAGGAATTCTATCGGTTCGGCCCGGTTCTATAGAGCTGGTAGCTCCGAAGAGCAGCTGACACTGAACTGGTTCTCTCCAAAGATCTTTTTTTCTTTGGTTGGGCCCGCCCGCCTGCCCGGGCTCTAGGCTGTTCTTTATTCTTACCTTAGTTGCTTTGCACAGCACAGCTGAGTGCCATGCGACAGCAGGAGATGGTGATTGCTTGCAGGAGAAGTTGTTTTGCAAGTACTGCGCATGCGTGTGCATTGCGTGCACTCACCGAACCAGTTATTATGCCGGTAGGATCTCACCCCTGTATATAAGTCTAAGTGCTATTGCTATTGCTATGCCCATCATTCAGCTAGTTTGTTATGAACATAAATGCAGGAACCCCACACCACCACCAATGAAGTTTTCTTTCTGCTCATATGAAAACAGCTTGTTTTCAACTACCTGGTGTTAGACTATCTCAGCTATCACATCAGTTAGTAATTTGAAGGTTGTTGGTAAGCAGGTCATTACCCTAGAGTTGCCTGATCTGCCCCTTTTGCTGGATCATACATTGTCAGACAGGTTTCACTGGATTTTATTTGTAAGGTAAGAAACTTTTCTTCCAGCAGTCATGCTTCTGCTGGCCCTGGTTGCTCAGTCAACCGTCCTAAGTCCTTAGACCATTTATATTATTATTATGGTTTGCATAGTCAACCATATGTTCAGGCTATATTTGACATTTTTCTCCACTTACCAAGCCCTCCCCAAGAATCTGGGATAGAAAGATATCATTCGTAGATGGTATTCAAGGTATCGGTCTCAGGATGTAAGCTGTTCCAAGTAAAACTGCCTTTTGCAATTGACTGATGGTGCTTTTGTCAATGCCAATGGTTTTGAAGTGGTGTTCCAGATGTTTTGGTTGTCACCCAAGGCATCTATTATTATTGGTACTATCTTGCTTTCTTTTACCGCAGTTCTATTTCTATTTTTGCAGGTCTTTATATTTTGTGATTTCTTCCAGTTCTTCCTCTTCTCTTCTGCTGACTTCAGATTTTGTAATGTCCACTGTCCAGACTTCTTATCAACAGTTAATAAATCTGGGATGTTGTGGTGCAGATGCTTGTCTGTTTGAATTTTGAAGTCCAAGAGAAGGAGCATGTAAAAATTTATTTTTATGTGAACAGGATGACTACTTGGCTAACGCTCTGTAGAAGCTGCAATTCCATGTTTCTTTGCATTGATATTGAAGAGGGTGCCTATTTTATACTTTGACACACTTTAACAACTCCCTCCCATTTGGGTGGGTTGGTGACAGGTGATAGAATGAGAGGGGGAGAGAGAAAAGGGGGGAGAATATATAAATTGTTTTCTTTTGATTTAGTTTATTTTATATGGCTGTCCAAATTGAATGAGGTCACTTTGGGCAATCTACAACAAATCAAAGGTACAAAAACAAAATAAACAATTCTAGCTACATTTGTAGCTGCTGCTGTTACTCTTAGGAAGTTGAGGATGTTCTAAACAGAGCTTTGCTGATAAACTTGAATGAAGAAACCTCCACGGTGCAGACAGACTGGCCAATCACAGAAAAACTCCATTTCCTATAAAGTCAAGGGATGGTTTAATTTTCAGGTTTGGATATTTGGAACACCTCACCACACCCATAGTATGGAATTATTTTGGAAAAATACTCCCACATGTCATTAGACATCCCAATGTCTATAATGAGCTAAAATAATAATGGCATATTTCATCTGTGTTTCTTCCAAGGAATAGAAAAAAAATCCCCCAATTACTTGCTCCAGTGAATCACAACTGAGAACAGGGAAGAGAATTATTATATGTTCTCAATTCCAGATAAACCAACCAACTTCCTTCCTTGGTCATGTCTAGTCCTGTGGTTTTTCAAGTCCCACATTCTGGCCTCATTTAAGAAAGTATTTTATTCATGGAGATTTCCATCCATTTGAACAAATTTCTTCAATGGCCAATGTCTGACCAAAGCTTGGGAATATATTATTTGTAAGGAAAAATAACTTAATCTTTATATGCCAAACCCTCTGTGCAATGAATTACTTCCTATTCAAAGTGATTTTTGTCAGCAAATCTTAGTGGAAAAATGTACAGTGCTGATTTTAAGGAAACTAAAGTATATTTTGCTTACACTGGAAAAAAAAGAATATTTTCCACAACTTTCCTAAATTCTGTTGTGTAGACCTGATATAAACTTCTATGGAAAGCCTCAACTCTTACATAAATTTGTATTTACAAATTTCAGTTTTCTATTTATAGTATATATTAACCCACTAATACTGTTTTTCCTCTCTAGAAAAAAAAGGGAATTATATGATTTAATTTGATTTATATGGCTGCCCAACAGAGACAGAGAATTCAACCACCTTTAGAAACATAAACGTAATAAACTTGCCGAATAACAACCAATAATCTTTTAACTCCATGAAGACTGGATGCAGCTTACATTAAGGAATTGCCAGTAGCTGGCAATTAAATGAAACCTCAGTGTTCATATCCAATGCACATAGGAGGATATAGTATACATTTGGATAACAAATAAAAAAATAAACTTTTCTACACATAGCACTTTGTTAAAACCTGGAATTTAGAATTAACAAACATCATGGTCAACATCACTTTCAAGGGTTTTTAAATGTGGCTTAGAAAATTAATATTTCTGGTTGATCCTTAATGGAAATCAGATGGTGGATGAAATATAGCTATGTTCTATCCAATCCAGATCTCGTGCATTTCATCACATTGACTTCTTTATAGAAACTTCCCCAACCTGCTGTCCTTCAGGAGTATTGGTGCTGTAGCCCCTAGAATTTCTAGCTACTATGGCAAAGCCAGACCCTGCTTGTTTACAGAATAGCATTTATATATACAGAGGCTTTATAGAGCATGAGCCTGTAAGTAGCTGGTCTTCCAAGGTAGAGTTATATAGAGAGAGTTGTAAAAACTGAAACTGAAAGGTCACCAAGGATTGACTGAGTATAAACAGGTTCTCCTTGTTCAGAAATGGTTGTAATTAGTGCACAAGATAGAAATGGGGACAGGCCTTCCCAAGCACAACTTCCACCTGTTTTGCCTACTTCAGAGTAGAGTGTAGAATTATGAAAAGATTAGAACTGGAAGAATGCATTCAGACATCATCAGGAATACCTGCTGAGCAGTTTTAGAAACAGGCCATGGATGGTATATCACCGGATTGCTAGACCTCTTTTCTCATGCGAGGCTTTAACTGTCATGATCAACTTTCAACAGAGATGAGGTGCACATAGTTTGTTGTGTTTATTCCAGTCTTCTTCTCTGTCCTCTTTGGATTGTTTACCTTCAGAATCCCTTTGAGTAGACAGAGGGGAACAAGCATTTTCAACATGAAGTGTAATCAATGATATTGCCTAGTTTGAGCTGCCTCTGAAGGGCAAGGAAATGAAAGTCCTTATCAACCTTGCAATCGGTAGTTGGGAAATTAAAAAACACATACCTTTTGCTATATATGGGAAGCATCAGATAAAACACAAGTGAGATCTATTTTTTTTAATACTTTGAAAATTTCAGTTTGACACCCTCAACTGTTCCAGGTACGTGGGACAATGATGTACAGTACAAGTACTGTTTGCAAGATGCATAGTTTGGCAACAAAATGATGTAAAGTATTATTCATGTGCAAAATAATATTGAATCTACAACCAGCTGAGCTGACTAATAACAGAGGTCAATTCGGACATATAGAGGTTGGGTGTTCTCTTCCTATTCCAGCCCCCCAATTTTGATTTTCTGGCTTGAAAATAATTGAAAACAAAACTAAACATCAATCGATGCACTAAGGAGTGAACATTTAGCTTTAGATGGATCCCCTGGAGAGTAAGTAGCCCTGATAAATCCTTTAAATTTATAGAGTCATTGTTTTGAGATGGACTGCTAGCTAAATAAATAACTGGCTCATTTTACAAGAAAAGATACTCCTGGTGATATTTACATAATTTGGAAGCAGGACATGTTTAATGTTCAACAGACTGAAATCCAGATGCAGCATCATAATCAGGATGTGTGCATATTTAAAAATTGCATCTATCCCCAATAATAACAACTATTGACATTAACAAAATCACCTTTGGTCAATTGCAAAAGGCAGCTTTGTTTGGAACAACTTATATCTTGTCACAATACCTTCAAACAACAACATCTGTCTAGATCTGGTCCTTGGGAAGGACACATTGGCTACATAAAAATACCAAATCCAGGCTAAATATCTGGCTGTATGACAAACCATAATAATAAATTACATATTCTTCCATCATTCTTGTGTGTCTATTAAATCAATGAATCACTAGACACAGAGAATGGAATGAAAATCCTGTATCATGGCTTTCAGTTGTAACTCAATATCTTGGCTGTGTCATTCTTGCTTCACTCCACTATATGACATGCACAAAAGCCTGTCTTTATGTGCTCATGCTTTTCATTATGTTAATGACTATAAATACATAAGTATGCTATAAATATAATGATGATGCTTTCTATGTAAGTAATTGCTTTCAGTGAACTATTCTAAGAAATAAAGGTGATTTTTCTCTCTGTTTCAAAGTTCACAAAAATTAGATAACCTGAATAAATGCAATACTCTGGCCTTTTATGGTACCATCTATTGCTTTCTCTTGTGGTTTGTAGCCAAAATAGTTAACTAAATCAACAATATAAAATTAATAATGAGGATCCTGTTCCAGATGTAGTTATAATGTACAAAGTGATCTCATTGCCAAATAATAAAATATGCCCACAACTTTAATTTGATTAGTAATAATTTCAGGCTCTCAGTGGTATTTTTACAAGGAACTGAAATGGAAATATTAAGACAAGGACGTCCAACTCTTTATACTTGGTGGTAATATAGGATCTTAGACTTCTGCAATTAACCTCAATATTTTGGCAGAATGAGGGAGTGGCATTTGACTCAAAGGGAGAATGTCTGCTACTTTCAAAATATTGTTCTGTCTCAGGAAACTTTCACATGCAATAAAAAAAATCAGTACTTCAGAAGATGGCAATTTCCTTGCACAAAGTGGAGTGTAATGGAAACAATCAATAAATAGCAATGACCATCACCCTAGCAGTGGTTACATAACAACATAGAACTTCTCTTATCTTAATCCTAGGAAGCTCTGATGCTAAGGTTGGAAACAATTTGTCAATGCTTATCATGTAATAGATGAAACAACTTTTCATTGCTATCATTGCCAAACTAGAATAAGGTAGCTAAAGAGAATCTTCTTCCAGACATTCTAGTGAGATGCCAGCTATAAGAATCTCATTAATCATAGCAGAAAAGTATCACCAGAGGGATTACAAAGTCAGAGCTCAAGGTCTGCAGGTTGATGGTCCAACATTGACTTACTGTATCAATGTTGACTTGATCCAGAAGGTGGTTCAAGATTCTGTTCTTGGCCTTTCCAAAGCTGAGAAAAGCCTGTTCCTCAAATTCTGGGCAAAGAGAGCGAACTAGAAAAATCAGTGGTTCTATATTTCACATATTGAAGGACTTTACTTTAGTAATGGTATTTATTCGGGCTGTGCATGCTTCAGAAATTATTGTAAAGAAGTTCTTCAAGCTTTGTAGGAACAAGCAACTCTTGGTGATTTATTAAAGCAGCCCAATATTTTTTTCTGGTTTCTACAGGAGCCTGGGGATTTTTAAAAAATGATAGTTTCAGGAGGCCAATCATTTAAGCAAATACATTTTATTTGTATTTGCAGATTAATTTCTGCAGGGTTTGAAATGATCCTTATTTCATCCATAATAAGATTAACTGATCCGTATATGCCATTCTTATACAAAGAAATACAGAGAAAATACAAGAACAAAGACATGTCAAGATGAGCAACCAAAGAGAGAAGGAGAAGGAGGAATGAAAAATAACTGGAAAATAAACTGCAAGATACCCTAATTCAGAGGTGGGATTCAGCAGGTTCTGACCAGTTCTGGAGAACTGGTAGTGGAAATTTTGAGTAGTTTGGAGAACTGGCAAATATCACCACTGACTGGCCCTGCCCCCATCTATTCTCTGCCTTCCAAACCCCATCTGATGGGCTGGGTCTTCTTTTGTTGCCCTGCACAGGGGAACGGAGCTGGAAATCAGATTTGTGGTGTTGGGAGGGAATGCCTACAAAACCGGTAGTAAAATTTTTTGAATCCCATCAGTGCCCTAGTTGTATTTTCCAAAAAGAGTTATAAATCAACATGCTGCCAATCTCTGCTTCTCAAAAATCCCTATTAAGCAGCAATACCTGTAGATCTCTTGCCTATTGTCTTATTCTCAACAGTATCTGACTTTGAAAGTTGCATACAGATTACCTTTACATAGATTTAAATGCTGCTTTTTATGCATTATAATCCCAGGAATTAGATTGTATACACTAAGATTTGATGCTCTAGTAATCTTCCTGCACGATATGTATTAAAATTGGACAGCAATAGCTTGACTGTATTTTTCATTTACCCCGTGCACACTTTGAAAAGCTCCAAAAAAAATGTGTCAGGTTTGTGTCAATGCACTTCTGCTATTAGCCATCCCTTATTTCTTCCTGACTTTGAGCAAAAGTGATGTTCTTTTGAGGAGCTGACACACTAGCTAAACTCTCAAATCAGTCATGACTCATGTTGTGTAGAACCCTGAAAAAGGACTGTCCTCTTTAACCAATGGGAGATGCTGAAGTCACATGAGGTCTCAAGTGCTTCCACATAATTTTCTGTTTGATATTGCATAAACTGGCTGTTGCTTAGGCAAAATAAATACCGTATATACTCGAGTATAAGTCGAGTTTTTCAGCCCATTTTTTGTGCTGAAAAAACCGCCCTCGACTTATACTCGAGTCAGATTCCCCTCTGAAAAAAAAATGGTGTGGAGCTCCGAAGCTGGGCAGCCGCTTCCCTGCTTCCGTGTTTCCTTTGCAACTTTTAAGCATGGGAGGGGGAGGCTTTTCTGAGCTTTAGGCTGAGAAAGCAACGCAAGTGGAGGTCGCTCCACTCAGTTTCATTTCCTCAGCTCCAGCTGCTTTCAGTCCACTCGGGAGGAGGGGGAGGGGGAGGAGGAGGGGGAGGCTTTTCTGAGCTTTAGGCTGAAAAAGCAACGCAAGTGGAGGTCGCTCCACTCAGTTTCATTTCCTCAGCTCCAGCTGCTTTCAGTCCACTCGGGAGGAGGGGGAGGAGGGGGGGGAGAGAGAGAGAGAGATATCATAAGAACGGCTCTTGGTTTTTTCTTGCAAGGGAGAGAGTGACTCCTGCCTACCACTGTCATCATCATCATCATCTTTTGCGTTAGTGAATCAATCAAACCTTTCATGATAGTGAGATCGTTTCCCAAATTTCCCTTAAATCAAGGAAGAAATCAGAAACAAACCTTTGGGCTGAGAATAAGCTTGTTCCTATGATGCCATTTTTGTTCACTTCAGTGTGAAAAGTGTGAAAAAACACACTTCTTTTTCTTCATCTTCTTGTTCCCTATTTACTGGTCTCTTTCAAAGAGGAAATTGTGAACATCAAACTTATTCTCAAGTGTCCTAGTGAAAGTTTTTATTGGCATCTATTTTTATTTTTGAAATTTACCAGTAGCTGCTGCATTTCCCACCCTCGACTTATACTCGAGTCAATAAGTTTTCCCAGTTTTTTGTGGTAAAATTGGGCGCCTCAACTTATATTAGGGTCGACTTATACTCGAGTATATACGGTAAATAAATTTGACCTTAGAATTTATAATCTCCCAAAACTGGGAGAAGATACTGTGGGATACTATCATTGACCTCAAGGTGGTCTTCTCTGAAAAATTATTTGCACAGACAATTTTATTGAACTAAAAAAATATTAGATTGAAGACTATTTCCCATTAATTAAACAGAATCCAAGCTCTTGACCATAATCTCATCAAAGTGGAGAAAGTTGGGCTCATGATAGCATTCTCTGAATCCCATGAATTTATCATTATAATGGGAATAGCTGTTCATTTGGGATGTATGCTTCTTGCAAGGCACAGATTTTGTTTTCTGCATCAGCTAAAAAGATGATGCTGGTGATTAGATGCAGAGATCAGATCAAGTGCAAGACTGACAATTAACATGGGTGCAACTATGTTGACAACCATATATTGACACCAATATTTAATGGTTTGCCACTGCCTTCAAGTATTGTTGACTCTCAACCATAGCCTTTATAGCCTCCAGTTCTGGTATATAGGTAGTCTTTAACATGACCATAATTGACCCTGGAATTGCAGTCATAAGTTACTGTGGTCATAAGTTGAAGCATTATGTGACCATATAGATATAGATATAGATATAGATATAGATATAGATATAGATATAGATATAGATATAGATATAGATATAGATATAGATATAGATATAGATATAGATATAGATATAGATATATGGATGGATGGATGGATGGTATTCAGCTTTGTTCGGGTATTTTCCCATGTCATTATAGTTGTGCTTTTAAAGTTGTAGCAACATTTCAGCAGAATCTTATCTGCCATCATCAGGCTTCTGTATTGTGTTCATCTGTGAGTCAGACTTTCACAGCCATTTCAGTTTTAAATTTGGGGCTAGCCTACTGCTGTGCCAGAATGGTTTTTGCTTCATCCTGATTGGTTGGGAGTCTTGGTCTGTGTTTATTGGTCTTGGAGTTTGCTGTGTTCTGCTTGATTGGTGTTTCTAATATCTTCTGTCTGTTTTGTATTTTTGTTTTGTTTTGTTTTGATTGGCTGGCAATGTTGTGTTCCTGTATTGGAGGCTTTTAGTGCAGCTTGGCTCCGAGTAAATGGACGGCTATCATTTGTTAGGAAGCTAGGTTTCATCTGGGTGCCTGGTTGGGGTGTGTTTGAGTTGGAGGTATCGGGGGGATCTGTTTGCGCCCAGGTGTTTACCTGGCTTGTGGTGTGGAGATTTTTTTGTTTGTGAGTGCAGGCTTCCAAATAATTGACAGTCTGGTGGAATCATATTTTCTATTCATGCTTTCAGGTCTTTTTTTAAATTTCTATGGCTTTTCTGATAATTCTGTAGCTGGGATTTTCTATAGTGGCTAGGGTTTTGCGGCCATTAAAGTCAATGCTATGATCTGTTGCTTTCATGCGTTGGACTAGTGAGGAAGTGTGTTCCAGCTTTTTTACTGCATTTTTGTGTTCATCCAGGCAGGTACTTATTCTTCTATTGATCTGTCCAATGTATGTGGAAGGGCGTGATGTGCAGGGGACTTCATATATGCCTTGGTTTTCCAGGTCAATTTTATCTTTGGGGTTTCTTAGGATGGCTGCTATTTTTCTGTCTGTTTTGAAGGCAGTCTTGATGTGATGCCTGTGTAGTATCTTACTGATTTTGTCTGTAGTACCTCTTATGTAGAGCAAGACAGTTGTTCCATAGGTCTGTTCATCTTCTAGGTCTCCATTATGTCCCAGTGTGTTTTTGTGGATCAAGCCAGTGATTTTGCTTTTGTGGAAGCCGTTGGCTGTCAGTACTTTAGTCAATCTTTATGTGTGTCTTGTCTGCCAGGCGTTTGGTTCTGGCAATTAGTGTTTTGGCCACGGAGTTTATCTGTGCTGGGTGGTGGTGGGATTGGGCATTGAGGTAGCAGTTGGTGTGTGTTTTCTTCTGGTATATGGTGTGTCCCAGTGTGCCATCTGTTTTTTTGTAGATTAGTACATCTAGGAATGGTTTGTTTGTTTCCATTTCCATGGTGAATTTGATTTTGGGGTGTGTACTGTTTAGGTGTGTTAAGAAATTGTCTAGGTTTTCTTTTCCATGGGGCCAAATCATAAAAGTGTCATCGATGTATCTTAACCATAGTTTGGGTTTGTGGGTGGCATGGCTCTGGATTCGAATTCTTCCATGAATAGGTTTGCAATGATGGGTGACAGTGGTGATCCCATAGGGGCTCCTTCAATTTGCTTGTATCTTTGTTCTTTGCATGTGAAATATGTGTTGGTTAAGCAGTGTTCTGCTAGTTCCATGAGGTGTTTAGCTAGTTGGTATTTATTTTTGATGATTTCAAGAGTTTCTTTTATCGGGACTTGAGTGAATAGTGAAACCACGTCAAAACTTACAAGCACATCTTCTTGCTCCATGTGTAGATCTTTGATCATTTCCAAGAGGTGGTATGAGTTTTGTACAAGTAAACCTGCTGCTTCAGCATGGGGCTGTAGCTGCTTTGCTAAGTGTTTAGCTAGGTTTTGTAGTGGTGCTCCTCTGGAGCTGACTATGGGTCTGAGAGGAATGCCTTCTTTGTGTATTTTTGGGAGGCCATATAGTTTCGGGCATCTGGAAGATTTTTCTCTTGGGATGATCATCTGTGGATCTCTTTGCTCATGTGGCTGGTTATAATTTTCTTCTTGGTTATTTTTTCCAGATATGTGGTTGGGTCCATGTTTATGGGTTTGTATGTGGAGTCTTGGAGTAGGTCTGTCAATTTTGTTTCATAGTCTTTTCTATCCATTACTACTGAGGCAT
Organism: Hydrophis major; assembly: GCA_033807585.1. NCBI lineage: Eukaryota > Metazoa > Chordata > Lepidosauria > Squamata > Elapidae > Hydrophis > Hydrophis major. The sequence goes on from CM066329.1 coordinate 192,596,495, forward strand.
TACATTTATCTGCTGGAAGTATGATTATGCTGCTGTCGTTCCTTAGGGCTTGCAGGGCTTTTAGTTCCTCTTTGTGCAAGTTGCTTTTGGGTGGTTTGCTTGTGCATAGGATGTTCGTAACTTGGTAACTAGTAACTAGTAAACATTGCTACAACTTTAAAAGCACAACTATAATGATGTGGGAAAATACCAGAACAGAGCTGAATACCATACATGTAAGTACCCACGAAAACTTAAGAAAGCAAACATATATATATGTGTGTGTGTGTGTCTATATATATATATTTATATATATATATATATATATAGACACACACACACACACACACACACACACACCGAGTGTTACAACTTTAAAAGCACAACTATAATGACATGGGAAAATACCCGAACAAGGCTGAATACCACACACACACACACACACACACATATATATATATATATATATATTCTGAGGTTTTCGCGGGTATTTGTATGTGGATCTTTGCTTATTCGGGTTTTCTCCCGCATAAAATTGGAAGTGTCTAGGCAATGTTTCGATGAAGTCTCATTCATCATCTTCAGCTTTGTGTCTTCGGCTTTGTGCTTCTTGGAATAATGTGAGCTTGCAGCTGCTTCTTCCTTTTAACTGCTAGTGGGGGGTGTGACTTGATTGGGTGGGGGCTTGGTTGTGTTCTGATTGGCCGGGGGTATGTTCTCATTGGTTGGGGGGTTGGCTGTGTTCTGATTGGCTGGGGGTGTGTTCTGTTCAAGTGGGGGCTTGGTTGTGCTCAGGTTAGTCTTAGTTGCTGGGGGATTTGAGCTGGTGAACTGTGATCCTGTTGTTTGGCTTCGTGTTCGTGGCCATGCCACATCTTCATGGTGGGTATCCGTTCACTTCATGTATGGATTGGAGGGGTTTGAAGTGGGTAGTGATGACCAGAAGCCATACCGCAGATTGGACTAGTGAGGACAGACCTATAGAAGAATAAGTACCTGCCTAGATGAACACAAAAATGCAGTCAAAAAGCTGGAACACACTTCCTCACTAATCCAACACATGAAAGCCACAGCTCATAGCATCAACTTCAATGGCACCAAAACCCTAGCCACTATAGAAAACCCCAGCCACAGAATTATCAGAGAAGCCATAGAGTTTTAAAAAAGACCTGAAAGCATGAATAGAAAATATGATTCCACCAGACTGTCAATTATTTGGAAGCCTGCACTCACAAATTAAAACATCTCCACACCACAAGCCAGGTAAACACCTGGGCACAAACAGATCCCCCTTAAACCTCCAGTTCAAACACACCCCAACCAGGCACCCAGATGAAATCTAGCTTCCTAATAAATGATAGCCATCGATTTTCTTGGAGCCAAGCTGCACTAAAAGCCTCCAATATAGGAACACAATGTTGCCAGCCAATCAAGACAAAAAAAGCCACAAAACAGACAGAAGATATTAGGAACACCAATCAAGCAGAACACAGCAAATTCCAAGACCAATAAACACAGACCAAGACTCCCAACCAATCAGGATGAAGCAAAAACCATTCTGGCACGGCAGTAGGCTAGCCCCAAATTTAAAACTGAAATGGCTGTGAAAGTCTGACTCACAGACAAACACAATACAGAAGCCTGATGATGGCAGATAAGATTTTGCTGAAATGTTGCTACAATTTTAAAAGCACAACTATAATGACAGATGAGTTGGGAGTTAGGCCCCTCCCTCAAGAGGATAAAAGCCAGGTTTGAAAAAGCGTTCTTTGCAGAAAGCAAAGAAGCTCTTAAACTCAACTGGTGGACAGCTTAGTTCGTGTTTGGAGAATTTTGTAAATTAGTTCTTATCTCTGGGTTTTTGGCAGCCTTGACAAACAACTTGGCAAAGTTCTTTCTTGTCAGGGAGCTAATTAGTGGAAAGCAGCCTTCAGAACAGAATTTGTTATTAAACTTTAAAACATGGGGGCTGCTGCCTTTATCTGTGTTTGCTCTTTGGGAACCCCGGTTAAGTCAGAACACCTGGAGGGCTGAGAATTTCCATAGACATCCCAAATCACAGTCATATGTTTGGGGGAAATTACAAACAGTCATAAAAATGAGCCAGCTGCCAAGTGTCCAAAATGCAATCAATTCACTGCAGGTGAGGAGGTCATAAAATGGGTTGTAATTTATTATTATTTTTAGATCCATTGTATGTTCAAATGGTGGTTAAATGACTGATCATAAATCAAGGACTATCTATAATTTTGAAAGCCTCCTACCCAAGGATTAATCAGGCCTGACTCTGCTTAGCTTCCAAGCAGGGTTGGGATTCAAATTTTTAACAACTGGTTCTGTGGGCGTGGCATAGGTGGTGGGCATGGCTTGGTGGTCGTAAGTGTGAAAAATGGTCATAAGTCACTTTTTTCAGTGCCACTGTAACTTTGAATGGTCACTCCACACAAGCAAAGTACCAGCAAAGGAGGGGAAAAAAACTCCAGCGATGTTCCTGAGACAGGAAGTCTAGTCCTGCCAAGAATGTAATAAGAGTTAACGGAGAGGCAGTTTCTGTAAGCAACACCAGAATGTTTCCTTCCTGCCTTCCTTACAGGATTAGGCCAGAAATTTCTTCTAACAACTGGTTCTCCGAATTGCTTAGAATGTTAACGAGTTCTATCGAATAGGTGCGAATTGGTAGAATCCCACCCCAGTTTCCAAGGTCAGAAAGTCAGTTGCCCTCTGTTGCTAAAAAATAACAAAACAGGTATTTTAAAATGTTAAAAAAAGAAATATTTATTGAGGTCAGAGGTCAGATTCCACCAGTATAACAACCAATTCCATGATTGTGCACTCCACATTTTAAAAAGCTCTAACACTTACCTTCTACTGTGAAAAAAACAGCTGAGGCATGGCAAATCGCTCTGCCACACAAATCAGCTATGCTCTAACAAAAGGAAATAAAATACAGGAAAGAGCAGAGACGGGCAGGCAGGTCCACATGCTCATCGCACTGAACCGATTTGCTACCAGCTGATCTTCAGAGCAAAGGGTACGCCCGAACCAGTCCAAACCAGTAGAATCCCACCCCCGATTAAAGGTATATAGCCATCCTCTCATGTATACTGTATAGTTTTGATAAAATTGGTGAAACTTTTAATCCATTTTCATTTAGAAACTCCATTTTCATTTAGAAACTCTAAGGCACTGTAAATATATAAGAAAAATCAGTAAATTGTGGGGACTGGGTTAATTTTCCATCCAGAAATGTATATGATAATTTACTGTGCATCGTGTGGAAAAAAAAACTTTCAGACAGATACAGAGGCTAGCTAGTACTTAGTCACTTCTAGTATTCTGAAGAAAAAATTAATAAACTCTAAACACAAATAATAAACAGACAGACAGACCCAATGCAGTCACCTTTCTGAAAAGCTGTGAAATCTTGTTATTTCAAAATTATGGTATACAATATTATTTAATAAAACATAAGATGCAGTCATCAGCCTTCCTTAAGAATTTTGGGGAAGGAAATGGAAGGGCTGATAAACATTTCTACAGATATCAAAGTTGCCACTACCGACAGCAATAAGGTGAACCATTGTGAAATATCTTTGAAGATTTGCTGTTAGATATAAGGAATTCTGTCTTCAATTGATTTGGCCCAGTTCCCAAGAAACCAATATAAGCTTATTATTATAAGATATTTAACTCATTTGTTCACTCCCTGAAATTGCTATAATAACATAATGGCTGGGGAATTTCTGGACTTGAAGGCCACACATCTTAAGTTTAAGAAGCACTTGTCTGGACTCTTCTCCATTTGATCCCTGAGCTGGTTGAACTTCCTGTAAATCATAGAATGAAACCAATCAGCCCCTGATTCCAAAATCTCAATCCTATCGCCCACCCCCATTACATACCCTCCAACACTACTTTCCTGAACTGCTGTATTGTTGAAGGACCTCCCTTCCTTTTATTTAGAATTTGGCCATATTTCACTGATACTTTTGGTTCTCAACACAGAGTCATCATGAAGTCTGGCCTTTGGTACTTGGAATCTACCCTAAGGCAAAGAAATAAAAGGGCTGCTAATCTTTAGAAAGTGCACACATCCATGTGTTTTAATATAGTAAAACCTGTCCATGTTTCTTTTCATATTGCAAAATTGAAGATTCCATAGCCTGTGATACAACAGTTCAGACTTTTTGGCAGGAGAGCCTAGTTTCCATTTCTCTTGGGATAGGATTTAGGGTGTGGAAAGTTTCTGCTTCCTTGGAAACTCTTCTAAAAAGCAAGTTTTCACTCCATTGAGTGTTTAAGTGTTTAAGAGGTGACTGAAATGCTGAAGGTGGGCTGGCTCTTTTAATATCACTGGCAGAGCTCGCAAGTTTCTCACTATGCAAGCTGGGAACAGAAGTAGCCACATTATTACAAATGTAGTTTTTCTGGACTTTACTTATCTTCCAGGTTATTCTTTTTTTGTTGTTGCTATTGTTGTTGGATGTAAAAAAAACCCCACCAGTTTTTTATTTATTGTTTCACAGAAAATATTATTCTGGTGATTTTGTCCATGCAGCTGCCTTTCTTCTTTCGACAGTGATTGTCCAGTTACTTGTTCCATTCCGGTGAAGAAGGTTTCTTTCTTTCTCAGAAAGAGATTGGCATGCCAAGGAAACATGTCTGAGACTTGGTGCCAGGAGCTGTGCTGTCTGAAAGTGTGTTTCCATCAGGATTGGCCCCGAAAGAATTGGCCTGTTACACACAATCTATGTCTAATCTCAAGAACAGGTTGATTGCAGGGCATTACACAAACTAAAGCGATGAAGGCATTTTCAGAAGATAGCAGTTCTGACAATGTCACCTAAGGCCCATCCAGGCTTTCTGTAATAAGAAGAGACCATATATTACTATCCATAAAATTGAGTTTAAAAAATCTGGCTGTAGGACCTTTAAAGAGAGAGGGATCATGAAAACACTATTTTGTTCTAAAGAAAAAGTTCAAAACCCAATTTGCTTTATGCAGCAGTCATCTCTCGGCTTAAGACTAACTATTACAGACTGTGTTCCAAGAAAAATATCAAAAAACAAGGCTCCCAATCCGAGAAAATCTTTATTACATTTTAGTGAAATCTGTTGGATTGAAATTATGTACAGCGACAGAAGAGAGAGTTTGTAGCTCAGCGTTGAAATGAGGGGTCCTTGGCACTTTCTCAGCATGGTTGTTTTCTTGCAAACATTTTAATACCCAATTAGGTAACATCTCCTAGCAGTGATGAGGTTAGTTAGTTTGGGTAATGAAACGCCTGCAAGAAAACAACCAAGCTGAGAAAGCACCAAGGACCCCTCGGTAACGTATTTCTAATCAGATGGATTTAAAATATTATTATCTTGTCACTCATTTATTGCAAACCAGATTCCAAAAGTTTTTTTTTTTTTAAAAGAAATCTGGTGCAGCAGAAATAAACCTGGCTTTCTATGTAAGCTGGATGTTTGTTTATCTGCTACTTCCCGGTCTATAGATGCATGCCTTCTTACCCTTGGGTAACCTTTCTTATGCAACAGATGACAAACTAACACTGAGAAGGTTAAAGAAATAACTCTTTTCCAAATGGAAATGTTTCAGATTCTTTAGCAAAACCGTAAGAAACTCATCTTAAATTTAATCTGATTTTCCTAACAGATTTTAAGTGATGATTCAGGTTTTCCTGATCAAGTGAAATAAACTAGTCCACAATATTTAGGTATCCTCCTTTTAAACTGAAGCACTGTTTACTTTGCTCTCTTGTTCAATTATGAATATTAATGGCTGCATTTGAGGAGAAAAAGACATGATTCTTATATTAATAATTTACACAAAGGCACATATATGTAGCATATATCAACAGAAAGAAGGGAGTTTAACAAATTTAACAGATCAACAGTGTTGGAAGGGACCTTGTAGGTCATCTAGTCCAACCCCCACCCAAGCAGGAGACCGTACAACATCTCTGACAGATGGCAGTCCAGTCTCTTCTTGAAAGTTTCCAGTGATGAAGCTCCCACAACTTCCGAGGGCAAGCTGTTCCATGGGTTGATTGCTCTCGCTGTCAGAAAATTTGAACAAGTTGAATCTCTCCTTGTTCAGTTTCCATCCATTATTCCTTGTCTGGCCTTTGGATGCTTTGGAAAAGAGCTTGACCCCCTCTGCTCTGTGGCAGCCTCTCAAATATTGGAAGACTGGTATCATGTCTCCCCTGGTCCTTCTCCTCACTAGACTAGACATGCCAAGTACTTGCAACCATTCACTGTATGTTTTAGCCTCCAGTCCCCTAATCATTCTGGTTGCTCTTCTCTGAACTCTTTCTAGAATCTCAGTGTCTTATTTATAGTGCGGGGTGCTTGGCTTTTTTTAAAAAAAAATACCTTACCATCTCTTAAAATGCATTTTTCTTCCATTAATTTGAAAAAACATAGAGATACTTGGATCCAAATATTGTATTTTAGCCTTTAAATTTATACCCATCACTCCATAAAATAGGTTGGATGTATAATTGTTTTGCCCAGACAAGTTTGGCCATTGGGTAGTTTAAATAAATAGATGCAAACATACATACATACACACACACACATACACACATTCACACATTAATTAATTATCCCAACTGCAAGGAATTTGTGCATAACAGTAGGCTCTTTATTAAACTAGCTTGAATATAGTACATATATAGGTAGTCCTCGACTTACAACAGTTCATTTAGTGACTGTTTAAAGTTACAACTGCACTGAAAAAATGTAACATGGCTTTTTTCACACTTACAACCATTATAGCATCCCCACAGTTATGTAATCAAAATTGAGATGCTTCGCAAGTGGTTCATTGTTTATGACGGCTGCAGTGTCCCAGGGTCATGTGATCAGCTTTTGTAAACTTCTGACAGGCAAACTTCTGACAGGGGAAGCCAGATTCACTTAACTATCATGTTACTAACTTAACAACTACAGAGACTCACTTAACAACTGCGGAAGAAAGGTCATAAAATAGACAAAATTCAATTAACAAAATAAATTTTGGGTTGAATTGTAGCCCTAAGGCTTACCTGTAATGCGTGGAAGGGTGATTTATTGAAACCCATTTTATTTTATCTCATTTTAGCAAATAATTTCCCAAACGTCTTTCAAAGACAGCATCCCTTACAGTGTATCAATAGAATCGTACCATGATTTCCTTTTTCATTGAAAAAGCAGCTGAAAATTCAATGCAAGGCTCAGAGATCTGAGTTTTGAACTTCTCGCTATATAACCTAAATGCTAAAAGAAAAAAAGAAAAATGGAAGTGACTTGCAGTTCAGTTAAGATAGACAATTAGGGATCTTGAAGCGAAGCCCTTGATTAAGAGAAAATTAGTTTTATGTTCCTAGGGCTTCAGGTTAATGAACTAATTAATCCAATTGATTGCAGGAGGACCTAATTGCAACTAGAATGGAGACAATGTCTGTAGGCTCTTTTTTTTTTCTAATATAATAAGCCCTTACACCCAAACATCTCAATCCAACTAATTGTTAACGCATCACTTTTCCAGATAATTATTAACAGTCAGGAACACAATTTTACTTTAGCGATCTGCCACAAGGCCTTCACATAGATTAATATCGCCTCTGTCTCCCTTTTCAGCTAGCCAGATATGTATTACTATACTTTTACAAATATAGAGGCAACATTTAGTAAGCCATTAATATTAACATCTTAGTTAATTTCTATATTCACAGGGCTGCCAACCTTGAGTGATAGTTTGGAGTGAGACACTGCGAGGGAGCGAAGCGACCGAGGGGCGGGGGATGGTGTGGAAGGGGGGTATCCCCCCTTCCACGGTAGGGAGCTTTGACAATTTTACATTTTAAATGGTGCAATCTGATGCATACTTTAGTCATGATTTGGACATATACATACATACATACATGCAAGCAGCACCAATGTACTTGAACCGGATTTGTAAGATATTAATAATGCAGTTCACTGACCATGAATAATTGAAGTTCCTGACTTATAACTGCAGTATTCTACCTCAACTGACTTTATTAGCTTAGTGATGTACTATAGACCACTATAGGATGAATTCAATGTGCAACAAAAAGACAAAAACCCGAAACAACTACAGAGATAATGCAAATACATCAATGGGTATTCTTCTTTCTGTATCAAATACCATACTACATGCCAATATCAAATGCTATAGTCTCAGTCTTTAATTATATACTAACTTGTTGACTGAAATAGGGGTTCATAATTTCAGACATGTATAAACTAAACATTTAATCAAATAATGAGTGCTTCATATAAATATACATATTGTTAACTGTAAAACTCATCTACTGTATTCTGAAGCTTGAGCACAGTGAGGAAACAGTATATTATTTATTGGGTAAGTTTAGATTCTGAACTTAATGGTCTTACTGCTCTTTGGATGGTAAATTGTGTTAAGATTAGAATATGTTCTAGTTGAGTCAGGGCTATCCCAATTTGGGGCTGAGAAGCCTACTGGCATCAAAAAAAGTCCTTATTGAGTCCTTATCTAAGGGTTTGAAAATATGATAATAATGTAGTACAGTCCTGTCGATCTGGTGCATGGAGACCTAGGATTTAAACTCAAAGGAGAAAGAGGAAAAAGTGATTCCTTCATCCACTGCCAGAGATGTAATCCTGTCAGTCCTCCAACCTTTCTATTAAGTATTTTGCAAAAAAGCTGCCCAGCCCCTTTATAGATCAGCCTGGCGCGCTTCTCGCCTTGCTGGTTTGGGAAGACTCTTTTGGATCAGCTAAAAGAGAGCATAAGGCGTGTAAAGGGGTGGTAATAATAATTATAATAATAATAAAATTTAAAATAATAATAATTTTATTCAGAGTTGTGTTGGATCTCTTTTTTTTGGGGGGGGGGGGTTGTCCCATTCTTTCTTGGTGTTCTTTCTGTCCTTTTTGCTTTTTTAAATGGTCTTTCTCCCCTGGGTCAGAAATCCAGCCAGAGAAAATAAAGAAACATCACCAAAGATTTAAACACCAAAGGGTTAAATGGAAGCCACTCCGTTGGCTTTGCTTACCATTGTTATTACTGGCCGAGGCTGTAAAGAGGCTTTGCCAGCCCCCTCGTGTCCTTCTTTGGAAAGCCTAGGGCAGCTGGCTTGTCCCAGAGGACATTGCAGAGAGGGAGAGGGCGGGGCAAAGTGGCTGCGAGCGCCCCGGGCGGCGAAGAAGCCTCCTGCTCTTCGCTTTCCTGAAGCGAAAATGATCGGCATCGTGACAGTTACGGGACGCCGGCAGAAGGATTAAGGCGGGAAAAGAGGCGCGGTGGGGTGGCTGGGCAGGGCGGGGTGGCTGGGCAGGGCGGGGCGGCGCTGGGAGCTCATCCTTCTCCTAAGCTAAGGGGAATATTCAGAATATAATCAGAGAATGTAGGGATATTTTTGTACATTCCATGATTTTGGGGGTTTAGCGTGAGATTTTGTTTATCAGAGTGAGACAGTCAAAATTGATTGAATTGCGTGAGTCTCACGCTGATTGCGTGAGAGTTGGCAGCCCTGTATTCATTAAGAAAGATTCCACGTGGCCAATTCATAGAGCTATTGATCAAAAGGCATAGTGCAGCTAGTTCATCTTTTCCTCATTAATTAGTTTCTCGCGGTTAGGAAAAAATCCAGGAAAATGTTGGCGAAACAGAGAAGGGTTATAAGTGAAAGATGCCAACATCTGGCTTCCTCATAAAATTCCATGAATGAACCACACTTATGAAGAATGGCATATGTGTTTCTTTCCATATTCCTTAAGTCAAATAAAAAGAATTATGTAACTTCACCAAGTTGAGGTGATGAATTGGACTAAACTTCTAAGGAACAGTTCAATGTAAACTAAAAATAACTGCATTCATAAATAAATAAGCTTAAGGCACCAGGCTAGAAAGCAAGAGACCATGAGTTCAAATCCCACCTTAACAATGAAAGAGTCGGGTGACATTACACCAGTCACTTTCTCTCAGCCCAACCTACCTCACAGGGATATTGTTTTGAGGAAAATAGGAGAAGGAAAGTGTGTTAGATATGTTCGCTGCCTTGAATTATTTGTAAAAGTAATAAAGGCATGTTATAAATAAAATAATAAATAAATAAATATAAAATAAAATAAAATAAAAAATACAATAAAATTGAATTTTTTTAAAAAAAAAAATATACGAAGATCTTCCCATTCACCAAAGCAACCCATGCACAAGGAATGAAGAAGACAAATTGCCTTTCTACACAGTTGCTCCACAAAAGTGAGTTTGGTATATTGGTTTAGAGGTGTCTGGATAGTAACTGGCAGCTCAGATAGTGAACTCTAGTCCTGTGTTAGGCATAAAGAAACTCTGAGAAAACAGCCTTACCAGAAAAGCAGACACAGAATATTTGCACAGAGAACATTTCTAAACCAGAAAAAGTTCGAAGATATGAGTCACATATCTGATGTCTGAGCCTAACAATATCTCTTGAGATGAATTTTGATTGCAAATTTCTATCACTTAAATGGCATCTGTAAAGTTGCATCTGGAGTGGCCCCCAGCTGCACCAGCCTAGATTGCTCTTTAAAAAGAAAAGCTGGTTTCTGACATTTAGATTTGGCTCAGAAACAAAACCAAAAAAAAAAAAAAAAGTCCATCTCAGAAGTTTTTTTCCTGAACAAATTCAGTACAAGAGAGTGGAAGGGAAAGCTCAGTCCATGTCTAAATAGCACCTGATAAGAACTGCACTCCATATTATTATTCACAGCATAACTGCAGAAGGCCAAAATTGTTGTAAATGCATAAGGTTTAATAAAGAGAACTTGAGCTTGGAGTAAAGTGCAGGGTTCTGGCCCTGCACTTCTGATTGGCTGTTAACGGCAGGATCGGATTGGCCCGTTCTGGGGAATCCGATTGGCCATTAACAGAGAGTTCCTATTGGTTAAGGGAGCTAGCGCTCCTCTATTGTTATTGGTTAATAGTTATTGGGGTTGCCTATATAAGGAGGATTATAACTGCCATTGAGTTGAGAAGTCACTATGTAAATAAGTTCACCGTTCCCGAGGCTTGTCTCCATTCTTTCTCGCCCATGCTCCAAACATAACACTGGTGACGAAGATGGGATATGGAGACGTCTGAACTGACGGAACCAAGAAGAAACACCGAGTACGTGGCTGACGGCGCTACACAACGGAACCATGTCCAGCGTCGTCGTACCACCCGCTCCATTCGATCCAGTGCAGGAAGACTGGGAGTCCTACATGGATCGCTTCCAAATGTTCTTAGAAACTAACAACTTAAAGGACGCCACAGCCGGGAAGAAACGGGCGGTGTTCCTAACGCATTGCGTATTTAAGATGGCTAAAGCACTAGCAAAACCAAGAGAAGTGAAGGCGATGGATTGGGACGACCTCGAACCTCTACTAAGAGATCACTACGCACAGACCGTGCCTACGCTCGTGAGACGGCACGAGTTCTATCAGAGAAACCAGCGAAAAGGAGAAAGCGTCGCCGACTTCATAGCAGACCTCCGAAACCTGGGAGGCCTCTGCGGATTCGCCGATTTGGAAGAGGCACTGAGAGATCAAATAGTCCTGGGATTAGATGCACCAGGTGTGCAGAGCAAGCTGATGGCGAAAGGCGACATCAGCCTTGCCGATGCCATCACCGATGCTACTGCAGCAGAAGCAACCAGGAAGTTGGCTGCACAATTACGCCGCAAACGCACTCCGGTACACCAACCGACAAGTGAAATTTTACCCAAGTCAGAAGGGCAGCTTTCAACGACACACCACGAGGACCTCTCTTCGTTGTCAGACAGCGACGAAGAAGAGGTCCATCGACTGTGGTCCGACCGGGACCACCACCTGAAGTCCCTACGCCCTTGCGCTGGCGATGGAGCCAACCATGCCAGGTCCGAATGCAAATTCTGCAACATGCTCTGCCATGAGTGCGGGAAGAGAGGCCACATTGGACGGGTCTGCCAAAGTTTATAAGGACCCGGCCAGGCCTCAAAGGGGGCTAACTATCGCCAATTGACAGGAAACCGTCCTGTAAGGTGAGAACCAGTAAGCCACTCCTGCAGAAACCGAGCTTTACAGTGAGAAGAGGCTCACCATACTATCACTATCAGTCATGCCTCTGCCTTGAATGCCAAGAAAATCCGAATCACAATAGCCATCGAGAACCAGCCTTGCCACATGAAAGTCGACTCGGGATCGTCCCTCTCGATGGTGTCCCACAATTCAGCGCCAAGACCTCCATTTCCAAAAACTCATTTTTAAGGACTATCAAGGGAATCGAATCCCTGTCGTTGGTTCCTGCCGAGTCTGGGTCTCCTTCAAGAAGCACACAGCGTACTTACCGCTAACTGTGATCAACAAAGATCGGCCTAGTCTGCTAGGTCTCCAATGGTTCACGCCACTTGGCATTGAAGTGGCAGGCATAAACCGAATCAGTGGAAGTGACTGGGAGGAGGACCTCATCCATGAGTTCAAGGACGTCTTCGCGGAAAGTTTAGGCGAGTACAAGGGGACCCCAATTTTGTTCAGCCTTGATCCAAAGATAGCTCCCATCCGCCTTAAGCCCCGTCGAGTTCCGTTTGCCTTAAAGCCGAAAATCGACGAACAACTCGACAAACTAATAGCTCAGGGGGTGCTAGAACCTACTGATCACTCTCCCTGGGAAACCCCAATCGTAACACCCATTAAGCCAGACGGGTCGATCCAAATTTGTGGGGACTACCGGGCCACCCTGAACCACGCCCTACAGCAGAATGCATATCCGGTGCCAGTGGTACAGCATCTCCTCTACTCCCTGGGGGGCGGATAGGTCTTTGCTAAATTAGACTTAGCTCAGGCATATCAGCAACTATCTGTTGATGAAAAGACAGCACAGGCACAAATGATTGTGACGCACCGAAGTGCCTTTAAATGCACCCGGCTCCAATTCGGAGTCAGTGTAGCCCCAGGGATTTTTCAGAGCCTGATGGAGAGGCTACTACAAGGGATTAAAGGCGTGGTCCCCTACTTTGACGATATATTAATTGCTGCACCTACAAAAAAATCTTATGCGATTGTTTAAAGTTAGTCCTACAAACATTCGAAGACGCCGGTCTTAAGGTAAAAAAAAACAAGTGTAAATTGTGTACAGATAGTGTTGAGTTTTTAGGGTACCTAATTGACAGTCAGGGTACTCACCCTACCGACAGTAAACTAAGAGCAATAAAAAACGCTCCCAGGCCTCGGAACAAGGCCGATCTCCAGGCGTTCCTAGGCCTCATCAACTTTTATAATGTATTTCTACCGCATAAAGCAACAGTCGCTGAACCGTTACACCGGTTGTTAGACAAGAAAGCAAACTGGTTATGGGGTCATAGAGAAGAACAGACATTCCGTAATGTGAAAAAACTACTGACTTCTGACTCTGTACTCATGCAATACAATGAGACTTTGCCGTTAAATATCACATGCGATGCTTCGCCTTTCAGAGTGGGCGCCACTCTGAGCCATGTACTGCCTAATGGAAACGAAGCCCCTGTTGCATATTTTTCAAAGACACTTTCAAAAACTGAGCAAAATTATGGCCAAATCAATAAAGAAGCCCTCGTAATTGTATCAGCCGTTAAAAGATTCCACGAGTACGTGTATGGCCGGGCTTTTACTATCGTGACTGACCACAAACCGTTATTGGGGATAATAGCTGGAGATAAACTGACTCCCTACATATTATCCCCCAGGATGACTCGCTGGTCAGAATTCTTGGCTGCTTATAATTATCGGCTGCAATACCGCCCGGGGAAAGCCATTCCCCACGTTGATGCATTGAGCCGAGCACCGCTTCCAGAGACCCTCGACGATCCTGCACCAACAGTAACCATGTTGCAAATTGAAACACTCAACTCACCGCCATTGACTGCCTGAGATATCGCGAGAGAAACCAAACGTGACCCCACCTTAGCACGAATTCTAGGCTGGGTAGAACGCGGATGGCCATTGGACCAATTATCAGATGACTTCATACTATTCAAGACTCGACAAACGGAGTTGTTCTCTCAAAAAGACTGTGTCATCTAGGGTGATGGAGTCGTTATCCCAGAACGACTCCAAAAAGCGCTGCTGAGAACCTTGCACGATGGCCACCCTGGTATTGTGTGAATGAAAGCCCTTGCACGAAGCTACGCATGGTGGCCAGGCCAGGAAGTGAGCAACACCCCACCTAAAGCCATCCCTACTGAATGGGAGACACCATGGGGACCCTGATCCCGTATTCACTTGGACTTTGCGGGGCCGACCAAAGGCCACACCTTTCTGCTAACTTACTCGAATTGGCTCGAGATTCACTGCATGACGAACACAACCACTGAAGCGGTTATCAAAAACTTGGAAAGACTATTTGCAACCCACGGATTACCAGACGTCCTGGTATCCGACAACGGGCCCCAATTTACAGCGCTGTCATTCAAGCAGTACCTGGCTGACCGCGGCATCCGACATGCGCTAACCACGCCTGCGCACCCTGCGACCAATGGCAAAGCAGAGCGCATGGTCCAATTTGTTAAGAAAACCTTGCAGAAGGTAGACTAAGATAACATTGATGACAAGATCAATCGAATCCTTTTTCTACAACACATCACACCTCATAGCGTCACCAACAAAACTCCCGCTGAACTGCTAATGGGACGAAAACTCCGCTCCCACCTCGACCAGTTACACCCAGCTTATGAACCGGAAAAACCACTAGGATCCAGTGGCCGCTGTCGTGCCTCCCAGGTAGGCGATTTGGTATACGCTAAAAACCTATTGGGCGATCCGCTGTGGGTGGAGGCAACAGTAGTTTGTATAACTGGCCCGAGATCCTACCTTATACAATGCCTTGACGATAGACTATGGAAATGCCATATCAATCAATTACGATCGTGGCTCCCGTTGGGCATTCCTGAACTCCCTTGTGACCAAACTGAGGGGGGGGGAGATATGGAAGAAGATGAATTCCAAGTAGAAGAAAACCCGTTTGAAGGGAACGACGGCGTAATAGAGACACAGGAAGTGGAACCAGAGAGGGAAACAGATACACCTCATGGAATTACCGAGAATAATGGCAACGACGAAGAAATGAACTCTGAACCAGAGGCGACCCCGTTGCCAAACAACGATCTACCTCAGCGTGATTGCAGCCAAATGACAGAGCGAAAATCAAAAAGACTAATAAAGCAACCGTCCTACCTAAAGGACTATGTAACTGCACCCTGCAAACAGAAGCCAGGGGGAAGGGGTGTTGTGAATGCATAAGGTTTAATAAAGAGAACTTGAGCTTGGAGTAAAGTGCAGGGTTCTGGCCCTGCACTTCTGATTGGCTGTTAACGGCAGGATCGGATTGGCCCATTCTGGGGAATCCGATTGGCCATTAACAGAGAGTTCCTATTGGTTAAGGGAGCTAGTGCTCCTCTATTGTTATTGGTTAATAGTTATTGGGGTTGTCTATATAAGGAGGGTTATAACTGCCATTGAGTTGAGAAGTTACTATGTAAATAAAGAGCTGAAGTTCACTGTTCCCAAGGCTTGTCTCCATTCTTTCTCGCCCATGCTCCAAACATAACAAAAATGGTTTCTGAAAGAGCTTTGCCTTTTTAAAAGTAATGAACAGCATTGGAGCCATTTTATCATGCAGAATGATATTTATAAGCAATTCTCTAAGGAAAATGCAAGAAAGATCATGCTTACAACAACATGTGGAAATGTATGAGAAACAGAAAATGAATTGTGTTATAAATGCAGGGAAATCTTTGGGGGATTGGAATTGGAATCAGAAGACTTTTGCTTTTTGAGACCTCAATAACTCTGAATATATGGTTAACCCTGGGTCATCCCTGGATACCAAAGCAATGCTGAAAGAAACATCATCTACATCAATCAGCATTCACTTCAAGGAAAGCTGCTGAAGCATTTGGAGCAACACAAGATGCTTAACTTATATTTATGTTACATCGAGGAAATTTAAGACACTAAAACAACATATTTTGGCTAGCAAAAATCACTAGCAGTCTTTCTAATGATTTACACAGCTGCTCATTTCCAAAATAACAAATTCATTTAATAGAATTAATGACAATAGCTGTGATTTTTCCCCACTTTTTTTTTTTTATATATGTGGGTTTTTCTCCCACAAATAAATATTTGTACTATAGCTACGCTGCAAAAACCTCCATAAACACTAGATGGCAGCAAAGATGTCTCTCATACTCTGCTGCCCTTTAATGATTGTCCAGATTATTGCAACCAGGTATGGAAGTTTTATATTGTAGAAAGTTAGCATCCACCCTTCTCCTGGAAAAATGAAATATTCTATGAAATATTAAAAAGGCAGAATATTATAACCCCCTGGATGTGAAAAGGAGAAAATGCTCTTGGAAAGAAGCTCCCACCTTTGATAATAGCCCCAGAAAGACAAAAGACATCTTAGCTACAACATAAAAGACCTTCAGCTATAGGGTGTTGGGATCAGATCCAAACAAGGACAAAGCCATTAAGCCATAACATGAATTGCCCATACCCCTTCATTACATCATCCAACAAGATTCAACCAA